>OV839570.1:6761753-7133461 GCA_929447395.1 Epistrophe grossulariae
CAAATTAAGCTTGTTATATTTCTCATGGATTAAAAGACAGACATCAACCTTGAAGATTCGACTTTTTCTAAAACGCACTAATTTTGTTAATGCAGTCAATAAAGTCGCAGTTAATTAAATTAATAATTGAATGCAATTTAATACTATGAGTGCAGGGTACATAAACTGCAAAACAAACAATCAACAGTCAGTATACTAGTATTCTGACTGCAGTGCAGTTAACAAAAGCTGACGGAAAACAGATAGTCGTTAAGAAAATTAGTCTTTTTTATTCAATGAACTGCAGTCGTAAGAACTCTGCAGATAGGAGAGATTTTTTCAGGACCAGAGTGACGGACTTGTCATTTATTTGTAGGAGACAGTAGCCCTAAAAAAAAATTTTATATTTTAAAAGTGGAGATGGGAATAGAGCTACGCTCGTGGTAGTTCGCAAGACTCTGTTTAGATTGGGAAGATTGAGTCCAGAAGCTTTGAGATGCCTTAAAATACATTGAAACAACATCAACATCAACATCAACATCAACATCAACATCAACATCAACATCAACATCAACATCAACATCAACATCAACAACAACAACAACAACAACAACAACAACAACAACAACAACGACAACAACGACAACAACAACAACAACAACAACAACAACAACAACAACAACAACAACAACAACAACAACAACAACAACAACAACAACAACAACAACAACAACAACAACAACAACAACAACAACAACAACAACAACAACAACAACAACAACAACAACAACAACAACATCAACAACAACAACAACAACAACAACAACAACAACAACAACAACAACAACAACAACAACAACAACAACAACAACAACAACAACAACAACAACAACAACAACAACAACAACAACAACAACAACAACAACAACAACAACAACAACAACAACAACAACAACAACAACAACAACAACAACAACAACAACAACAACAACAACAACAACAACAACAACAACAACAACAACAACAACAACAACAACAACAACAACAACAACAACAACAACAACAACAACAACAACAACAACAACAACAACAACAACAACAACAACAACAACAACAACAACAACAACAACAACAACAACAACAACAACAACAACAACAACAACAACAACAACAACAACAACAACAACAACAACAACAACAACAACAACAACAACAACTTTGAAGCAATAAATGAGACTCATGAGTCCGGTTTTAATGTATTCTTCGCGCTTCACAAGAGTCCTCACCCCTGCATGCTTCTCTTGCCCTGCTAGAACTGCTGTGATACCGGATTCAATCTTTCCAATCTAAACAGCGTCCAACGCACTAACCAACATAGAGTCCGTACCATTTGGATAGCCCTTACACATAGTTTATTTTACAATTAAATATTTTTGGTACTTCTTTAAGGTCTAATTAGAAAATTTATATTGAGTAACAAAGTAGAACATCATTGGTTACTAGTATTAAGAGAAGTTTTGACTAAATTCTAAAAGCTAAAGCAATTTTCTCAACTATAGTTTTGTTAACAGTTACAAAAATGTGTATTATTTGCTGTATTATTAGGATAGCCTCGCAGTATTTATTTAGTAGCAATAAAAACCAATTGATTAATTTTTTAAAGAAAATAATTTGTATTTATTTTCTGTGGTTAACTTAATATCTTAGAACTTTTTAGAGCCCTCCTTGTTTTTAATTACCTCAAAAAAGCGATCGTTTAACAATCATACAAAATCAATGTTCGATTTCTTAAACAATCGAACAAACGATTCCTTAAAAATCTAACAAAAATGTTGACCCTGGCCATTTTGATGATGAACTTTACTTTTCTTGTGTCCATCCTCTTCATTTCCATAAACCTTGCGTGTTTGACAACTCCATAGATTTTTAATGAGAGTAGGGTGGTAAGGATAATTGCTGTTTATTTAAGGTTTGCAACATTTTAATAAAAAGCTGTGTGAATGCAAAAAAAATGGCAGCATTCTTAAAATACACTGAGACTGAATACCAATAAGATATTATATTATTTCGATGTCATTTTACAGTCTACAAAATCTAAATCAACAGTGCCATAAAATGGTACTGCATCCCCATAACATAACTCATCTCTCACGGCTATGATAGCGATCAAAACACAAATTTTCTTTTCTTAAATCATGGAAGTAGTATTTATATCCAACCCGTCTGTTTAAGTTGAACTCTCTTCAACTAAAAAAATCATTTTTTGCCAATTGTTTGAATGGATTCTGGATGCAAATATGAAATTGAACGTTAGTTTATTTTTTTGCAAACGAATTTGACTACGAGCAGATTTTCTAGCTTTTCAATATTTTTTTTTTTTATCAAGTCGAACACACACTTTTTTGTGAAAATTTTTGCAATTTGGAAGAAATTTCACGTTACCAAACAGAGCTATTTAGGATTATAATAACTGTCAAAGTACATTTGGAGTAAGTATGATAAAAAAATGTTAAGAAAGGCAGATTTTAACTTAAATAAAATGTTAAAAACATTAAAACCTACGATGCTAACTCGTTAATTTTTTTTTTTTTTAATCTCATGTTTAACTGACAGTCATAATTAAAAATGCTTTAACATCGTCTAAATCGTCTTAAATTTTGCGCCATTGTTTATACTTAAATACTTGCTAATTGTTTGTTAAGATTTTAAAGTCACATAACCCATAAAATAACCCAATAAATATGAAACGTATAGAAACAGCTAAGACTTTCTTCCAGTGGCTATTATAGTGATAAATCTGATCTTTGAAATTTGAAAGAAATCCATCCATCCAAACCAAATTGCAGATTAATGCGACACACGCCGCAATGCATATACGACTTCCTCATTTATTACGAAATAAATGCTTTTTCCCTGCTCCCTATTAAATTATTTTTGGATAAAATTTATTTTCTTTATATAATATCAAATTTCGCTTTCTGTTGCTTCTGTCATATAAATTCAATGAAATTTATAAATATATTTATGCTAAAAATAAACATAAATAATCAAAAAGTAGGAGAGCATAATACTTATAAAGAATTCAATCCATTTTTTTTCTTCAAACTTCTGCCATTTTGAACCTCGTATATCGTATCATATCGAATGTTGTGTTGTTTCCAAGCAGTTTTCTCATGTGATAAAAATAGACGTCATACATTATGTGTATACATGGATATAAAAGAAATTTAATTACAAAAAAAAAAAACTTTGTAAAGGTTTATTATTTATTTAATACAAAAATTATCTAATTAGCAACTTTTGAAAAAGAAATAAGAAACAGAAACAGATGGTTTTTATTTGTTTTTTCTTATAAAACTATACAATAAGGCCAATAGACAAAAAATTTATTCAGCTGATTTAAAAAAAAAATTAAATAATGATTTCATTAGATTTTCCACTAATACATATTTAATTTAATATTTAAATTGATCGCTTCTTGAAATGACATTTGTTGTATGTCATTGTCATTTTTTTATATACAAATTGAATAATGCCGCAGTTAAAAAACTAACAAAGTGATATAAGTTATTTTAGAAAAATGGCATTTACTCTGGCATAATCAATACTATAACTGGCAAGAATGAGCAGGTTAATTCTTTATTTGAGTATTGTCATTATTTGTACAAAATGGTATCAACGCAATATTTAAAAGATGCCAATTATAAAGCCTTTTGGTAACTTTTTGTTTCAACAAATTTCCTAAAACTGATTTCTTTTCTGTGGGTTTTGACAGCAAATTGTGAAATTTTGTGCAAATTCGAAGAAATTTCTCGTTATTAAACAGATCTACATTATGTCTGTTCGCGTACTTGCCCGAAACTGTCAGATTCTACCAGATTTTTTTATATGAACTTTGACAGTCTTTCAGGCTAAAAATGGTAGAAATGGGTAGGCATTTCATCAGCATATTCCGGATCTACACAAAATGACATAATGGGTGTGTTTCTTTATTTTTCCGGATTAAAGCCTAGTACGCTGCTGATGCGAAACGAAAAATCCCATACAAAAATGACACAACGAAATCATAAACGGAAAATTTCGTTCTGCTTTTCGTTTTGCAGTACGCTGTTCGAAGAGCGAAATTCATAATTGTAGCAGATTATTTGGAGAAGTCTCCGCTCCTTTTTCGCACTGAATTAATTATACAAACTATTTATTGTGTGCGGAAAAATGACATTTGGGTTTTTTTTTTGTTTATCATTTTTTTACATCATGGGTTTCTCTCATTTTTTGCGTTTATGTTTGATTTTGTTTTTGGAATTAGTGAAACTCTCCAAGGATATTTTCCGTTGTGTTTTCGCAAGCGTTTCGTTGTCTGTTTGGAGATCACAGGAAATTTTCGTTTCGCATCAGCAGCGTACTAGGCTTAAGAATATAAAAGACAGAAAAGACAAACTATCTATCTAGAATATCCAGAATGGAATAAATAAAGAAACAGATTTTAATGGAAAGAATATCCAACTATCAGCTGTTTATTTTCATGTCAAACAAAATAATTTTTATAATTTTTGTAAATTATCAAATTTGTCATGATGGGCTTGATGACCTTTGAGGCGTTTTATACCTCCAGGAGACCAGAGAATTTGCATCTTGAAATAGAAAAAAAATAAATATTTCACTTGGTTGATTTCCTATATATGTATTTTCTACAAATATTTTTCATCTACGCACGTTTTCACTACAAAAAAACACGCGACTTTACAAAAGGCGAAACGCAGAAGAATTAAACACCGAAATGTAAAAGTTGCAATGATACACAAATTTTAGTTTTATTTAATCGAAATTTTTTTTCGCGCACGCAAAAATAATAAATAATAATCACAAATGCCATTACTATTTGCTTTAATTGATTTTCATCAATGGCAGACAAGGTCAACAGTAGTTGTTTACAATGAAAAAAATGAAATGTAGCTGTCAAACTAGAGCATATTCCATTTACACTACCTCTTGAGTAGGAACAAAAAGAATGCATTCCAATTATTCTGGAAGGAATAAAGAAACAACAAAAAAGTTTATCCCGAATATTTTAGTGAATAAAGAAACGCAAAAGCGGTGTTCCGGATATTCCGAATATTCGGAATAAATAAAGAAACACACCCAATGTGTCATAATTTTTGCTGTCACAAAACAGACGTTTAGTTTTACCATGTACCATCACCGTGTAAATATTGTGCTTTATCTATTTTGCAAGTTATGTCAAGATACATTAAAAACTTAACGGCATAAAACTAACCGCCATCCATATTATTCACTTAATCCAATTCAACAATTTAAATCCGGATGTATTAACATTGAATTAATAGCTGCGTTTTATTATCTACGGATCTGGATCAGGATCTTAAAAAACCGATATAATAACGTCCATGTTCTTCTGCATTTCAAAAGAAATCGAATTGAAATTAAATTTTAATATTTCATTCGAATGTAATTCTATTTTCTACAATTTTTTTTAATTTTCGAAAGTTTCGCAATTATGTACTTCGAATTGTCAAAATTGAAGGTGAATCCATTTTAAATTTATTTTGGAAAGTGATATTATACTGCGAATGAATATGGGTGCTTATTTTTGTCATTTTTAGGGGCCAGTTATAGCTTTCAAAACGATCATTGAAAATTTTTTTCTTTCGATTTTGAGACATTTAAACAAAGAAAATTGATGGTATTATGGTACCACAATGAAGCTTATTACTTGTATAATTTTTTGTATCAAAAAAATATTTCATTTACTTCACTATTTTCTAATTAAATCAATTTTATTATGTGAATGAACGAAGTCGTTTGCAATGAACAGCTTATTTTCGTTCGTTCCAATGAAATGTGTTCGATTTTATTCCTGTTCTCATCTGTCTTTAATTCATTTAATGATCAACTCTAACCTCAAAATCAATGTTATTAGTTTTTCTTTCGACAGATCTTTTCAACGACAGCCAAGATTCAATGATTGTTATGACCGACTTGTCAAAAAAAAAGTTCCACCGTTCCACTGATTTGTGTGATGATGAGTTTCAATGAAAGCTATAACTGGCCCCTTAAAGAAAAAAAAAGTAAAACTTTAGAGAAAATGGAATGAACCGAAATGCAGAACATCAATTTTCATTCCCATTTCCATTTCTGCTTACTAACTGCCTGAACACAATGGAGACGGAACAGCTGTCAAAATATTGATTATACATACAAATTCAATGTTAAGAACACAACGCAATGCAGCTGCAGCCGGAGCTGCAGATGGTGCTGCAAGAGTTCACCAACTTTAAACTTTTCTCGTACAGCACTTTTGACGTTTCAATTTGTATGAAGAAAAACGCTTTTATTGCTTATTTGTGTCGAGAAAAAAAATATTAATTAAAAAAAAATATCGGAAATAAAAAAAGTGAATATTAAGTGAATTTTGTCTTCTTTAAAATATAAAAAATATGTAGGTACAGCTGCATTTTTGGCACGCAAAAAATAGAACGTACGACACTTTTTCACAGTGTTCCAGCTGCAGCTCCGTTTCCAGTTGCAGCATTCTATTGTGTTTTCAGTAAGAGATCATCGCAATTTCGGAGTTGAACCCCTAAATTAAATCCTGAGAAATGTTTTCGGTCAGTTCAGATCCCAAGTTAAGCCTAGTACGCTGCTGATGCGAAACGAAAATTTCCTGTGATCTCCAAACAGACAACGAAACGTTTGCGAAAACACAACGGAAAATATCCTTGGAGAGTTTCACTAATTCCAAAAACAAAATCAAACATAAAGCATAGTACGCTGCTGATGCGAAACGAAATTTTTCTGTGATCTCCAAACAGACAACGAAACGCTTGCGAAAACACAACGGAAAATATCCTTGGAGAGTTTCACTAATTCCAAAAACAAAATCAAACATAAACGCAAACAATCAGAGAAACCCATGATGTAAGAAAATGATAAACAAAAAAAAAACATGAATAAAACACAAATGTCATTTTTCCGCACACATTAAATAGTCTGTGTAATTAATTCAGTGCGAAAAAGGAGCGGAGACTTCTCCAAATAATCTGCTACAATTATAAATTTCGCTCTTCGAACAGCGTACTGCAAAACGAAAAGCAGAACGAAATTTTCCGTTTATGATTTCGTTGTGTCATTTTTGTATGGGATTTTTCGTTTCGCATCAGCAGCGTACTAGGCTTAAACGCAAAAAATCAGAGAAACCCATGATGTAATAAAATGATAAATTAAAAAAAAACACAAATAAAACTCAAATGTCATTTTTCCGCACACAATAAATAGTCTGTATAATTAATTCAGTGCGAAAAAGGAGCGGAGACTTCTCCAAATAATCTGCTACAATTATAAATTTCGCTCTTCGAACAGCGTACTGCAAAACGAAAAGCAGAACGAAATTTTCCGTTTATGATTTCGTTGTGTCATATTTGTATGGGATTTTTCGTTTCGCATCAGCAGCGTACCAGGCTTTAACTCAGAATATACCTACATCGAATTTTAATGAATTAATTGTGGATCAACCGAATAGATATTTCTGACAGATGTGTGTTAAAATGCTATCGAAATATAGAGGGCGACATAATATGGCAATCTTCCCTCCCATAAACGATGTTCACATTGGACTTCCCCTGTCGACTTTTTTTTACGTCTCTGTACTTTTTCTCATCTCCACTTCATGGCGAGAAAGAGATACATTTCTTGGCCACCTCCTTCTCGTCATAAAGTGGAATTGAGATAAGTATACAGAGACGCCAAAAAAAAGTCGGCGGGTGAAACTTAAAAAAAAACTTAAAATCTTGATATTTGATAAACTATGGTGTACCTATCTAAGTTTCGAAAAAGTGGACTTAGGGTGTTTTTATACAACGACAACTGTACATTTTCTTAAGTGGTTGTTGCGATCTTTGTGGACTCTTATTTTAAGCTCATATGAGCGCAAAGTATAACGAAAAATCTGAATATTCATATATGGTTCTATAAATTCTGAAGGCTTATAACAGTCTGAAAGATCGAAATTTTTAATGATGAGGTTGTCTGTTTTATGATTTTTAAAATTATGTTATTGTTATATTTAAAGTCGAAAAAAATATCAATATTTTAATATTTAATTTTCTTCTTTTTTTCAGATAACTGCATTTTAAGATTGAATTACAAGAAACTACACTTTTGGAAAAAAAAATTCTTTAAATTAAATTATACTATACACAAAAAATAATAAAATAGTGCTTACATATTTACGCTTATTTAATTTTATATTTATTTATTTTTTTTTTTGGTAATATAAATCCATAATTTAATTATTTAATTTTTATTAATTAATATAAAAAATACACAAATTGTGAAGAAAAAAATTTAAAACTTTGTTTAAGAAAGCAGCGTGTTTTTAATTGAAAGAAACAAAAAAAAAGAAGCAAAAAATTCAATATCTTATCATAAAAAAAAAAAAAAAAAAAAAAAACACTCAAATTAGAAGGAGAAGAAAACACCAACCAAATTCCCTGGATAGATATTAGTGTTAAAATTCGTCTTATTTACTGCCGAAATAGATTTCTTTAAGTGTGCTATCGCGATGGCTGCACCAGCAGCCTGTACGCGTTTCTCTGACAACTACGATATCAAGGAGGAGCTCGGAAAGTAAGTGAATGTTTTTTTATTTCTATAGTATATTGTTTGTAAACTTGATTAATAATTCGTTGACATATTTTAAACTATAAACACATTATCACACGACTTGACCACATTTGAAAATGTTGAGCATTGAAGCGGAGTTAAAAAAAAGCAAACATCGATAAACATAGGTAAAATGTGTTAAATCAATGACGTGACTTATACTTCGCGGTTAATATAGACTGTCAAGCTAAAGCTATTAACTGTCGAAATTCCTTTAAATCATTGAACTATTTTACGGCTTATATATTGTCTGTTTGGTAACTTAAAACATCGTACGACGAATCAAAATTTGCTATCAAATCCGATAGAAATTTTTGACAAGTAGCAAGAAGTTGCATTTTACATTGACAGACATATAGACTGTCAAACTAAGTATAAACTGTCAAACTCCATTAGATGGATGTCTAATACGATATTGATGATATTAAAAAACTTCCAAAAAATCAGAAATTTTTAGATTAAAAGCTTAGCTCCGAAGAAGACGATTTTAAGGGCTTGATGGCATTTGGATAGAAATATTAAATATACCAAAAAAAGAAGTCTATTCTATGGGCAGTTTCGGGAAGTAAACTAAAACGATTAAAGTTTGTTGTCTAGCTTTCATGTTATAAAACATCAAATTCTATTTATTGAAGGACGGCTACGATTGATAAATCAAAAAAGATGAGATGAAACGAAGCAGCATAAAATGTTGTTGGGTCAAGGTTGAGATACAGTTAACGTCAGCGCGTTAACAATCTGTTAATATGACCTACATTGACTTAATAAGTGTTTTTAAGTTATTTAAAATAATATCTTTTATTTATTTAAAGTATTTAATGAGTTTGCCATAAAATTCGTGTCAACGGAGCCGTCAACGCATTGAAAGGATTCTATGTGACGATCATATGCCCTGAAAACTTTGGGACAAAATTAGACGTCAATCGTAGCTTTCGATCTTCCTGCTTTATATATTCTATCGGGCAGAGCCATTGGCTTAGCATGATCCATCCGTCCTATTCTACTTGCTAGTGAATGAAAGGCATTATCTGCCGAGCTTAAATTTTCTTCATTCATTTAAGGAAGTGTGAGAAATACAAAATTTTAATTGTTAATTTCTTATAAGAAGTTATAAGACCTTTCTTATATTTTCCATTTTCATTTTTGTTTTTTTCTTTTTATTTTACTTCACAGAGGTGCTTTTTCAATTGTGAAAAGATGTGTTCAAAAATCTACTGGCCTTGAATTCGCCGCAAAGATTATAAACACAAAAAAATTGACTGCACGAGGTGAGTTCCCTTCTGGTGCGTTTAAACTCAGATAAAGTGTAAAAAAAAAAAAAAAAAGGAGAAAATATCAAAGATCTTTTTTCTTTTTTTGTTACGGTTTCATAAATAGCACCATACATAAATATTCATATTAAATTTTCTAAATATTAAAACATAATATAATTCTTACAGATTTTCAAAAACTAGAAAGAGAAGCAAGAATTTGTCGTAAACTCCATCATCCTAATATTGGTAAGCAAACAAATCATTCAAAAAAACATTATTTTATCTATTATTTAACCATTATCTAAAAAAAAAAACATTTGATTATGCAAGAATGTAACGTAAACGTGCTTTTAATATCAGAACCTCAATTTTTTGTTTGTTGTTGTAAACATTCACATTGCTTATAGCAGTGTATATAAGATATGATCAAAGTTGAACAATAAGAACAGCTGTACAATTCTATATATTTATTAGGCAAAAAAAAAACTCAAATAGAACTCAAAAAGAATAAAATAAAAAAAAAATAAAACATGTTTTTTCAAAAATGTGTACATTTTTTTCTACAATTTCTCTTTTAGTACGACTGCATGATAGTATACAAGAGGAAAATTGTCACTACCTCGTGTTTGATCTGTAAGTTTTACCCAAAAGAGAAAATTGCAAGTATTGCATTAAATTTAAAACTAAAACTAAAAAAAAAAATTACAAATCTATTCATTAACAAATTATTGCTAACACCCTTTAAACTTTTTCCCTTTCCTTCTTGTTTTTAATAAATTCGCTCAAAACCTCAAAATCTACCAAACTAACTACTGCTAAATATATAAACAAAATAAAATCCGATCCGAACTGAAAAACAAAACTAAAAACTTTTAACCGAAACCAAAAAAAAAAAATAAAAATCGAAAATTAAAAATAAAACAAAAAAAAACAAAAACTCAAAAACAGGGTTACAGGTGGTGAACTATTCGAAGATATTGTAGCACGTGAATTCTATTCAGAAGCCGATGCATCACATTGTATCCAACAGATTTTGGAATCGGTTAACCACTGCCACCAAAATGGTGTTGTACATCGTGATCTAAAACCAGAGAATTTACTATTAGCAAGTAAGGCAAAGGGTGCAGCTGTTAAGTTAGCTGACTTTGGTCTAGCCATCGAAGTTCAGGGCGACCATCAGGCATGGTTCGGTTTTGCTGGTACACCGGGTTATCTATCGCCAGAGGTTCTAAAGAAGGAGCCATATGGTAAATCGGTAGATATCTGGGCGTGCGGTAAGATCTGATATTTATTTTTCTTAATTAAGAAATTGTTGGTTAAAAATTGGCCTTTATGTTCTTTATTTTCATGGAAAAAAAAATCCATAACCACCATCATTTGAAAACCACCAACCACCACTACCCACCACCACTACCACACCCACCAATCTCAGGTGTCATTTTATACATTTTGTTAGTTGGTTATCCACCATTCTGGGATGAAGATCAACACCGATTATATTCACAAATCAAAGCTGGAGCGTATGATGTGAGTGTTACTTGTATTTATTTTGTGTTGTTTTTTTTGTTTCCTATACCTTTATTGCCATTGCCATTATTTTTTTTTTTAATATTTTTGTTACTCCCTAGTATCCATCGCCAGAATGGGATACCGTTACACCGGAAGCTAAAAATTTGATAAATCAAATGTTAACCGTGAATCCAAATAAGAGAATTACTGCAGCTGAAGCACTTAAGCATCCCTGGATCTGCGTAAGTTTTTTTTATTATATATCTATTAATTTAATAATAATAATATTAATTTAATCAAAAAATGATTCCATCAACATTAACAAATTCTATAACTCTGCTTACAGCAAAGAGAACGAGTGGCTTCAGTTGTGCACCGTCAAGAAACTGTTGACTGCCTCAAAAAATTCAACGCTCGCCGTAAGCTTAAGGGTGCTATTCTAACCACAATGTTAGCCACGAGGAATTTTTCGAGTAAGAATTTATAATTTATTAAATAAACCC
This sequence comes from Epistrophe grossulariae, assembly GCA_929447395.1. Taxonomy (NCBI): domain Eukaryota; kingdom Metazoa; phylum Arthropoda; class Insecta; order Diptera; family Syrphidae; genus Epistrophe; species Epistrophe grossulariae. Next base: position 6,773,677 of record OV839570.1, read on the forward strand.
GTCTTATGTTTAAGCTTTTTGATTTTCAAATTAAATTTCATGTGCAATATTTATCTATGCATCTACAAATATTAATGAAATAACCAAGATACCAATTGTTCTTTTAATTGATAAATCGGACATATTAATATATCGAATTGTTACGCTTTAAAATTTTAACTGCGACCTATTAATTTCGGTCATTCCGGTCTTTAACTGCGAATTGAACTAAAACAAAACTTCCCTTTTCAAAACTACTGTTTGTCTCTCTTTATTATATTTATCCTTCCTAACATTCTTCTTCTTTATAAGAGTTTCTCGAGCATCTCTATGGGCAACTTGTAGTTTATGTTTGAGGTCAATTACGTAATATTCTGGTTGTACACTGTTTGCATTTGTTTTGTCAGATTTTTTGGCAGGCTACACTGTTTCCCGAATATTAATTCAAAAGGTGTACACTGTACAGCCCGTTTCTGAGTTTACGGATGTGTTATAGCAGAAAACATAATGTGGCAACCAAGTGTTCCAGTCCGTTTGTTTTTCGGAGACGTAACTTCTAAGATATGCTCCTAAAACCTTATGAGAATTTTGTAAAGCTTCTCATGATGATAAGCTGTAGATTGTAGTTGTTCTATTCTTAAAAGCTTACAGATACCCTTGAAAACTTGGTTTATAAATTCGGTTCCCTGATCAGATGTTATTGTGTGTGGTATTAAGTATCTTAGGATGAAACCTTCTACTAGAGTTTTATAAGCTACCGTGCTTGATTCTTTATTTGGAAGTAATAAGATTCTTCTTAGACTTAGTAGGGCCCTAAGAAGAATCTGAAGATGCTTATGCTTATTTCAGAAATAAGTGTCGTAGTTATATAAGTGTTAATAATGTGTAAAATGGATTATTTATAATTATGTTTCTTATTCTAATTTCTAAGCTATCTCTTATCATCCGATAAATCGATAATTCTGTTGGTGTATATTTTTGCAATTAAGCTTCTACTTAAAGTTTTCAGCTATAAGCTGGCAAGATCGCCATGTAAAGTTGTTGGCTTGCGGACCTAGCAGTTGGTCTTCGACTCGACTTGGTTCTTAACTGAAATTGCTTAGCATTCACTTAATGCATCAGCCCTGACCTCTGGCTACAGCACTCGAGGTTTTGAACTAGGACCAAACAAGTATTACTTCTAGTACTTCAGCCTGTAAGCTTCTTACAGGCTGAATTTGTTATCGAAAATGTTCCATACTTCGATACTTGACCCAACTAATAATCGATATGTATGATATGTAAAGTCATCATAATTCGTATGACATCATCAACCCATTAATATGCGTTTTTTTTTGCAAGTCCGGGGGGAATTGGATGAAAAAAACGACGTCGGTGCTTTAGCAACAACAACTACATAATCTCCTGCGGGCTAAGCTAATCCCAGGGAATTCTCGGGGCTTAACTTAAGCGCATAGAAAAACTGTGTTACCGTCATGACTTACATACATGTTATCGATAGTTTGTATGAAAACTCCATTTTTTTTTCTGTGATGGCGTCGCTAATCCCCGTTGTCGTTTTTTTCAACCAATTGCCGAAGTAGAAGACAAAACAATTCTGTGGATTGTATTTGGATTATATGTATGCTTAAGCCATCATATTATGGGAAGTAAGTATCAAGTATCGAAATACAGTTGGATATGGTGCAGTTAATTAAATGGTCGCTAGTGTGATCCCTTCACAATAGAATTACGAAACACTGGCGCTTAGAAAGTGTACCTGACCTAAGAAATCTTTCACATGCGTTTAACTATAAATAAGTCTATATATTCAGCATGGTCAAGACATCAAGTAATAATTTGTTAAGAATATTTATAAATTTCACTTTTTTCATCCGATTATCATGTGCTACAAATAATTGTAGGTGATGATCACAGTACACATATTAAAAGTAATATCATTAGCGTTTTCATTTTTGTTCAGTTCTGCGTATCTGTCAAAATTGAGGTATTATGGTGGTAGTGTCCCTTTACTTGTTTAATTTCAATATTTTGTTCTTGTTTGTAATGATGTGTGCTGAGTTCCTGTGGCCACTGGAACAGCCATTTTTAATTTTTTGACACTTCCAACTTTGACAACCTGCGCAATATAATACCTTTGATTTGTGTACTGTGGGTGATGATGGGTATAATAGTAGGAGCACAAAATCTTACGAAACGAAGACAATATGCTATACATTATGATAAATTCACCAAATTAAATCCTTGATAAATATTGCATATGTTATCAATTAAATTAATTTTTTTTTCATTGTAAATTATTTTTTTATATTTTATATTTTATTTTTATTGATTGTTGAATAGTTGGACCATGAATTCTCTGTATATAAAAATAATTATCTATTTTTGTGCATCAATTCCCGTTCCCGTGCAGCCATCGAGGAAAAGTTCTGTAAATATCTAAAATTCAAATCGCTTACTATTTGAGTAGATATTATATAATAATATATGTATCATTATAGTTACGAAGCTTATTAAACTAACGGTATTGCTCAGCTAAAAAGCTCGATTGTTATATCAATGTTGATGTTCAACTAAAATTAATGTTCAAAATAGTAGATACCTACCTAGTTATAAAGCTTAGTACGCAGCTGAAGCGAAACGAAAATTTTCTGTGGTCTCGAAATCGATAGTAAATACTTAAACGAAACGACTAAGAAAAATTAATGTCACCGATTGCAAAAAAATAAAAAAAAACATTCAAAAAAAAATCAAAGAAAACAAATAAAATTCGAATGTCACTTTTCCGCACACAATTATTGGTTTGTGCAAACAATTTAGTGCGAGAAAGAGTGGAGACTTCGCCAAATAATCTGCTAGTATTATCAATTTCGCTCGTTGTACAGCGTACTGCAGAACAAAAACGAAATTTTTCTTTTAAGATTTCGTTGTTCAAATTTTTTTGTATGGAAATTTTCTTTTCGTTTCAGCTGCGTACTATGCTTAAAACGTAAAAATCGCAACATTCAACTCTGTTCACCGTCAATCATCATATCAGTGCTATATTATTTATTATGATATAAATGTGATAATGTATTTTTGTGTATTGACTCACGGTTAAAGTCTAGGACCGTTAGTCGAAAAATAAATAAAAAAAAAATGTAATTAATGCAAACAAATTTGCAGAATCAGAGCCACCTTTTGGCAATTTCAGCGTAACCATGTTGTTCGTTCTGAACATTTTAAAGTGGTATTGTGATATCCCAATCCAAAGGAGATTTTTGATATTACAAAAATTACTTAAAATTATTTAAATCAAGCTCTTCCATTGACGTCTATCAGATTCGGAAATGTTTAATCCTTGATATATATATATTTATGGGTATACAAAAATCTTATTTTGTACTTTCTTTAAATAATATTGAAATTTACATTTTAATTACATTTAAAACATCCCGAATGACAATATCATTTAAAAAATTGAGAATCACCGAGAACGAACATTTTGAATAAATGCCAAAGCCAAATAGATTTATTCAAAATGTTCGTTCACCGTGATTCTCATTTTTTAAATCATATTTTTTTTTAGAGAATCATACAATTATTTTGTTTTGTTTGGTTTTCTTTTGTTTTATAATTGATAGCTGACAGAGGCGAAATCTAATATAAAAAATTCAATTAATTTTTTGTTTGAATATCATCCGATTTTCATGTGGATTTTTTGTTTGATTCGTATTGTAAACCAGTTAAAGACATTACGGAGCCGAAAATTGGTAATATCGACTGAAAAAGTTGGAAAGTCTTGTAAAACTGAAATTACATACTTTCAGGTGCACATCGTGGTGATACATGCCAGTGATGGAAATCGACTTTTTTCGATTGTACTGAACGCTGAAACAAAATAGTACTGAAAAAGAACAAATAGTACTGGGCTCTTTTAAATGGATAAAAAAAAAGAGTGTGCGTACTTATGTACACACGCTAGAAGTAAAACTTCTTTCACGACAACAGGGCAAGTATTTGCAAAATCGTGACGCTGAATTTTGAAATTCGTGACGGGAATTTGTATGTCGGTTTGACATGTCACTGACAGCTCTATAGAAACATTTTTTACCCCCATGCCGCAAAAGAAGTTTTACTTCAAAAACTAGCAAACACACAAATTCAAAAACAAAATTAATTTATTACGAAAATTAGTTGTTATAAATATTAAGGTAACATAGTAAAGGAACTTCATTATTATAGCTAAATAAATAACGGACAGATCCCGTATCACAGTAAGGAGCCAGTTGCAGGTTTCATTGAATCTCATCATTGAATATTAAAATTTTTCGTTTTGAGGTTTTTAAAATCCTAAATCATTATTAAACTGTCAGGTTTATTTTGCCATTAAAATAATCACTTTTGCTTCCTTAACATCTTAAAATTAAAAATAAAATTTTCAATGATTATTACGTATAACTGGTGCCTTAGATAAGAAAATAATAGTAAGTTAGGTAATTAACATTTTTTTTTACTCTAAAAGTTCTTCTTTTTGAAGAGGATTGTTTGTCACGTTTTTATTCATAAGATCTTTATTAATTACAAAATTGTGACAACATTCCTTTTTTAAAAGATTTTTGATTTCTATCAGCATTCATTTTTCAAAAACCAAATTTTTTCCCAAAATTCCGATACAGATACATTTTCAGTTTCTTAATGTATTCGCAGTCAGCTAGAGCTCTATATTCGTTGCCTATAGCTTCAATATTTTTGTGTTCATTAGGAAAAAAATTTAAAACAAATTGAACGATGGAGTTAACTTGACCATCCAATACTGCGCTTTGTGAGAAATTTTGAAGTGCGTTTGAGAAAACGTGATGAGCCCAACTGTCGTACCTGGGCGAAACGCAACTTTTGGAGTTGAGGTCACAATTGAACTTAAAAATTGGAAGCTAAATATGTACTCTTACATTTTCAGTTCAGTATTTAAAAGCAAATGACCGCCTTCAGCCCAAGTGGGGATGGTTTTGATATTGGGTAATTGGGCTTTGAGTATGTTCGCATCGAACATAGATTTTTTTAATGAAGATTTTTTTTGTACAAACAATTCAAAATTGTACTGAAAGTGGCAAAGGTGTACTTACGTACTGAGAAAATCAAATTGTACTGAATTCAGTACAATAGTAAGGCTTTTTCCATCAGTGATACATGTTTATGTACATTGTACACATGGGATCACCATCAAATGGCGTTACGCTCTCAGACTTCTATATTTGTGTATACAAATTATTTCAATTGAAGATTGATAAAAAGCCCCTACACATTTTATTTTCAAAACGCTATAATGAAATTGATGAAAATTTCTGTACGAAGTCGAGCAGATCAGCTAGTTTTAAATTAAATTAGTCTATATTAGACAAAACTTGTTGAAAATCTTAAGTATTTAGGTATATAGCAAGGTTCGAAGAACGATACATATTTTATCGTTGTCTCTCTTGAAAAATTGAAAAGGGAATTTTGTTTTTGATTCGATCGTGAATATTATTGTTTGGTTCACTGAAAAAAAAATCGTTTGTAATATCAATAAACACCGTTTATTGACTGTTTTTTCATTGTCTCAATAAACTTTTTGTTGATACTACGAACTTTTATTGTTTCAAAAATTTTCATTTAATAAACGGTTTGTTGGCTCAATTAAACTCCGTTTATTGAAAATTTAAATTTAAAAATTAATAAACGGTTGCTAGTATCAATAAACTTTTTTTTTGGCACAATAAACTCATACATTGCGCCAAACAATTGTTTTATAAAACTTCTATTTTTACTTTGATAAATGCGTTTATTGGCGCAATAAACAAATTATTAAATGTCAATAAACATTTTAATAGATTTTAACATTTTTGTTTATCATCGTAATAAACTCTATATTGCCTCAATAAACTATTTATTGTCCCAATAAAGTTTTTAGGGGTAGCTAAATACTTTATTTTTTTCAAATTATGGTCGATTCTAATAAAATTCACATTCTGTTCATGCTGTGATTTTTATATAGAGTCGGCAAGCATTAACCATAATTTGCATCTTCGATGGGTGCGAGTAATATTACGAAATGCATTCTGGAGTTGACGTCACTTGAATAAAAATTAAAAGTTCAAGTGACTTCAACTCCAAAATGCGTTTTGTAAAATGCTGTCGCACCCTTCTAAGACGCAAATTATGTGCTATTCTTAGCGACTCTTATAAGAATCACAGCATGTACACAATGTGAATTCTATAACAGTCAAATATAATTAAAAAACAAAATTAAACTTATTAACATTTAATAGGGACAATAAATAGGTTGTTGGGCCAATACAAAAAGTACATTGCCCCATCTCATAATTTTTGTAAAAGATAAATAATTCAATAAACAATTTCTTGTCTCAACAAACGTTTATTGGGCCAATAAACCACTTTTTCTTGTATCAATAAACGTTTATTGGGACAACAAACCACTTTTGCTTGTATAAATTAACGTTCATTGGGTCAATAAACGTTTATTTGGTCAATAAACGCTTTTGCTTGTATCAACAAATGTTTATTGGGCCAATAAACAGATTTAGCTTGTATCAATAAACGTTTATTGGGTTAATAAACAGATTTAGCTTGTATCAATAAATATTTATTGAGCCAATAAACCGCTTTTTATTGGCCCAATAAACCAGTTTCTTGGACGAAAATTGATAAATAAATTTATTGTCCCAACAAACTTTTTTATTGTATCTACGTACCTTTTTGGTTCAGTGTTCCTTTGAAATAAAATTCGTTTTCACGATCAAATGAAATCTGTTGGGATCTGTAAAACATGGTTCTCAAATTTAATCAATCAATTAAAATTTGTCACTTTTCCATAATTTTTGACTTTTTCAAAAGCCATTGCATATTTTGCACATGTATCCGGATCGTGCGTACATTCGAAAACCAGTATTTTTAGAGACAACAACACATCTAAGATCTAATAATAGCCGTTTCCGTTTCCGCTGCCGTTGCATTTTAAATTTCCCTATACCGAAGGCTCAGATGTTTACACATCAAAAAAAAGTTTCACAGGGTTGAAATTAATTTTTTTTTCCCAGTCAATAAAGTCCAATTAGAAAATAATTGCCGAAAAGCTGAATTTTGGTATATAGCCTCCTCATCGTGTTCTTAAAAAGTCCCCATAGATATGAGCGCCGCTAACAATTTTACAGGGGGTTGAAGGCCCCAAAAATGATTTTTCAGAAATAACTCAACATACTTTTTTTTCATAAAAAATAACCCTTTTAGAAATAAACCAATCGGAAGAGTTCTGAGGTTTTACTTTTTCAAAAATTGTGCATTTTGTGGTAAAAGCATACAATTTTTTTATTGTTGGTACATTACATGAACATGTTTTTAAGATATTGGCCCACTCTATTTGTCCACCCCTTTAGGTGGAAGGGGAAGATTAGAAAAAAAAAAATATATAAAATAGAAAATGAATATTAAAACACATTGACAACACTAACAATATCATGTTATAGCTTGGTTTTTTTAAAGACAGTAATTCATTCTTTAATTATGCTTTTAAATTAAGGATCTCCACACCAACGCGAGTTTGTCGTGGCGATGACAAAAACAATATTAACAACACGTAGTTGTCAATGAAAACGACACGTTGTTGTTATTGTTTTCGTCGTCGCGGCGATAGATTCGCGTTGGTGTTTGGGATCCTTTAAGTTATTTAAGTGCTAAGTTTTTGAATAAATGATTTTTAAACTCAAAATTCGAAAAAAACGTATAATAATTTAATTTTTTCAAAATTTGTCGTTACTAAAATCTATCGAATTCGTAATGATCCGTCAGCTGTCACTTTGAAGTTTGAATTTTAAATTGGAACGTTTAGTTCTTTTTTTATTTAAGATTTCAGTTCCATCGAAAAGAGAAGTGAAGGTTCCTATAATTCTTTTTTTTTTTTTTATTGTCTAAATTTAATTTTCAAATGTCACTTTTCAAAAATCTATCGAGACAAAGGGTGTGATACTATTAAAATGCGCTTTCACTATGCGAGACGAAAAGTGTGATTTTCTAATAGGTGACACTAATTAATTCTCTGTCAGAAAAATCTATATTTGCGAAATTCGATGAATTAAACTCAGAATCTAAGCTGAATTAAAAACATTTTTCGGAAATAAACTCGGTTTTAAATCTTGTTTTAAAGAATTGTGTGTATAGGTACCCTAAGAGGACTTTATAATAATATTTTAATTTAATTATTTTTTTTATATTTTCATGTATTAAATTATTGAATCTTTAGAAATTGTGTTTTTATACATATTTACAATTCATAATTGTATGTGTAATCCATATCCATTATTTTATTTATATCATCCTGCCTCCCCTCTTAGCCCATATTGGCATTGGTTCTATGAACTCCCTATATATAGTTCTGATTTACTGAACATTGCCTTACTTTTGTCGTTGTTGTTCGTTATGTGTAAAAAATTTGCTGAGCTTTCTAAATACTTTTTCGAAAAAATAAGTAAATAAACGCGCCTTGAATATCATATTTTGAACCCTATAAATACAGAGAACCTGTGATCCAACCAAATATGTATATGTTTCCTTATTTATTTATTTATTTATTTTCTGTTTTTCTAAAAACTCCATTTATCTTTAATTTTTTTTTAAATAACAATTTTTTATATTTATATTTTCATTGCGATTTCAAAAAATAAAGGCAGAAGTATGATTACCAAAAAAGGCGAAGGATCTCAAGTCAAAGAATCAACTGATTCATCAAGTACAACTCTAGAGGATGATGATGTCAAAGGTATGTAAATAAAACATATTATTCTAAGTAAAACAAAAATACTGATTCGCTAAGTAATATAATTATTATATATTTTATTTCAAATAAAATTATATACTTAAAAAAAAATATAGGATATAAATATTGATATTCCTATTTTTTTATATTATTGAGTTCAGTGGTTCGCGAAAAAAAAAATCTACATTAATATATTTAACTAATATGCATTTAATATTTTACTATTATAAACTATAAACAATATAAGTAAACAAAACCCGGTGGCGAAAAAAATACACGCATTTTCATTTTTATCATTTTTTTTTCTCAATAAATTTATTTTGTCAATGTTGTTCTTTTTTTCCATTTTTGTTTTGTCTCCTTACACAGTATTTTATATCTCTATTTCTATACATTTCAAAATTTAGTTTTGTATTTTCCTTCCCTCTATAGGAATGTATGTTATTTTTATACTCTGCAGGCATTTTTTTGAAAATTTTATGTTGAAAGATATGTGAATGTACACTTGTTGATTTTTTTTTTTTTTAATTTGTATTTTGTTTTTAAATTTATTTATTTTGTTCATGTATGTTGTTGTCATTCTGATCTGTCTCAACCTTCTTAATATAATTATTTCTAGTTTTGAATTTAAAAGTCAGTATATAAATTAAAAACCATTCCTTTGTATATTTTGAATCTATTTGTGATTCACTCTTGAAATTTATAATAATTTTATTATTATATAGTAAAGAAAAAAAAAAAACAATAAATGTTTAGTAAGAGTGCAGGTAAATTGCTCATGGATAATGTTTCATAATTTTTTTAGTTTATTTTGTTTTTTTTTTTCGGTTGTCATCTTTCTTATCGATATTGATTGCATGTTACAATGTAAATGTGTTAATGAAGCTATCCTGAGTATGTTTTTTTTTTTTTTTTTAAATTCTTATATACATAAATATTTCTTTTGTGTGTTATTTTTTAAATTTTCTATTTTCAATCGGTTTCATATTATCAAACTGACTCAAAAAGATGATGACATTTTTATAAACTCTTGCGGAAGTACAACAATGTTTTTTTTTATAAAAAAATACGACTGTTAAAACTTTTATTTTTAATAGTACAGTGTCCTAAGCATTTTACATGAAAATCCAATTTGTTAATTATTATGAGCTGTTATAGCAAAAGACAAAAACTAAAAAAATATAACAAATTTGTTTTTGAATAAAATTTAAATTGGTAAAGATAGTGCCCAGCCAAACTTTTCAAGTTTATTATTAAATTTTTAAAAATAAAATAAAAAACTACATTTTATTTAGGTCTATACAAAATGAATTTTGACTTTATATTTTAGGAACAATAAATGCCGTCCATTCCTCTCAACAGGCATTTTTCCATTCAGAATCTTAAATTTGTTAACACAACACGAGCAGGGTTAGTCGAGCTGTCACTATTTAGAATAAACTACATTTGTTACATTTGACCCGTGCGTCGTTTATTCTAGTTAAATAAATTAAATGATTTCATTAATTGTACCAAACGTAGTTACAAAAGTCAATTGATCCGTCAGCTGTCACTTTGAAGTTTGAATTTTAAGCTGAAACGTCTAGTTTTTTAATTCAAGATTTCATGCAGTAATTCTATTCTGCACATTATTTCCTGAGACAGTTTTATTGAAATTCTATCACTATGTTGTATCTAGCATCAGACGTGTGACTGGTGACAAATTGAAGTAAATAGACGTGCGTCAATGAACTACGCGTTATAGTTAATGATGTAGAAAAAAATGCCGAGGCCCCTTTAACGATTTCTATGTTGCTTTCAAACCTTGACCAAATATAAGTTACCCCATAAAATAGTCTCGTACGGTGTAAGGCTCAGTGATCAAGGTGCGTGTCCACAGGGTATGTTTCCGCACTTGCTGATAATTTATTAGGTAAAATTACCCTCAGCTTATCCATTGAAACTCGTACGGTGTAAGGTCCAGTGATCAAGGTGCCAGTCTACAGGGTATGCGTTCGTACTTGCTGATTCATTTCTTGGGTTAAATTATCCTCAGCTTATCCATTGATACTCTAGGTGGGGAGTGGCCCCCGTCTTGCTGAAATTTTATTCTGCTGTTGAACCCGAGATACAACTGCAGTATCAAAAATTCGTGTCGATCATTTCGCACTACACGTGAGTAATGACTGATGGTCTCTTGCTGGTTTAAAACTAAATAAGGACCAATAAACTATAGGGTATTTGATGGCACCAGTTTCTGTTTAAAATTAACGAATAATGGTTGGCTTAGGAATATATTTCTTATCGATTTATATACGTGAAGTGAGCATAATTTTCTGTCTGGCGTGCTCCGTAGCTAACATTGATGGTTCCAGAGAATTTTGGCAGACCGTTGTCCCTTGTTTTATTGACTACAAACTTTTAAACCCATAAACACTATCAGCCTGATTCTGAAAAATCCCAGGGAAAAAACTCCCTGGGAGACGTGTTTTCTCGGGACCAATCATTTAGTTATATTTGACATATTGAAGTGAATTCTGATCGCGCGACGCGAACATATACGACCAACGAATCACCACACTTTAAATTTTTGCTCCAACGTCAACGTGCGGTGGTGCACTCCCGACAAAAATACGCTCATCGAACGACATTATACCACTTGGAAATTCCGCTGAGCGCAGTTTAATTTAATTGGTACCTATGTATTTGCCCTTTTTGAAGTAAATCAAAAATATATTTAAAAAAATTGAATTTTTAAGAAGCACCAAATTGCAAAATTAAAATAATATCGATCAAGCCATTAAAAAGCTTTAGGTAAATAATTACACAAATATCAAGCAAAAAACATCAACACTCTCGCAATCCATTCTTTTTGGGAAAAACTTGAAACGCAGTTTTCTTAAATTTGATTTGCTCATTAAAACTATGAAGTTTTATCAAAATCTTTAGAAGCATTTTTGAGAAAATTTGAAAAAAAAATTGTGAGTGCCGGGACTCGTTCGTCCAAGTGCCGTAGTTTTGTTACTGAACGTACCCAATAACAACATAATGTGTGATACGTAACGTATTATTATTACTCTACAGTCTATACTGCAGGTATAGATGTTTACACATAAAAAAAAAAGAAATCATTTTATGAGATGAGCTAAAATAAAATTCAAACTTCCTTTCAAGGGAATCACGTACAAAAATGCTTTGTATCAAATTTGTAAAGTAAATCGGCAGAGCAAGTAAAAAATAAATTGGGTGAGAACATTTTTTTTCATGTTACCTAAAAAAAGAATAAGTGAAAGAGTTTTTTCCTGAAATTTTATTTTTTCCAACTGCAACTGCGATTCCCACCCAATTTTTATTTAAGCCTATGTTCCACTTTGTTTGTTTTTATATAAAATATTTACAACTGCAACTGCCATTGGAACTAGATACTATTTACCGTTAAATTGTTTGTTGTTGCTCGTGGAAGCGTATCTAATATAATAATAAATTTATATTTTACACGATGTGATGTATGCATAAACTTTTTTTTCATTTTTATGTTTCTTGTGTTCGTATATATGTACATAGATGTACGTATAGAAAAAAGGATATTAAATAACAATTCAATTCAGGGGGCATAATTAAATAAGGGGAAACACGCAGATATAGTTAGGTACATAAAGAAAAGTAGGTGTGAAAGCAGACGGACTTTGAAACCAAATTACACACATGCTTTGGGTTAAATAGAGCTTAAAAAAATGTTCTTTTGTGACGTTAAATGAGGTGCGAAAAAATAGTCGGATTCATAAAAATAAAACCCGCTTAAGAGAAAAACCCGCTTATCTGAAACACTTTTTCATCCCCGAGTATTTGTCGACCAATTACCTTTTTAACTCTCCGCTTAAGCGAAACTCGCTCAAGTGAAAAACCCGGATACCTGAAACATATTTTCAGTTAAATTTAATACTTTTCACTGAAAAAAACTCTCTTAAGTGAAAAAAAATTTAATAGAAAAGAACAAAAAATTTGCGAACGCTTTTACTTCTTTTTTATTTTTCACCTCCACCAAATTTTCATCACGAAAATGACATTTGAATTTCTGATATGTCAGAACCCTTTTTGGAATTTTTAAATCCGCTTAAGTGCAATTTTTTTTTCACTTATCCGGACTCCGCAAAGTCTAGTCACACATAAGTATATTATTTATGTGCTCAAATGAAATAGCATGTGTGCAATTTTCTTGAACAAGCCTAAAAAGTGACAGTTCGTTCAAATAAGTAAGCAAACATACCCTTATCATATTTTTAATAATTGTCAAAGTGACATTTAAAGTTAGTATGATACTAAAAAGATAAAATTAAATTTTTTTTAAATTAAATGTCAAACAGATAGTATCAACCAAAATTTTGCGCCAGTGGAAATAATAAGGTATACAAACCAAGAGAAAATTCATTCGTAGTACGTCATAGTTGGATTCCAATGTTTTCGTTTTTAATAGAAATAAAGGGCACTAGACTATTAATTTAATTCAGCGTTTGCTAAATTAAAGTTAAAAGTTCCAAGAATTACCACCGTTACATTTAAATTTTCAAGATTTTTTATTTTTCAAAAGTTTTAAGAAAGCTTTTTTTTTCTTTTTTTTTCTTTTTTTTCTTTGAATTTCTCTCAATTTTATTCTCAAGTTGGCATTTTTATTATCTTATCTTTCAACCCAAACTAAACTTAAAAAAAAAAAAAACTCAGCGCTTACAAAATATTTCATTTAACAATTATCACTTCTTTACTTTACATATAATTATTATGAATTATTGTTGAAAAAATTATTTAAGAAGCTTGAAATTTATATTCAAATTCTTTAAAAAAGAAAAATGTGAACTATACCTACTCATATATTTTATCAAACATAAAATCAATTTTTAATTTTTCTGTCTATATATATTCAAATTACTTATTTTTCTATTTAATTTATATATGATTTACATAATTATTACAAAATATGTAATAGCTATTTTTTTCCATAAGCTTTTCCTTAAACAAAAAAAATTTTAATAACACAATTATTTAGTAAAAAAAAAATACAAAGGGAAAACAAATTAAATTTAATGAAATTACGATATAAAAAAGTCATAAACTTTAGTAAAAAAAAAATGTAGCAATTTGTTTGCCCTTGGAAATATTTTATTTAATTTTTATTTTCTTTTTGTAGAAGATAAAAAAGGAGGTGTTGATCGCAGCACAACTGTAATATCTAAAGAGCCCGAAGGTAAATTTTAATATTGAAAATCGAACAAAAATAACATAGATTTGTTTTTACATGTGAACATAATTATATGTAGGTATATATTAGGGTTGGTTAAAATATTCGAAGTTAATTCTCGAAAGAGGCTCTATAAATATAAGCTAAAAAAAATTTAAGGGACTTCTTTTTATGCCATATTGATTTTCCTATCAATTCCATGATAACGGGAAACACTTTGGAATTTCATAGTTGACTAACTAACAGTTAAACCTGTTATAAATTTATTGACAAAGAAAATTGGAAAAAGTCAGTGTTTAAGTATAACTAAAAAACTTCAAAATGAAGATTTATATAATATGCTGGCTATATCTTATTTCATCTTTAAGCCACTTGGAATCTAAATAAATAGCTTAAAAAGTGTTATTCTCAGAACTATTAAATATTGAAAATGATGCCAACCTACGAGCCATAAATTTTGTCGCATGATATGTGAAAAATTCTGAATATTTAACAAAATACACAGGGAAATCTGTATAAGTTATGTACTTAATACACTGATTATTTTCTAAACAGTCCTGTTTTTTTTCAAGTACCTACATTCAATTTTCAAAAAAAAAAAGTCAGCAAATTTATTCTAGGTTTAACGGCTAGTCATTTATAGAAATCCAAAGTTTTTCTAATGCCCAAAATGACGTAGAGGTCGCCTTATATAATTTTGAACTCCTATTTTTATGAGTCGCACGCTGTGTTAATAATTTCCAAGCAACTTTTCGTTTTAATTTGACCCACCCTAATTGTATACAATATTTTATTTAAAAAGAATAAAAAGAAATTATAAAAAAAACTACATTTTTATTATTTGTTCGATTTTTAAATTAATTTCGTATAATATTCCGGTCCTTGAATACTCTTATTTATAACTAAGCACGATTAACACTTAACACACTCACACGCTAGTAGTATACATTGTTTTTTTTTTTTTATTTTTTATTTTTTTTAATTTTAATGAAACTAATTTTGAATTACTTTTTTTAATAACTTTTTACAAAAAAAAAATAAAGAACAATATTGAATTAATGATCACAAACAAATAAAAAAGCAGAAAAAAAACTTAAATGGAACCATAAATTTTCAATGAAAACCTTATATTATATAAACATATATAAAACACATAAGGGTGTTTCTCCACTAAATGGAAAATCACTGTCCCAAGTTAATTTTATGTTATAAAACTTAATATTATTTCTCAGTTTTTTGTATCACTAAGTACATAGTTATAGGTATTCTTGGCAGGCCACAGCTTTTTTAGAAATTTAATAATCTAATATTTGAATAAATACACCTCAAAAAACAGTCCCCTGTGGTCTATTTAACCATTTTACAATTTACAACTACAAATTTGTAATAATCCTGTATTAAATCAAAGTAATTGCGTTTTTATTTTTTTATTCTGACGCACAAAAACGCTTCAGACAAGTTTAAATGAATACAAAATTGTAGAAAACTTTACAGATCAACTTTCACCTGTAAAATTTTCTTATAAAATTCAAAAAATTTGTAAAATAACTAATTTATAATGTACGCAATTACACACATTTGAATGCCAGATCAGTACTAGTTTGTTATTGTAAATTGTAAAATGGTGAAAAAGACCACTGGTGTGTCTCTTTTCCAGAATTACAAACTTTGTTACCAATATTTTATTTTTTTTACATTGGTAACGAATAAAAAATATGTAAATACATAAAAAAAACTGTAACCATCTTTATATATCTTAATTATAATTTAACAATTTAATTAATTTTAAAATTTAATCAAAATATCTATGTGCGAATGTTGTCCTCAAATAATAAAAATAGTCCCCTGTTGAAATGTAAAACCCGCGCTAAAGTCAAATTTCGTTTTGGCACAAAATATTAAGATCGTGAAATGGAACGGAACTGGTGTGAAGTTCGCTCGGTTGTGAAGGCAAGCCAGCAGCCGCCATTTTGTTAGTGCTACGACTGCGTTTTCTTGTCAACCACGCGTCTCGCGCTGTTAGTGAAAACCTTAGAAGAAGAAATGAGGAACGGGCGTATCGAGGAAAAAGTGAAGCATTTTTCAAAATAGTGTGAGTTACACAAACACAAATCTATTCACACAGGGAAGGCATGCAGTTAGACAGCTAAATTATGGGGCGCCCAAAGGAATTTTTAGCTGTTTTTTTGAGGAATGTGTTTTGAGATTTTAAATCGTCAAAATAGAAAAGAAAAGCTAGTAAATTAAATAAACAAGTGAAATAAAAGTAAATAAAGTGAATATACGCTACTCTTTATTGAAATAAAAATATAAAACTACTTTCGGTGATCCGTTGAATCTTGTAAAAACACCTTTATAATAAGCAGTGCAATTTTTGTTCATATCACAGGTAAGCACACAGCTTATTCCACATAATGTAAGTAAAATTACTCTGCACTACAGGCGCTCAATGCATTTGAACGCCTTGCCATCACCAACAAAAGCTAATTCGACCCTGGGCGAGTATTTAACTTTTCACAGATAGGCACCTGACATATCACGTTTCAAAGTATACATATTTGTATTTTTAACAAATTTGCCTTTTTTATAGCAAAATGCTATGTAATAGCAATTTAAAAGTATTCTACGATAATGTATTTACATAATCACTTCACATTAATTTGTGTGGAATTTGAGACATAATCAGCCCGTGAAATGAAAGGATTTTTAACTCCATATTATAGGTGTTTTTACACAATTTAACACAGCACTGGATGTTGTTTTATATATTTTTTTAATAAAGTATTGCAAGTTTTCACTATTCTCACTTTTATTTCATTTTCACATTTTTAACGATTGAAAATCTCGACACACTTTCCTTCAGATCGGCAAAATGACAGGCACTTTTTTTTTTTTATATTTGGTGCTTTACTCACATACACTTGGTCTGTTTGGTAACGTGAAATTTCTTGCGAATTTGCACAAATTTTCACAAAATTTAACAATTTGCTGTCAAAACTCATAGAAAAAAACTCGGTTTTGGGAAATTTGTTGAAAAAAAAAGTTACCAAACAGGCATACTGTATATGTGATATATACCTCTTCCTTATCTTCTTATTCTAAGGTGAAAACAGTCCCCTGGTATTCTTTTTTTTTACTATTTTAAGAGTTTTAATAACGAAAATTTGTTTAAATTAATTGATTATCTATAAGTATGTAGCCATATCTGTTTTGCTAATCTGATATATTTAAACGATTTTGTTTTATTAAGTAATTCATGTAAAAAAAACAGTCCCCTGGCAAACAGTCCCCTGTCATTTCATAGCACAGGGGACTGTTCATAGAACAGGGTTTTGTCAAGTCTGACATGCCAGATTGCGAATCTATGACCATTAACAGTTTTATCTTTCGTAAAAAAATTGATTTTTTCCATAAAACATTCCCCTGGATGTTTACAACAGTCTCCTGTCACGGTTTTCTATAAAATCGTCCATAACTTCAAAATCAAGAGGAAAATGTGTTGGCTTCTTTAAGATATATATTTAATTTACTATTGCCCTTAATTTTATTAACAAACATTTCTAATATTTAATAAAATTTTCTTAGGACGGTCTTGTAAGGACGAATTTCCATATAGCAGAGAAACAGCCATAAAATAAAAACGTTACGTTACGTTGTTACGTTATAAAATGGGTGTAATGTTGTTCTTTTTTTTCAAAAAAAAAAAAACTCAAAAAATTTAGTACATTTTTTTTTTGTCACACTTCGTTTTTCTATATATTTAAATATAAAAAAAAAATAATGTAAGCGAATTATAAATTCTGGTTTTCTCTGAGCTTATATTCTCCATAAGAAGGAAAATAACAATTATTTGAAATAAAAAAACAAAAAAAAAATGCCTAAAAATAATTAAAAGTACGTGTTTTTTTCAAAAACAATTTTATAGAATACTTTGAGGATATGAGCTAGGATATTTACAAAGCACATTATTTGAATATTTTTATATATATATATGACATTTTAAAAAAATCTTCAAAAAATTTCATCCTTTAATGCTTTCCTTTTTTTATTTAATTAAGCAAAATAACAAAATGCATTCCCTTTCGGAATATTTTAAAACTTATTTATTCCAAAGTTGAAGTTTTTTTTTATCAATTTATGTGCTAAAACAAAAAAAAATACTATTTTTTAAGTATAATTAAAGTTAGAAAATTTTTTAAACCGCAATAAAGTTACTCGTTTTGTAGTCCAAGAATATTGGACAAAAAAGTGTTAAACTGCGTCGAAAAAACTTCGACAAAGCTGATGGAATTTTGAGGGGACGTTTTTTTTTTGTTACGATCAGAAAGTGTTGCCATTTTTGGGTGAAAAATAGAATGTGCAGTGGTATAGGACTGTTTTTCTTGCTAAAGCTTCTTAACATTTTTGCTTCAGAAGGTTCTACCTAACAACTTTTGCAGTGCCATGAACTTCAGGCCCTGGTTCTACGAGGCTGCATAAACTGTACTTTTAGAAACAAAACTGTTATAAATTGATATGCCTAAAGACACTTCCTTAAAAAAAAAAAAAAAAATACAGGAGGAGACATAGAGACAAAATGAATTTCAATTTTTGTATATTCTTAGTTTATAGCTTATAGGTAGCATATAGGCACGTAGTTAATTCAACAGGGTAGTTTTTTTTTTGTTTATGTTGATCGCACTCCACATGGTTTCATTCACTAATTCCTTAGGTAAATTCAAAAATGCGGATCTTTAAGCTTGAAAGTTAAGTTTTTTTCTTGTAAACAACTACCAATAAAACCCTAACCTTGCACCATCATCGTTTAAAATGAAAATTCCCCTATAGGTACTTACTTGCCTTTATCATGGATTGGCTTGGTATTGCACCTCAATCAAAATCCCATAGTTGTTTACCTACATTAAGAGTATACGTTTCTGGATAGTGCTTCAAAATAAACGTCTCCACAAACACTTAGCTGTGTTATTTTGTTTAGAATGTCAGAATCTTATTTCACTTTGAGGCCAGTCGGTGAGGTATAAACAACAACTTTTAATAATGTCAAAACATTCCGATAAGTCTTATGATTGCACAATTGGTAGTGGGTCGGTCGCGGCCATTTTCAATAAATATGTTTTGTTTTGGTATAATTATACCTTGATACCGGATCACCATATGTAACAGAATAATCAACATCTTTTACTTTCTGATTAGTTAGGGCCAGTTTCACAGTGCACACTTAAGAAAATAAGCGGCACTTAATTTTCCCATTTTGGCACTTGAGCCGCAGTTTTACTGTCTGAGTAAGTGGAACTTAAGTGTCACTTATTCCGATAAGTTTACACTGTGAAATTGTGCATTAGTTTTCTATATTTGGCACTTAAGTGACACTTAATCTAGTGTTCATTATTTTTTCATGTCTTTTTAAAGCTAATGGACTTTGTTCACATTAGAATGCCTCCTCCAATTTTGTTGACATCTCTGTCCTTTATCTCACTCCGACTTCATGGAGAGTGAGATATAAATTATAGAGACACCAAAAAAAAAGTCCGAGAAAAAAAAGTCCAATGTGAACATCGTCTTGAAGGTAAAAATCTTCCTTTTAAGAACTGTCAGTTATATGATAATTGTCAGCAAAGTAGCAGGATTATTTTCAGCCAAAATAACAGGCAATTGCTGAATAATATGTTTTTTTAGTTAATATACTGCAGCATGTCAGCAACATGACCTGTTTGGTAAATTTTTTTTTTTTTTTTTCAATAAGTTTACCAAAATTAAATTTTTTTTCATATGGGTTTTGACAGCAAATTGTGAAAGTTTGTGAAAATTTAGACAAATGTATATAAACAACATGTATTTGAAGTTAATCTTTATAACTATGGGCTTTAAGAACCGAACCAATAAGTGAGGGAAGTGACATTTTCCTTATATGGGTTGAGTTTTTAGAAGACAGGATTTTAAAAACCGGTATTTTAGTAGACGGGATTTTAAAACTTTTTTTCGGGATTTTCGAAAAACGGGATTTTAAAAACTTGGATTCCGATACGCTCCCTTTTGTTATCTGTCAAGATGAAAAGTGATAGAAATTACACGTTACCAAACAGACCTTATTTCATGCTAGTATACGCACATGGTTTGCTGTCAAATCTATAATAAAATGAACTGCCATTTTGACATTATTTTTCTTTGAATCGCAAAGGCACTGCGTCGCGTCGGTCGTGACAATCTTGATTATTATAAATGCACTGACATTTTAGAGGTCACCATGCGAGCGATAAACATAATAATTATTGTATCATGTCACAAAAGTATACACAATGCTACTATTTTTATTTTTTCATTGAATTTTAGCTTATGACTTTCAAGGTCAAAATGCGCATATGTACTTATGACTTAAGTACATAAATATACTTTAACGTTAAATACCATGTTCTATTTATTGCTGATGTCAAAAAGTCTGTTTCTATTAAAAAAAAGTAAAGTCAAAATCAAGGTCACGTCATTGAAATCAAAGTTGCTATAATATACGAGTACAAGAATGATCTTGAATATTCAATGCTACACCCTGTATGTATACTCAAGGACGATCAAACTACCAAATCAAATCATAACATTTTATCAACAAAAGGCTTTGTAAAAAAATTAAACCTCTGTCAACCGGCCCAAAAGTATGTTAAATTAAATAGACTTTTTTTTATTTTTAACATCTACTTAAGTAAAGTTGTTTTTGGTTATTTCTTATTAGATTTTTGTTTTTATCTTATATAAAATAAAAAAATAGTTTTATTAGCAATTTTGTATAATTAAGGATCCTAAAATAAATAAAAAAAAATTAAATCTAAATAAATTCTTTAATATTTCTTTTTTTTTCGATTTCTCTCATTCGACTTTTAAAAATAAAACACAATATAATATTAAAATAAAGCCCTACCTATTTTGAAAAAGAAAAATTAATGAAAAAGTTATTTCTATAAAACGCAACGCTTAATATATAATTTATGTTTCAATTAAGTATATATGAGTATATCTATGTATTTACATAATATACTCCCGCAGCGTAAAATAATTTGTTTGTAAGTTTGAATGAAGAGTTTATGTGCTGTATGTGTCTTGTCCATATATAATATATATACATAAATCTAAAGACAGACGTTTTTTGTTCTATACATTTATATTTAACAAAATCATAAAAAACAATAAAAAATAATATCCAATCACCATTCCAAAAAAAAAAAAAAAAAACCTGAAACGGAGTCCTTAAACCGTCTTTTATAAACCTACAAAAACATATATGTGTGCGACCGTAAATGTGTAAACAAATTATATACATAATTAGCTTCATAATTTCCCATCATTATAAAAACTAAAACAAAAATAAAAACAATAAAAAAAGGATTTTGTACCAACCAACGTGAAAATCACCAACAGGCGGCGCTGGCGACGGCGGCGGTGGCAGCTTTAACGGTATATCACCACAATTGTCCCGAAATTTGACTAACGATAGAATATGTATGGATACACCCATATCCGGAGGAATATCTTCAAATGACCCATCGACATCTTGTTTGTCAAATATAAGTGACAAACAGCAGAAATCCCCAAATCAACTGCCACCAAAAATGGTCGGTTTACTGTTCAGTAATAATAATAATCAAAACAAAAATGGCGCTTTGCAAATTTCCCAGTGCATCCAACTTCCTCAGCAAACAGAGCAGTTACAGCAAAAGCGGGATACAAACAACGCTGGTGGTGACAGCAACCAAGTTGGTTCATCATTATACCAATGCGTTCAAGGTATGTCAATTTTGTTAAGAAAATACAAAAAAAAAAACAATTTCTTCGACAAAAAACTTCATGGACAATTTAGAGTCTAGTGCAGGGCTGTTCAAACTTTCGCGTCATTTAAAAAATATATATAAAAAAAAAACATTTTACACAAAACTAAATAATTTATGTACATATGTGTGATGTTTAATCAATGCGAATGATGATATTATTTATTTTGAATCATTTATGTATTGCATTTTTGACATCGCATTTAATATGCTGCGCGAGGCGTAGTCCGCATTTAAAGCTATATAGACTTAAGACTAGAGCGAATTTAGAGAGAATTTCATAAAGCCGAATGTTTATCTATTAAAGTCAAGCACAGAATAAACGAAAGCAGCAACAAGGCGCAGTACACATATTAAAGGTATAATGTCATTAGCGTTTTCATTTTTGCTCAGTTCTGCGCATCTGTCAAAAATTGAGTTATATGGTTTTAAAATGCGGTGGATCCAGTGCCTCTTTAATTGTCTAATTTCAATATTTTGTTGTTGTTTCTAATGTTGCGTGCTGAGTTCCTATGGAAATTAGAAAAGCCATTTTTAATTTTTTGACACTTTCAATTTTGACAACTTGCGCAATATAAAAACCATCGTTTGCATTTGGACATCGTTTAAAAAAAACCTTCAAATCTCAAATCAAAACGCGTTTTTCTGGAAACTCACCAATGATCTATCGATTGATCTATTGCATATATTTCACATTTTTATATAGGAATGGGTAAATCTGATTGGTTTTTCGTCAAATTGGATCAAAAATGCGATTGACCTAAATTTGCTTCCTTGAAATGAATCTGAAAATGAAATGTCAAATATGTAGGAGTGGGGATGAAATATTCTCAAGGGAAAGGAAACTGTTAAAATGTCGGGAATGGTTTTCGCACTTAATGCCTAAACACAATAAACTCTGAGCTCTGTGCTGCTGGAATAGCTGTCAAAATATTCAAAACACACAAATTCAATGTTACGAACACTCAGCAACTCAGCTGCAATCGGAGCTGCAAGAGTTCACCAACTTTTAATTTTTCATGTACAGCACTTTTGACGTTTCAATTTGTATAAAGAAAAAAAAAGCCGTAAAAATAATTGAAGCTTTTAGTGCTTGTGTCGCGAAAAAAAAATTTGACTTTTTTTCTTTAAAATATACAAAAAGTTGTACAGCTTCATTGTGGGCACGTAAAAAAAAGCACGTACGGCACTTTTTCAGAGCTGCTTCAGCTCCAGCTCAGCTAATTGGCATACATTTTTTTTTAAATTATTTGATTATATTTAAAAGATTAATAATATAATAATAAATATATCTATTAAAACTAAAATAAAAATGAAATTAACACTTGGGCAACCCTTGTTCGTCGAAATTAATATTTGTATTCAATTGAAAAATTCATGTCATGTGACAAGTTAACCTGACATTTGTCAACCAGCCTAGAAATAAGCACTGTTTGGTAACGTGAATTTTTTTCGCAAAATTGCACATTTTTTCAAATTTTCACATATTTTCACAAATTGTCTAAAATTCCAAGGAGTGTAAAAACTGTCAAATACACAGCTGTCAGTGTCTGTCACTTGACGTCGGTTAGAAATTTACAATATATTAATTCAGATTGTCCACATTCACTTGTGAAGATTCGGATTAGTCCATCAAAACCGGCGCTACGTTTTCGTTCGAAGTTTTTGAGTATACAAAATAATTTTACTATTTAAAAATTACAAGATTCAATCTTTGATTTGTCACCATTTGACGCCTTGTACACAAAAGTGACATTTAATACAAAAAGTGGTGCAGTGCTTTTGTTAATTTTTTGACAAGGTTTTCCCTTCTCTGAGAGTATTTTCTCTTTTTTTCAAAGTTTGACAGGTTTTACACCTTTTTCTTAAAAAAATATACAAAACAGACTTATTGCTAGAAGAAATTCCTCGAGCTAGGGTGCCAGTTATAGCTTTCATTGAAACTCATCATTGAAAATTTTAATTGTTAATTTTGAGAAACTTAAAAAGTGAAATCAGTGATTATTTTAATGCAAATAAAAAGCTGATAACTCAATTATTATTTCTAGTCAAAAAATATTTCATTTTGGTCCAGCCTATCGCAGGAAATGAATTTCTTTATTTCAATGATTGAACTACCTTATCATTGATCATAAAAATCTGTGAAAGGTAGGTCCAAAATGAAATATTCACTGATATCGATTTTTTAGGGCCTCAAAAATGAAAATTAAAATTTTCAATGGTGAGTTTCAATAGGTGTGTTTTTTTTTGCAATCCCGGGGGCAATTGGTTGAAAAAAACGACAACGTGGATTAGCGACGCCATCACAGAAAAAAACATGGAGTTTTCATACAAACTATCGATAACATGTATGTAATTCACGCCGGTAATACAGTTTTTCGGCGCGCTTAAGTTAAGCCCTGAGAATTCTCTGGGATTAGCTAAGCCCGCAGGGGATTAATTGTTGTTGCATTTAACATCTAAATTGTTTAGCACCGATGTATTTTTTTTTCATCCAATTCCCCCCGGGCTTGCAAAAAAACACGCCTAATGAAAGCTATAACTGGCTCCTAAAATTGGAAAGATGGTCAAATTTTTTATTCTCTCTCGTGAGCGCTCTCTTTTGCAAGAAATAGCACAATTTTTGACTTATAAATCCAGCGGTCTAAAACTGTTTGAAACTTTGTAGGTGCGGAAAAAAGCAATTTACAATATAAAATATCATGAAACTTGGCGTTATGAAACAAATTTCGAGGCCGCATTCAAGGCATCAAAAAACCCTTCGGGAAAAAAATAAATTTTATAATGTTTTTTGTCTTTCAAAATTTAAATGATATATGTAGTTGGAAAACATATGATAAACCCTTTGTACACATCTCTTCTCCAAAAAAAATAAAGAAAATATCAAAAATCAAAACAAATCAAAACAAAACAAACATTTTTTTTCGCATTAAATTTCATTGCTTGTTTTTTTTCTATTTTCGTTTGCAGACTTTTTTCGACATTCATGTTGTTTTAGGAAATCGCATCACTCAGAAAACTAACAATACCTAATATACTATAAAATATTTATTTTTTTTGTTTATGATTTTCTTATATAAAAAGAGTTTGCCATAATAATGTATTGTATTTTCCAAAAAAAAAAACATTAATAAAATGTGTTTTTATTTTTGTTTTGTTATATAAATTGTTTTTTTTATTTTTTTTAATGAAAAAAGTCTGTCCACGCCGCCATTTATAAATAATTTTATTTCGACATTGGTTGCCATAGTATAAGTTAAAAAAAAAAAATAATTACCTTAAAAAAACGAAAAGCAAAAATTATAAAATAAATGCTTTTTCTAAAATATAATATTACATAGATTGTTCATTATTTAAAATATAAATTAGAAAATAATCTCAAACACAATATGTTTATATATATATAAATAAATAAAATGTATATCGTATTGTTTGTACAAAATTCAAATGGAGTGCTTTGTAAATGTTTGTTGTAGCATGGTACACTTAATTAAAAAAATCCAAAAGTTTTTATTAAAATAAAACAAGTTAGCCAAATGAATAAAAAAAAAAACTAAAAATCCAGAACCCATACACAACCACAACCACACACATTAAAATTAAATTAAAGACCTGGCATTGTTGCTATGTTTGCGTGCTAGGCTATCGCGGTGTGCTGGATTTCGACTATGAGGGCGGCGATTCTGGATGCAAAACCGACGGTGAGTTGAAGTCCAAAATTGATAAAAAGAAATCATAAGAAAAAAAAAATAAAACAAATTACCAAGATCTTAAATTTAATACATTTCTATAAGCATACAAAATGCAAACACAGCATTTAAAAAAATTAAAATTTGGTATACAGTGCTTCAAGGTGTATCAAAAGACGGTCTTAAATCGACAAAATCTAATCAAATGGTCACTGTAAATTTGATACTTAGACTAGTATATTTTAATATGTTAATTTTCTACTGTAAATCTTTTTTCGCCTCTGATGAGGTCAACGTTGAACCTACCTCAGGAGCTCCGATGCCCCCTGAATCGTTTAAAGAAAAAAATCCTCTTTGACCATGCGGCATTTTTTAAATTTATTTTTCAAGGCAGCCAAGCTAGAAATTGACTTACCAAAAATAAATTAAATTTCTTGCAACTATTATTTTCAGTTAAAAAACAACTTGATTATTTAACACATTATATTTAGATAAAACCGATACGCTACAATGAGAAAGTGTGTTTGCGTTCACGCAGTTTGTGCGAAAGACGAAAGTGCATGTGTGCAGACAAAAATAATAAGGGTATTCATGCAACGTCTTAAACTTTACGATGTCGTAAAATCGTAAAGTTTCCGACACACGTTTCATGAACGCACCAAAAAACATTTTTCGTAAATGTGGTAAACAATATGGTAATCAAATCAGCTGTTCGTTAAACGTCAAACAGCTTAAAATATTTAATTTAATTTTAACATTCGTAAAATTTGTCATCCACATTTTAAAAATGCCCAAAATAAAATTTAAAAAAAGTAAATTTATACAATTGTATGAACAAATTGCTTTCAATGATCTATTTATTCTTGAGTTATTTGGCGAAAATGATGGTAAGTATGTTTATTGTTGTGATCAAAACATAATTGTGCATGTGTGAATGCAGTTGTGTTTGTGTAACTCACACTATTTTGAAAAAAAAAACCCTCATTTTTCCTCGATGTCCCCGTTCCTCTATTTCTTCTTCTAAGGTTACAAGAGTTTACCATGTTTACGATGTTCACCATCTTCATTTAACACACAAATTTGTGTCTTAAAGTTTAAGATTTGTTTGAAAAGATTTCCCGTCGTAAACTTTAAGACGTTTAAGACGTTTACGATGCTTTTCCGACGTTGCATGAATACCCTTAATAATTTTTAGCGACAGCAGAGGTCTTGTTGAATGTAGTAGAGTATCGTTAAAAATCTGCTACTTTACGTTGAATTTGCAATTAATTGTTTATTTATAAATATGTATTTATTATTTAAGTAGGTAATCGTTAAATAATTGTTTGTCAAAGTTTTAATTGATTTGTGAATAAGAAGGTAATTAAGTTTTTTTTTTTTGATTTATAGAGGTTTATATCTTTCAATTAAAATGTTTCAAATATTCAAGGAAAAAGTTTTATTGCTAAGAAAAATTCCACTTTTGCATTATTTATACGCTTAGTTCATATATGTAGTACCTATGTATATGTCTGCTTAAAAAGGCCAACAAAAAATCTTTTTATATCCCATGTTATTCACTCGATTCATCCAGATTTAAACATAAATCCGGTTGTAAATTGTATAAATTTGATATGTAAATATATGGATTTAAGTTTTAATCTGCATGTATTGACGACTTAATTAAGTGTTAGCTTTTGCGCTTCATAATAATTTATAAAAAAATCTTGGGTTGGGGTCATAATTCTGTAAGTGCCAAAATTCGGTTTCCGAAATTTTGTATTTCAAAATTCTGTATTTTAAAATTCTGTTTTAAAAATTTGGTAAAACCATAAATCTGTATTTCATTATTGCTTTCATTATACATTCCAAATTAATTTATTTCAACATTTTCAAAAAAAGTGTGTTCATTTCAAGTTTTGTTATTCTTTCATAATTCAATTTGATATTGATATTGATATTTCCAACCTAATTTTTTGAAAATAGGCGTGTTTTTTTGGGATTCTATACGTTGTATTGATTTCCCAGAATTTTGGATTTACAGAATTCTGGGGTAACAGAACTTTGGAATATAGAATAATGAAATACAGAATTATGTTTATACAGAATTTTCAATCCATTTACAGAATTTTGGCCATACAGAATTTTGCAATACAGAATAACGACCCGTTCCAAAGAAACATAATTCTTACCTCCATAATTATTCACTTGATTAATCCAGATGAAAACTTAACTCGGGATTTAAATTCAATTCAATTTACATGCGGAATAATATGGCGGTTAAAATAACGAACATGAAGAAAATTAGAAAATTACTATCTACTGTTTAGATTTAGAGCTGCTATTATCGTATCTTGGCGAAACGCATTTAGAGTTGAATCACTTGAATTTTGTATTGACTTAATTCTTATCGCCATACATCCAGATAAGAGCTTAAATTCGTATGTATTTACATATTGAGTTTGTATAATTCACATCCGAATTTAAGTTTTAATCTGAATGAATCGAGTGAATAACATGGAAGTTAATGTTCTTTTCAAACCTTTGTACTTAATTTTTGCAAACAACCAAAAACACTGCAACATCGTTTTCTGTAGTCAACATCAGTATTTTCTCTTAATATAAGAGCTAAACCTATAGTCGCCCATTATTTTGTTTTATTATAAACTGAAAGTTCTATTAAAAATTTTCAAGAAAAAATTGTCTAGTTTTTTTAACGCAAGGGCTTTAACGTCAATATCAGAAATAGTTAAGTATTAGGGTAATTTAGTAAATTCCTCTATGCGCCAGTGGATGATGTAACCTTCTGGTTCAGTTTGCTGAAATGGTACGGCAGCGTTTCCATATAATTTTAACTGAAAAAGTAGATACTATGAAAATATGTTTTCTGGATTGCGGTGTTGGTTTATCTATATGTTACAAGTTTGGGTGTTTCTTTGTTTCCGGGATTTCTACTATTTTAGATTCTTGGTTTTTCTGGATTTCTGAGGGTTGGCACCCTATAGTACAAATATACTACAGACAAGTTTAATTATCTAGACTTCTATTTTTGATTGATCGCAATATCTTCACGTCACTGAGCTTTGGTGACCGAAAGTTTATATTTCTTTTATACCATGTCATTATGTGGGGTCGACAAAACACACCTGGGCTGTGTGCCATCTTGTTCGAATTAACTCCTGAATTTTTCTGCAACTGATCAAGTGGTTTCGATAGTATTTTGTGCTTCGAAATGCTTTTCCTATTGACAAGTAACTGCAGCTTCGGAGAGAGTTATTGCGGGTCACCTACTTATAAGTACCTACCTACTGCTTCCATTCATCAGTAGTGACTTAGTCTGTGTTTTGTGCAAACTATACTTTTTGAAACAGCATTTCTCATTCCATCAAGTTGAAATGAGGATTTTACTGCAAAAATAGGAATGGACCTACAATTTGCTATCGAACTAGAACGGCTATGATAAGAGGCACATTCATTTCAGTATACCACCGGAAAAAAGAAATTAGATAGATTCCTTTCCTGACGAAAAAAAATAAATAAATCGCACGCTAAATTTGACGAGAGTTGTCACTATCTGTGGCGTTACTTATTCTTTTCGATCCAGAGTTGAACATCCCCAAAATTTGTAAGGTTAACTTGGACTTTATTAATAGATTAACATTTATCGAAAAAAAACTTGGAACCGAAAAACTATACATTTTTGATCCTAAGAATTTTTTGAGCGGAAAATTAAAAAAATATCTAGACTAAGGGTGATACGTATAATATGAAAAAAACAGGAGATCTGCATACAAAACTGGGGACCTGTTATGTGAAACGATTATCGTTGAAATTACCTCGTTATCGTTCCAATGTGATCACTTATAACGATAATCGTTTTAGTATAACGATACTTGCTTAAAATTAAGGCCTCATTCAGGGAACCGGAGTGTAAGACTGGCATTTTTTTATTTACCAGCCATGAGTCTTTCTATGACCAAAGTTTTAGCCTTGTTGAAATGAGGCGAGTAAATCCGTTGCTAGCTCTCGGTCTATTAGGGAAAATCTTTCCTTATTGTGCCTCGTTTTACATAATCGCCCTTTGTCATGGCTGTCGTTAAGTTTGGTATCGTTTTTATTTCCTGTAATCGTAATAGGCGCCTAGGAAGTGCAAGTGTTAAAGAATCTAATTCATCAGTGGTCCGGTCCATTTTATTTAAGCTCCCTAAAGTACAAAGTTTAAACATCCTTCTATTTTCACATACAAAATATAAAATGAAAAAGAAATAATAAAACGTGTGTTAAACAAATAACTATAACAAATATATATATATAAATACAATCAACACATTATTAATAATAATAATTATTATTAATATGCCTTAAATTTTAGTTCCATTTAATGTTTTTATAAAAAAAAAAACTGTTTTTAAATGTTTGATTTAAATACAACACAGCAATTTATTATAAGCTCTCAGATTAAGTTTAACATAGGTACACTACATCTCACAATATTGACATTAAAATACGAACAAAAATAATTAAAATTAATATAAATTAATGATTGAAAACAAACTAAACTATTCTCAGACATAAAATCTTTTAGCAATATTATTGATAACATGTTTTTTTTAAATATTATTTTTTATTAAACAAAAAGAAAGAAAATATAACATATTTATAATCAAATCATTTTATTTTTTATATATTGTTATTCTCCCCAATCGCATACCAAATCAAACAAATAAAAAAAATCAAAAAAAAAATATACCTACATTATTGTGAATTCACAAAAAAAAAAAATAAAACACCTTGAAAAAAAAATACCTACCTTCAATACAATTTTAACATATTTGATGCAAATTATATTACGTGTCCTTCTCCACATACAAAAAAAAAACAAACAAAAATAAATTAAAAAAAAACAAATTAGAGATAAGGATTGTATGCCCAGCAAAAGCTTGCCAACAGCTCTCTACAAATTCCCAATGCTCAGGTATGTATTGTTTTTTTTTTTTTTTTTGAGAATAATTAAATTTAATTTTATATAATATATATCTATACATTAAACATTTTCATATTAAAAAAAATGTAAGCCACTTTTTTGTTTATCAAGTTTTTTTAACACGCACTTCAATTGAATATTTGCACATGAATATTTACTAAAGCATACATGAGATTTTTCATTATAAATACAAGTATTTATAAAATTATTTTATAAAAATTTTTTTGATTATGAATATTTATGTAAAAATAAAATATGTTAATAACATGCATTGAGAAGAACATAAATATTTTTTTTAAAGAAGAATACTTTTTGACGGTTTAATTATGAAATTACAAATTCTATAAAAAAACAAACAAAAAATGTACCTAATTAAATTACAAATTTTATAATGATGATCCGTTCTCGAGATATTGGTGTTCAAAACCTGTTCAAAGTGCTGGCTGCAGCACTATATTTACTTATTTTTTTTTTTTGAAAACTCTGGGCCGGCCCACTTGACAATTTTAATCATAAAATTTCATCGGCATAATTTATTTTCCAAGACAAATATCTCTATTGACTTATAGAGAATCTCAGGAATCAGTATTAACTGGGAACAATTTTTGTTTAGTGTTTGTTCAAGTATTTTGTTTTAACTTTTAAAGCTTAACTACATTCAACTCACTTATGATAGTTTTTTTTTTAAAGAACTGACAGATACTTTAAGTACAAAACACAGTTATATTAAAGCAAAAACTTTGACTTCATTCTAGAAATAAAAAAAAAAATAAAGAAAATTGTATTAAGAACAAGAAATAAAACTATGATATAAACACGCACTGCATGCCGACCGGTGCATCGATAGCAGCTGAATTATAAAACTTGACTAGATTGCAATTAAAAGATCTTAGGTCTTCCGATTAAATATACAGGATGCTTTTTATAATCCAGATCGATGTTTTTTTAACAACTTTTAAATGAAATGGGAATTTATGATGGATAGAATCTATTCATCCCTATTAATAAACGTGGGTTATATTTAATCAGTGAGTTAAGTGCGAAATTGTATCAATAGTATAAAATTGAAGTTAATTCATGTTAATAAGCTATAATTCACCCAAGAAGGTTAATCTATTAAGTTGAAAGTACCCAAGATGGTTTTTAACATTAGGGTCTGTCGTAAAGGCGAGCTCCTAAAGCACATTTTTCATAACACAATGGTAACAATGTTCTTACTTTAAAGCGCGTTACTATAAAATATTCTAATAATAGATTAAAATTTGTTTTAACTATAGCATCATACTAAATCCATTTTCTTAATTACCTCTTTGTTGAACACGCCTAAAAAAGTGACAGTTCGTGCAAACAAAACGTAAGCAAACATACAATTTTCACATTTTTAATTGCCAAAGTGACATTTCGAGTTAAAATGATTTTTAAAAAGATAAAATATGACACATATGGTGATTATTTAATTTAAATAAAATGTAAAAAAAGATAGTATCCGATGCTAACTCGTTTTAAATTAAGAAATTCATATTTCAAACCTGGCATCATATTAACATCTTACTAAATCGTTTAAAATTTTGCGACATTGTTTTAAATAAATTTAACACGTTGTTGTGACACATGTGTTAGCTCCCAGGAGCAGCTAACACATGTGTCACAACAACGACTGTCAAAAGTCATGCAAACCAAAATGGCGGCCAACATAAATCGACATGGAATATAAAAAGCAACCTATAATAACTAAAAAGAAATCAAATTAGTTCTTAAAGAAATTATTATCAGGCATGATTCGATAGTCCGATTTTTAAAAGAAATCTTCCGAAAACGACTACACTGAACAAAATTTTATTAGCACTTTATGTAGATTCACTTTACGCGTAATTCGAACACCCTGGAATGAATTAAATTTTTGTTATAAACATATACACAGTCTATATTTCTTTACACTTTTTTTTAATGTTGTTACGTTAAATATATTTTTTATATTAGTTTATGAATTAACTCCTTCTTTTAAATGCACAAATTCATAAAAAAAATTAAAAAAAATATCTTGTTCGAGAAACAAAAAATTATAATTATTGATTTGTTTTCGTAAATTTTATATATTTCTTATAAAAAATTAAGTTATGCATAATGTAGCTCCTCACTTTAAATAATAATGCATTTACTACTTTAAGAACACATTTTTTTAAATTTCTATTTTTCAATTAGACTTTTTGTTTTATTAAGAGAATGGCAGGTGAAAATTAAAACAAAATGTCAGTTCATAATTTTGTTTTCAACATTATTAATATACCTAATTTTTAAAGTCAAAATTAAAAGAAAGTACAAAATCGGTAGTTATTACATTTTTGCACCGATAAAAACGGTAATTTCAATCATTTAAATCACATACGTATTTTATACTCAAATTTCTTTAAGTATTTCTCATTGATTAGATTTATTGTTACTTTGTATCTTCAAAAAATTTAACGAAATCTGATATCTCTACATATTTACACATTTTGTGTGTACCTAGGGGTTTTAAATATTTAGGCCGTGTCCGAATTGCGTTAAAATTTTCTACCACTGGTTAAATTTTGACGTTTGGTTAAAATGGGACAATTTTTTTTATTTTTGCTGTCCGAACCGGATTAAAATAGGATGGGTTAAATGGGATTTTTAGTTAAAATTCCCGCAAGATTAAAGAACTTTCCCTAACCACAAATGTGTTTTATTATTTAAGAAAATAAATATTTTATACAAAATCCAGCTTGAAATGTATCAAAATAAAAATTCGACGCGAATAAAGTACAAATTTCTTAATTTGATTTACTTTTAAAGTTTTGCATCGATTATATTCCCGAACCCTATTGTGTATTGCTTGATTATGCAGTCTGCAAACACTAGTTCACAGCTGTCAACAAACTAAAAAAAAAAACAAAATAAAACAAAACCATCAATTGGCATTAATTTTGCAAGATGAATAACAATTTGAGGAAGTATTTTATATTAATTCTTTTTTTTTTTTTTTAAATATCAGCGTATTATTACGAGGACTGCAATAACACAGCAACGACTACGCGAGGTATGTGTACATGCACATAAAAATTCAAAATTCATAATATTGATTATTTCCATTGTCCATTGTTGCACTCTTAAAAATAATTTCAAATTCAATTTTCTCTCTCTCTTGAGAAACGTCAAAATTTAACCCTAGTGTCAAAATTTAACCTGTTCTGGAGCTGGGTAATTTTTAACCCATTTTATTCACCACGCTAGTGTCAAAATTTAACCAAACGTCAAGTTTTAACCAACATTTTAACGCAATTTGGACACGGCCTTAAGTGGTATGCTTTAGATTGCTTTATGTCTGTCATAAAGTAGATATCTATTAACAGTGTCGGTTTTCGAAAACGTCAGTCAATTATTTCTTGCAAGTGCATTTGACGTTTATTTGACGAACCATCTTTTCAATATTTTTTGTCGTTATGTCGATTGCAGTAAGAGCATAAAGAGTTGCGTTGCAGCAAATGATGATATCAAAAATTTTTTGTATAAAAATTACGTTTTGGGTTTTCGAATTAGTTGACTTTTGCTGTTTGCGTTTAAGAACATCTTGCAATTGCATTTTCGATGAAAATCAGTGTAAAATTCTAATTACTTAACTCTTATTTCCAGTTTTCAATAATCTATCAAAATCAAAAAAATACTTTGCTTTCACTATGAAAACAGAGACAGCATATGTGTCATTCATTATGCGGAAAGAGGCAATTTCCATATAGCAGCGCCACTTTGAAAGTGTTTTTACAAACATTTGTTGTTAATCCAGAAAATTTGAATGGTTAAATATTGATGAGATTATTTAAGCCTTTGTCTGTACCTACTTTGCTCGACTCCAATAAATTGGATATTCTGTTTCACATGACAACCTTCGATTTTATTTATTTTAGGGTGTTGCATTCAGAACTTTTAGAGATATAAAAAGTCTTATCTTGGCTTTGTAAAAGCGCAATCTTCTCTAACATTGTAGAATTTCTCATGGTCAGTTGTACAATAGTGGTTCAGCCTCGGTTCAAGATTTTAACTCACCGATTTCGGCGAATTAACTAACGTTCAACGCTGGTTCAAGTATGAAATTGGTTATTATCGTATACACTTGAATAGTACACCACTGTTGAAACTCAATTAATACGCCGAAATCGGTAGATAAAAATTGCTGAACCACGGTTTAAATATTTGTACAACTGGCCCTCATTGAACCATAATGAGGTTCAAATGGTTAAAGTGTTCCGTTTTTTATTATACTTGATCCCCTTTCACACGAAGAAACAAGTTCCTGATGACTTTTTGACGTTTCTTTAGAATCTCTTGTACCTTTCACATGAGGAAAAAAATTGTTAGATATTTTCTGTAGTTTCCTTTTGAAATAGCTTAGTGTTAAACTAACATTCTGTGAAGAGGAATGTCAAAAAATCTCCCCCAGTCCCTTTTCACACAAGGCAACAAGTTGCTAGAGATTTATTTATCTTTTAATTTCCAATCTCCAACAATCTTAGACCGTTCATTCATGTCACCCAAAAACTGAAAGTTAATGGAAACTCAGTTTCCTCGTGTGAAAGGGGACAAATAGTTGACCATGGAGAAATGGTTCACTATATACTCTTAATTCTTGCCCTTATAGTGAGAAAGTAATAAATTCTAGGAAATCATATCATGCATCTCTTTTACTCTTCGTCAAGTTTCATTCAATTTTGTGCTCCCGAGCGCTAACAAAAATTAGACAAAAGATTCATTTAACTTAACTGCATTAAAGGAGACTTCTCCCCTTGATCATTCTGTGTGTGTAATGTACTTTTTGTTAAACAATGTTAATTTATTACTATTATCAGGAACTTAGTGAAGAATTGTGTATCAAGTTGATCATTTAATATTTTTGCGGTTTGTGGAAAAACAAAAAAAAAAAATACTTCATTCAGAATATTAAAAAAAAATTAAATTCAGTAAATATAGACTGCCTTTTTTGTTTGTGTGTCTGTGTATGTGTGGTTTATTTTAATGTATATGTTCATGTATTGTTTGTCATTTTGTATTCTATGTTATTAATTTTTTTAGTAAATACTTAGTTAAATTTTAATTTTTAAGGCAACCTCTTTTTTTCTGTCGAAAGAGTATTATTTTCTTTGTGTGATCATATATACAAGCCTAACCGTTATCTTAAAAACAATTCTTGTCGGGTTTTATTGTATTGCATATGATTCTTATGCAGCTAATTTTTTTATCTACATATATAGTATATTTATTTGTTAGTTTTATTTTTGGGCTTATTAAACATAATTTTTTTTTTATTAGAAAATTATTATTAAGGTATGTAAATGGAAAATTCGCTTATTAATTTCTTATATGCAATAAATAAATAAATAAATAAACCAAAAAAAACTCAGAAGATAATTGCATATTATATATTCATGGAACTTGCCATTAATCGTAAATATTGCTTCTCCTTTGTATTATCTTTTTTTTTATTAATTTGGATAATATTTTGAAAGCTAAAATAATTTGCTTCGATTGTTTTCTTTTTTTTAAATTATTTTAACTTTGTTCAATTTTAAATCTTCAGAATCATAAAAGCTCTTTATTTTTAAACATTTAATCAATCTTTTTGATTAAAAGAATCAAGTGCAGTTAAATAAATAAGTGCGACACACAACCAAAATATAGTTACTTGACAACATACATATATATATATGTGTATACAAAATTCTTTGGTTTTACTTTTTACATCCATTTGTTTTATTATTTAATAAAATAATAACATAACTAAGAAAATTCACAGCATTCAAAACATTATTTTATAAATATAAATATATAAAAGGCGTGGTAACAAAACAAAAACAAAATAATGAAAGTATAAAATTATATTCTGTGTTCGCTTTAGAAAACATTTATGGCGGATTTTAATATAATGCAATTACATATTGTATACAAACATTTAGAAAAATAGTGTATATTTTAATTTAATGTTTTATGATTTGTACCATACATATATAAACTTTAATATAATTATATCTTCTCATATTCATGTTATTTGTTCTTTTTTTTTATTTGTTTATTCTCTTTCTGTGCTTTCGCCTCATCATTCAACTTGTTGCGCATCTTTAAATTGAATTTGAAATTAAATCTTAAAATTAAAATAGCACGCCGACAAGAGATTATTAAAATCACGGAGCAACTGATCGAAGCTATAAACAGTGGCGACTTTGATAGTTATACGTGAGTTTTAGACAAACAAATATTATACAAAAAAAAAATTAATACATTTTAAATTCTTATAGAAAAATTTGTGACCCTCATTTGACAGCGTTTGAGCCAGAAGCATTGGGAAATCTAGTCGAAGGGATCGATTTTCATAAATTTTACTTCGAAAACGGTAGGTTTTTCTTCCAAAGTTATAGAATTGAAAGTTATAGAAATGCTGGAAGTGGTATAATGATCATAATTGATGGAATCATTTTAATTATTTATATTTATTATATGGCAAGTTATGCATTCGTTAACAAAAATTACCTAAGATCTAGATCAAACTTGCGGCTAGTTCTGGAACCTTCGCATCCATAAAATTAGTGGAGAAACGATGAAAATTGAAACAAACCGAATGAGGTTTTTTCCATTTTCACCGTTTATCGATTAATTTTATCAAACAGAACATATAGCAACTGATATATTGATAGGGAAAACGAAAAAAAAACTGAGTCAGTTCGGTAACTAACTTGCTCGTGGTTGTAGTTAAAAACTACAAAAAAAACGAAAAAATGTTAAAAAAGTTTTTTTTGTTAAGTTAAAGTTATTTTAAAAAATTTAAATGTAATATTAAAGATGGCTCTAATAATACAAATTCTATATACCTACGACCGAAATACATCAGCCAAGTAGAAGACTTAGCACTATTTTCTATATAATATTGTTTGAGAAATATTGAGAAGCATTAGATTGCAAAACTATAATAACAACTATGCTCAAGCCATTTAAAAGATATACATACATGAAAAACTCAAAAATAAGGTAATTTTCTGAAATAAGTTCAAACCCATTATTTCAATCCGATCTTTTTTTCAGGACAAAAACCAGAAACGCATTTTCCTTAAAATCACTTCGATCTTTATACCAAAATTATTTAACATAAATCTTTTAAACCGTTTTCGAGAACATTTAGAAAAAAAAATCGAAATCGTCGAAAGAAAACAAATATCGGGATTAAATTGCTCAGCATTTTAATTTTACAAACTGTACCTATACTGTAAATTTTAGGCAAACCAGTCTCACAAATTTCACACACAGAAGCACAGACACTTACTATTTACTAACTTACACTTAATTTTGTCATATATGTACTAAGAAACAGAAAACTATTTTAGACCATTAACACAATGTTATGCGTTGTTTGAACATATACAGCCCCAAGTTAAATCTGTACCTTGATACTAAAAGGCCCAATGTACAATTTCTTTATTTTTTGGGATGCGAAAAGTTCGTTTTTTTTATTTCTAAAAATATAAATCTTTCTAAAAGGTTTTGTAATAAAACTACATAATTTTTTTACTTAAAAAAATATAGTATTGTGAAATTTGGAAATTATCTTACGCTGAATCCAATGGTTACTACTCAATATGTATTGTCACAGTCACTCGGGCAGTAATGATATGCCACAAATGTAAATGAAATATTTTAACAAATGAATAAAACTATCTATCTATCTATTGTATACAGTTAATATTGGCCCTTTTTAGAACTAAAGTTCAGAAATCATAAGGCATAATTGGTATTAAATTTGTAAAATTAAAATGCGGTTTAAAAATATCATGAACTTGATTAAAACTTCCACTGTCAATATTTGGAAAGCTGTTGTTGACTTTGCGTGTCTCCCTTGGGCAGGGGGTTTATCTTCTCTGTATCGTTCCAATTTAAGTATAAGTACATTCTGCCGAAGCAAGAACTTTCGATTTCAAGCTTCATATTCAAATAACATGACATCTTCTTAAGTCAACTACAATTTTATCAAAATTTAATTTAACCAAGAATATAATCCTAAAAGTTCATGAGTTTTCTGCATTTGCATAAATTGCATTGAAAAATTTTGTAGAGTGAAGTTATGTCCTGTTCATTTTTGAAGTATCTATTTAATATATATAATATATATATATATAATGAAAGATTATTTCCACATGATCATTTGTCTAAAATTACTTCATACATAAAAAACTTACTTCCAGTTAATTTAAATAAAAACATATTTGTTTCTTTTATAGAATACATCATTTTAACTTTTTAAATTCTCTTTTCTTTTCTACCAAAAGTCCTCGGAAAGAACTGTAAGGCCATAAATACAACTATTCTTAATCCACACGTTCATTTGTTGGGAGAAGACGCAGCGTGTATTGCATATGTACGGCTGACGCAGTACATTGACAAGTAAGTAATTATTTCTCTGTTTTTTTTTTTATTTGATTCAACCAAATCTGATTTTGAATTTAGTAGATAGTTTTTGTATTATTATTTGAAATCCTATGTTTAGATAAAATGGTGAACACTTTCATATATGTTGGTGCTACAGTAGTGTAGTGCTGGGCCTTAGCTAACACAGCTTCTCTACAGCCAGCTCGGCTCATATTCACTTGGTTATACGCGATTGCGAATCAATCGTCATTTCGACCCCACTCTATCCCACAGTACACATATTAAAGGTAATATCTTTAGCGTTTTCATTTTTGTTCAGTTCTGTGCATCTGTCAAAATTTAGGTTTTATAGTGGTAAAATGGTGAATCCAGTGCCCCTTTACTTGTCTAATTTCAATATTTTGTTGTTGTTTTTAATGATGCGTGCTGAGTTCCTGTGGGCACTGGAATAGCCATTTTTTTTTTTTTTTGACACTTCCAACTCAGACAACCTGCGCAATATATTACCTTTGATTTGTGTACTGTGACTCTATCCATCCACTCTTCAATTGACCCAACCATCCCAGTCGTTTAATCTTAAATATTTTGGGAAGGTCATTGTCGCTCCTCGGCCGGTATATATAGGTAGTTGTTTAATTCCCACTCCATATCCCATTTAACTAGCCGAACCGCCTGTCATTACTGCAGGCTAAACTGTCATAGTTGAATGGTACCGAGAAAGGCTATTTTTTCAGTTCATATATATGCAATAGTTTACCTTTTATTTTGAATTTTATATTATAATAAAATATTTACATAATTCTTTAATTTTCATCTATTATCTATTATAGACAAGGTCATGCCCATACACATCAATCTGAGGAGACACGCGTGTGGCACAAACGCGACAGTAAATGGCAAAATGTCCATTTTCATCGGAGTGCATCAGGAAAGATAAGCGGTGCAACTACATTCGATTTCATAAATCAACAGAAATAAATGTGTCGTAAAGCATCTTCTTCAGCCTAGGATAACTCATTGTATTTGAATTTATTTGTACTAAAAAAATAAAAAAAAAATTAAAATTAAAACAAAACTCTAATCTTAGTAAAAACGAAAAAAAAAAACAACAGAGAGAATATAATAGAAAAATTTTCGTATTTGTTTGAATAAAAAAAAAGCTTTTACTCAAATTTTATCATCACATAATTTACCTTTCCTCATTAAACACAATTTTAACTTTCATTGTCATAAAAAAAATTAAATAAAGAGATCACTGCAGTTTAAAATTACAAACACACGTAGGGTCTAATTCTACTACAATATATATATTATATGTAGGTAAATAGATATATATGAGGAAAATAAAATAATTTGAAAAATTAAACACGTTGGATAAATAAATTCTTATACCTTAACAACAACAACCAAATTTATTGTTTTTAGTTATATAAATTAATATATTTATTGTTTTTGACAAATAAATTAAAAATGTTTAATACTGAAAAATCATTTAAAATTTTAAAACGTAATATATAAATAATATTAACTTACAACTACCTTAGACGCTTAATGAAAAAGTCACTAAAATGTATTTAAAAAAATAAAAAATAAAAAAAAAAAACAAAAAAAAATATTTATCTCTTACATTTTTTTTCATTTTACACACAAGGAGACAAGTTAAAGATGTCAAAGTACCATTTCTCTATTAATCTTTAAATTAATAAAATTAAACTAAAACTAAAAAAAAAACGTAAAATATACCTTCACAATATTTTTTGCATATACATAAATAGATTTGAATTTTCAGTAAAAAAGTGTTTGGATTTTTATTGACTGTCAATGTATACCTATATTAAAAAAAATAAAAAAATAAATAGTTCCATACACAAAAAAAAACAAAAAAAAAAAAAAACTATTCGTGACGTGAAATTAAAATCCAAAATTAATTACATGTTTTTCATAAAATCAAAATTTCATAAATAAAACTAAAAATTTATTATTATTATCGATTCTTTCTTCATTTCTTCGTTATCGGTATAGGTTTATTTAATAAAACAGTTGAATAAACAAAAACATATTAAACAAATAAATAAAGAACCCAAAAAAAGAAAAAAAAAACAAAAGTATTTACATTATTTGTTAGCGATTTCATTATAACTTAACTTTAAATAAAAGTGGCTAAAATCTTTTCATTAATAAAATTTTCAAAAAGTTTTTGCTTAAAATAAATTAAAAATATTAACAAAAAAAAAACAAAAAACTAAAACATTTAACCTAAGCGAAATGAAATTAATTTTTTTTTAAGAAAACAAAAATCAATATAATTAAAAAAAAACACAAAATATAACGAAATCTTTTAATATATAATAAATATAGAAAAAAAAAAACAATGTCTATCTGTCATGGTATGTTCACAGGGTTGTAAATGTTAATTCGTTTTTTCTTTTTCTATTTTGATTTTT
The DNA here is from genome assembly GCA_929447395.1 of Epistrophe grossulariae. Taxonomy (NCBI): domain Eukaryota; kingdom Metazoa; phylum Arthropoda; class Insecta; order Diptera; family Syrphidae; genus Epistrophe; species Epistrophe grossulariae. Next base: position 6,814,990 of record OV839570.1, read on the forward strand.
TAAATATATTTTTAGATGCGCAGTTTATTTAAAATGTTTGAATCAAGCAAAAATTAATATTGAACCATTTTTTCTGTATCTATATAACAGCAGTGAAATATTTCTCGGTTTCGATTTTGGAAATTAATTGTTTACTTTTATTTTTGTTTTCCGTTTGATTGAATTTCATTTTTATTGAGAAAAAATAACAACAAAAAGTCATCTGATTTAAATATATGAATAAAAATAAATATGCAAATAAAGATAATTTTTATGAAACCACCATATATGAGTTCTTGTTCTTTTACGGGGTTAAGCAAACCTATTTTGGAAGGACGAGTTTTGAGACATGGTAATTTATTACGGTTGTTCACAATAAAAAATATGTGAACACTTTAAGAAAATACTTTTGAGGCCAAAGTATGTCCACCGGTGGCCATTGAAAGGTTACTAAATCCTCATAAGAAATAATTTTGTTTATATATTGAAAGTTTTGTCAATACCGACTATTAGGAACTGGAACAAGCAGCGTTACGTGAGTTGCTAGAGGAAGTTGGAACTAATAAAGTAAAGGTTATAACTAAAAGCAAGGATCTGCTGATAATGCACTTATTTAATGCAAATTCTCTGTCATATTTGTTTAATGTAGTTTTTTCGAGAATGAAAAAAACACAAAAAAACTTTTGGGAAAGATAAATTTGATAATTTATTTATTTATTATTCATCAATGGATTTACAATCTGTTGATTACATTTAACTAAAACTAAATAATATAAATATATACAATGATGGCTCAACTTAGGAGTAAAATTGATTCAAAACAATGTTTTTAAAATTATCCCTACTCATTGAAAGATCGATTTCACTAGAAATAGAGTTATACAACTTTAAAGAACGTATTATTGGGTTGTTAATACCATAATTTGTTCGCTGAATGGGAACGTAGAAAACATCATTTCTATTTCTTAGATTTCTTTCCGGAACATGCCAACAAACTAAAGCTATTAGTTCTTCAGATTTAATACTACAGCTTACTATATCTTTTATAAAAAGAACGCATTGAGGTTATCTGTGGCTTTCAAGAGAGTTCAAATATAATAGCGCACATCTTGAAAAATAATCATGGCATTTCACCGGACCATCTCATATTTCTTAAGGCGAAACGCGTGAACCTTTTTGAATTTTTTTCTATTCTTATAATAGCATTTACATAAATTGGGGACCAAATTACACAGCAGTAGTCTAAGATGGGCAGTAAAACCAATAACAAAAAAATTGCCTCTAAGGTACAAGAATCTTTAAAAACGCCTGAAGTTCGTTTGAGGAAACCTATATAACATAGAATCTGCTTTCGATATGATAAAATCTATGTGAGCTGAAAAAGTAAATTTCGAGTCAAATATAACACCTATAGGTCTTGGACTGTACTGACTTTTTAAAGAGATTCAATTCCAAGTTTATAATTAAAAGATTCCGGTGACAAATTTCTGTAAGCACTAAAAACTTTACATTTTGATATATTTAGTTCAAGATGGTTGTAAATAGACCAGTTTAAAAATTAATCAATATCAATAACGCAAACATCAAACAAAGAGAAAATTCCAGACCGTTGGGAATATCATTTACGAACAAATCGAACAAAAGTGGTCCTAAATGACTGCCCTAAAAAAAATGATCTAAAACCATCAATCTGAACGACCTGTTTGCGGTTTGATAAGCATGACTTTAACCATAATAAAAGTTTTATATTGAGTCCTAACTTCTAATTTTTGAAGTTTTTGAAGAATTGGGAAAAGAGGCTCAAGTTAGTCGTAGTCGAGCGGCTACTAACAAAACCATGCTGTTTTGACGTTATTGATTCTTTTACTGCTAAATATAGCCTCTGATCTACTAACTTTTCAAAAAGCTTTGGCACCTCAGAGAGTTTTTATATTGGTCTATAATTTTTAACCAGGTGTTTAAGACCGCTTTTATAAATTGGATCGTTAATGCACCGGTTGATAGAAATTCGTCAAAAAATTATTTTTAACGCGTAGTAAAGTGACGAGGCACATTTTGATAATAAAAGTGGGGGAACTTTATCCACTTCAGCTTTATACGTAGAATCCAGTTCAATTAAACTATCTAGAATGTCTCGTTCTGAAAAACACTTTAAACTAAAATCTGTGATGGGCGAAATGGATATAAATTGTTTATAAATTGTTTATATTTAAGATAATATATGTGTTAAAATAAGAAAGTATTTTGCAAGTACACTCAGCGGCACGAAATCTTGGCCACACTTGATTTTTCTTGTAACTCGCCCTCAAATATTTTTTTGTTAATGATTTGATTGTAAATATGTTAAATGTGCATATTTTGATTGTTTAAAACCCTTTTAAGGTAACTCAAAGGTTAATTTATTTTTTATAACGATAATTTAAAATTTTACATTTTATCAGAAAAAAATATTTAAATTAGAAACAGTATAAAATGAAAAATTACGAATTTTTGGGGGGTTTTGCGACGTGTCAGTATCGTGTGTTCCCTCCTCTTGGCGATACTATACAGCCTGCATTCGATCTGGTATATCGAACCACTTTTCATTTTCAAGTTCCATTGTTATTGACAAAAAAGAACTTTTACGTTAAGAGTTTAAAAATACCTAAAAAAGATTTGCTGTTCTTTTCAATATCACTCTCGGTAGTACTTATGTGCTGATGATATAAAAATTTATTTAAAAAATCAAACTCTTCAAAACTGAAGGAAACCAGCACGATCCTCAGGCTTAACTGAAGTTTTTGAACACTTAAATGCTTTATTTTTAATATTTTCTAAGTTTTTTAACCGCGTATTAAACCATGGCAGCTTAAAAGAAGATAATCTTTTAAAAACAAGGACAAACTGTTCAATGCCGTTAAAAATTACGTTTTTAAAACATACATTTCATTTAGTGAAAGATTATAAAGTTTATGTTCCCAGTCAATGAAACTATAGAAATTATTAAATCGTATGAAAATAATTTGCTGATAATAACTGATAGTGAGCTATAACATATGGGCCCTCATTATTTTTTTGAAGATCAAGGAATAATTGCTGAAGTCATTCCGGACAATATTTTCTTATTTTCTCAAACATAAAATTTTAACTATACCATACGTCTGGATTTTTTTTTTAAATTTTGAGTTGAAGAGGAGTTTTTTGAAGCTTTTTGTAAAAGGAGATTATAATGAAGTACAAATTTTGAAAATCGGTTGGAAAATGGCCATTTTGTTAAAAAATAATCTTTTTTCTTTCCAAGCCCCTAAACCAAATTTTTCGTATGAAGAGATTATAATGAAGTAAAAATTTTGAAAATCGGTTGGAAAATGGAAAGGAAAATGGCCATGTTGTCAAAAAATCACCTTTTTTTTTTCCAAGCCCCTAAATCATATTTTTCGTATGAATACCTGTACATATCGAACCAGTATTATCCAACTTATTAGGGATTTTCTGCAGCTCAACCGTCAATTTTCCAATTTACTTCTTATTGCAATAAAGACTTTTTATTTTTTTATATAATTGGTAAGAAGAAAACCTACAATCAGCACCGCAGACGAAAACCACTCCTGAGTTAATTTTTAGTCGAAAAACTTAAGAAGTAATTTTCTCGTTTTTGCTCCCTTTTCGACTTATAACGGTTTTTAATGATATTTTGTCTCGTTTCTTTAACTGGCTCTAACTTTGCCAAACTGCAACCGATTGTTGATTTTTTAAATTTAAATCAGAACAGTTAGCAGTATTTACTCACCCTACAACTTTTTTCTATACGGATAACAATTTATCCGCAATTTATTATCAAAGCCATTCTTTGGGCTCCGGGATCTTAGCACCTCATATGTGGGATATTCGCAAAAAAAGTATGCCATCTAAAAGGTCACTAATTGGGCATAAAAGGTCAGCTATTTTCAGAAATTGGTCAGGCTTAGAAAACTTGTAATCCAAGCTTGAAATTTTTCAAGGTCATTAGCGATTTTTGGCACCTCATTTATGGGATATTCGCAAAAAAAAGTATACCATTTGAAAGGCCACCGGATCGTGATAAATATGGCATACTTTTTTTGCGATTATCCCTGCTAAGATCCCGGAGCCCATTCTTTGGCATTTTCAAGTGGTCTTTTTGACTTTGCAATAATTTTTTAACAAAAACACGTTATTAAGTATCAAAGTAGATACACTTTAAATTATTAATTAATAAAATAAAATCAAACAATTTGCAAATTATAGATTACAGGTCCCTATTTTTAATGAGTAAAAAACAGTAGTACAAATTTTAATTCTACACATGTGCAGTCTGACCCTATGAAATATGTGTTCAATTCGTGCTTTCGTCCAGATCATATCATTAGCTGTAGATACCTATTAAAAGAAAAACAAATATGTAATCTCTTCGTCTAACATTCACTTGTAAAAAAAAATAGTAAAATCAAAGCTATACTAGTGGGTATAGGAAAATTGAAAATAGTGGCAACACCGCAACACAACTCTAAGAATATCAAGTACCTTTGTTCGTGCAAACCAATTTAGAACATTATTTTAATTGGTATTTCTATTTTCATTTATCATAACAAACAATGCAATAAATCTTCATCATCAATTATGCACAACCCTCACTGTGGGCGGGCGAAATTCTTAAGTGATTTCATTGAATTTAGACACTTCCAAGTACTTAGCTCTTGAAAACACTTATGTAGTTGCTGTGTAAATGTATATACATATATAGTATAGGTGGGCTTGCAGGGCGAATGTTTTTAGAACTTTGAACAACTTAAAAGGGTAATTTGTTATCGTTGTTTCTAAAATAGTATGTAATATAGGTATATAGTTTGTGAGTTAAAAGTGTATACCCACACTTGTATGCAACAGCATTTTGTTTTATTCATGAGAATATAGCTGTTACATATATATTAATTACCGACACTTCAAAAAGATTTTCCAGTGCAGTGTGCAAACTTCTTTGTCGGTAATGATTCGATGTCAATCATTTCTCACTTTTTATGATATAAGGTATCATAATAAGATCAGCCTCATTACAGTTATAAACCAGAAGTTGTTTTGGAAAACGACAGGGTAAAAATACCTCCGTTTCCGCGTACTACGACCTGAATTGATGATAATCGACTTGATGCTGATGCGCTGTCGAACAAAGGTGGGCAAAATTTCTTCCTTAAATAGCAACAAAAACATAAATATTTATTCTATGTAAAGGACCATGGGCAACTTTATATGGAGTTTGGGCCTATTTTCAACATTGCTCAGCAGTGATGAAACTTATATCATATGAAAGCGTATAGAGAGCACTTAATTTCATTCTATGGCAGCTAAATTGAAATCGAGCGCAAAAGTTGTGTTTAGGCACATTTTATAAAAAAATTATTTAAAATGCAAAAAAAATATTAAAAAAAAATGGCAACACTTACTAAAAGTGTTTCACCTTTTCTGAAAGCCTTAAGTCAGTTCTTGCATTTTATTTTTAAATCAACTTATTTGTAAAAATAGATTTATTTTTATTTTTTTAACCAGCCTGTTTGTTTAAAGTTAAAATTCTTATAACTTTTAATCTATAAAGGCTATCATTGCTGATTTGTATACATTTTGAGAAACTTTAATATCATGGCCAATTATTAAATCTAAAAACCAGTATTGAGTCATATGATTTTTTTTCAGGATGCTCTTTTAAAAATTGAAGTAAAAAAAGGTTTGATCAAAATGTCGTATTATCAATTAATTTTGAGCAAAATGGTGCAGGATATCAAAAATATTTTAATGCTGCAAATTAATCTTACTATCATAAAATATTTAAGTGAAAAAATTAAGGATAACAAAAATCAATTATGGACAGAGTGACCAAATAACTGGGTTCAATTTAGCTGCCAAATAATAAAATAAAGTGCTCTCCATACGCTTTCATATGACATAAGTTTCATCACTGTTGAGAAAAGTTGAAAGTGGGCCCAAAATGCCCATATATGGTCCTTTAACTTGGGCTCTCTGATTATGAAAATCAGCAATCTGTTCCTTGTCAAGACTTAAGGGTTAAGGTAGAACTAATAACTATAATAGTCGGATGCCGACGTAAGTGGTCGTACGAAACGAAACGAATACAAAGAATTCAGATGACGTGCCCATAATTGAGGTTTGCTTCGTTTCGACCAATTTTCCTTAACTTTTGCTTTTGGAAGTGAAGAGCGCTCACCGACCGCTCCATGCGTAAGTGAACTGAGAGAATTTTCTTCCGACATCTTCCGTTCCGACTATTATAGTTCTACCTTTAAAGATCCCTAATTACGGTTAATTAACTATAAATAAATAAAATATTAAAACAAAAATAACTTATCTTGTATTACAGCCATATATAAGACATAAAAACAGAATAGTTCCGGAAAAATCACCGAAAAGATTTATTTTGGTATATCGACAGTTGAAGTGCAGTACCTCGTAAGTTGTTTTTGCAGGTTTTTTAGAAATCAATAAAAACCTTACAAATATTTATGGCAAAAGGTTTTGAATTCTGTCCTTTTCTATAAAATGTTCACAACAACATTATTATGCTGAAACTGTCAAATGGTGGCTTTGAGTCTGCTGTTTTTTTTCTATTGATACCTAATAATTTTTTGGAATTTTTCGACTTATGAGGTCCTACACTTTAACCGTCGATGTTCTTATAAGAAACTATAAAAAGTCCCAGTCGATATGCATGCCGTGCTAATAATTATTTACGGGTGGTTAAAAGCCCTAATTGAATTTCGTATACTCCCGTAAATATTCTCGCGGAAAATTAAAATTTATTTCGAAATAAATTTTTGCGTAGAGTACTGACGGGAAAGGAATTGAATTGTCGGAATTGGATTAGCTTGCCTTCAATGTGACACACAAATTTGAGTCTGTCTGCACGTCCACACTCCACACTTCTGTATTTTTGTTGCGTCTACTAATGCAGGTTGTTCTCCCTAAAACGGCCCACAGTTTTTGATCCAACGGGTTTAAGGTCTGAACTACCAGCTGACCAATCATTCGGTATTATGAATTCCGGAATATTGTTTTTGAGCTATTCTTGGGTGGTTTTTGCCTAATTATGAGCCGAAGTTTTGACTTATTTCTCACAAAAACGAAGATGTATAAACCATTAGTTTTGTGGGATGGATGGCCTCCTTCAACCCTCGGAATGAGCTCGGACCTTTCTTTTAATGTCCGAGCTGTCTGTTTCGGCGCGGCGGTGAAGATTTTTTCGTTAGTAAAAAGAATGTGTCTGTGAGCACTGAACAAACTTCGCGTACCGAGTACCGACTAAGCAGATATTTCGACTGTGAGCAGGTGTCAAGGGTGTTTTTTTATTGCGCTGAATCCCAAATCTTCTTTAATGATGAGAGACATATTATGTAGATTTTTGAGAAGAATTTTTGTTTTGTCAATTTTTTTTGAACCTCCAAGGCTATGATGCTACGTGGAGTCCTCACAGTGTTTTGGCGACATTATCTTTGACGGTAACAGAAGGTTTATTAAAACAACTTCACCCTAAAATACCCAAAACAACGCGTGATAATTCCAAAGGGTTAAAAGGTCCGACAAATATCACCTTTTTTCCATGTTACACCATTAAAGGTCAGTTACAACAATGGCCGCTTTCTGAATTACCCTACTACAGAACTGTAGTTTTCTGCGGAAATATAGCATAAATGAAACTGGATAAAAAGATGTAAACATGAAGCCTTTGCAACAAATACTTTATTATATAATTCTAGCCTACCTGTGCGAGAATTCTCGCAATTACATAAAAATAAAAGACGCTCAAAAACAAACAAATACAGTTTTTGAACAAATTATTAACATTTTCAAAATAAAATTATAATTAGTCGATTCAGAAGGTAATTTCACTTCGTTTGACACCTCATTTGTCAAAATCGGTATTGTATAAGAGTCGGAAATTGAGTCTAGACTATAGAAATAAAGCTAAGTACAGATCGATTGTCAGATCTTACAATATTGTCAGATCTGTCAGTGAAAAAACTGTTCCAAATGTCTTAGAATCGTCTGAACACACAATTTTGTCTGACAATATTGTCAGACACGTCATTGTCAGACGACAATCTGACAAAAAATTGTCAGGTATCTTACAATCGTCTGAACACACAATTTTCATCATTGTCAGTTGATTAGGACATTGTCAGACTCATTGGTCATTATCAGATGTTTTAATTGAAAACATCTTACAACTGCTGACAATTTCTTCATTGCTCGAAATGTCAATGAGTTGGTTAAAGATAGATAAAAAAAATAGCTGACAATCAAATTGGGAAGAAATCCACCAACCGTGTGAACGGACAATTTTTCATTGTAAGAAATATGTCAATTGTCAGCTAATTGTTAGCTATTGTCCGACCATTGACAGTTCTGACAATATTGTAAGATCTGAGAATCGTCTGTACTTAGCTTTATATACCTATATATGATGGCTACGTAAAGGAATGTATCAGTATTTATGACTATAGACTATAGTGCTTTCGTTCTGTAACTCTCGCAACGATAAAATTAGTCAAGAAACAATGAAAATTGAAACAAATCATTCCTATGTGTTTTGTTCTTTTTGATGAAAATTCGAAAATCGCATTCCTATGAGTTTTGTTCCATTTTTCAAACGTTTCTCGGCTTATTTTATCGATGCGAGAGTTGCAGAACGACTTAGTGTCTCAAAACGTTCTGAGTGAACGAGAAGCAAAAAAATGGGGGCGTGAAATCAGATATAGGCGTCTTTTGCAAAATATGCATTTGTAGCCACTGCACCATATTCCATAGACGGAAGCTCAACTCTCGTTTTTCGTGAGTACGATTTTATTTAAAACAATTTGTCAGCTAGTCCGATCCTTCACTGTATATATGGATTGTACATATAGTTGGAGAATCCCCGAAGTAATAAAGTAAAACGACAACGATCGATTGATATCGTTTTGACAATACCCATCTCTATCACATATCTAAAGAAAATGATAGGGACAGCTATTGCCAAAACGATATCGCTCGATAGTTTTCGTTTTACAGAATTAGGGCCCATGCATTCAACGCCTGTTCAATGTTCATTAAATAAGCAATTTTCTATTTTCTAAAACAGTTGGCAAGAGTACGATAACTTAGGCGCCATGAAATGATAACGGTTTTTGTAGAAGAGAGGGGCAATTTCATAAAAAAAGTACTAAAAATGGAAAACAAATATTAAAAAATAACGGTAATACTTACAATTAAGTAATATAACTTTATTTAAAGCCAATACTCTCTTCTGTTTTAGCTATAGTTTTAAATCAATTGAAATCTAAAACGGGTTTTAAACTCAAAATTTGTGAAAAAAAGCATTAAAAAAAAGGTAAAAGTGTCATTTTTCGAAACCATAAAATGAGGTAGGTATATATTATTTTTTTATGAAATTCGTTCCTCTAATTAATTCTTCATCTAAAACAGAAAACTAGATGATTTTATGTCTTCTAGTTCTTGAGAAAATTTAAAATTACGAAAACTATACTTTTTTATGAGATTTTTGTATTTTTTGCTTGATTACATAATTAATACAGTGTTCACCCAGCATTACGGCGTATAAACAGTAAGGCAATCCCCCTGCTTGGGCACACTGTAGGATTTGGGGTAGAGGTGCGAGGTTGGGTGTATGTCATTGGACATTGATGTTCAAATCCATGTAAAAAACTATTTTGTACCTTTTCTACGTTTAAGTAGGTAAAAAACGTAAAAATCCCGTAAAAACGTAAAGAACTCGAAAAAAAGGTAAAGAAGAGGTAAAATAAAGTAAATTACTGAGAAAAAAGAGAGAAAATGAGAGGCATCTGTCAAAATCTAATTGAATAAAGAAAATTTTGCAGACGTTCAAAAATATCGAAAGAACAGATAAATTATTAAAGCATTTTATAATGAACAACTTGGACGGAAAAAAACTGCAAGGGATCTGGGACTTGGTGTTGACTTACGTCTAGTTTAACCAGAAACGCATTTCAATGACCAAGAACCTGCCCCAAGGTTAATTTCTTGCTTAACACTTTAACTATGATGTAGAAAAACTCATATCGTATTTTACAGAGGGCGTCAAAATGCATTTTTTTTAACTAGAATTCCCTACCTGTAATATTTTAATAATAAATCCTAACGGTTTTGGAGTTAAAACAATTTTTTTTAAATTTAGAAAATCCTATATTTTGATTTAATTTTTGGGTCATCCTGTCCAAAATTGATTTTTATTTTTTACCATCTTTTTTTATTAATTTTGCTATAGTTAGACTAACATTTTATAAAAAAATATTTTTCATGACCTACAAAATGCTACAGATAATGGTGTTCAAAATGAAATTGTACTTGAAACGTTTCAAATAGCACTCTGTATAAATGTCCTACTACTCAATAACATTTTTGCTTTTAAAAGCTTGTCCTAGTTTTGCAGTTTCTTAAAAGGTATACAACTTATCAAAAGTTATGACTATTTGAATCGAATAAAAAAAATAAAGAATTGACCATTTCATTTAATAAATCAATACAAAAAGTTCAAAAAAAGCAAAGTATTTCCTTCTATTCTAAAAATTATGATTTATTTGAATTTGTTTGAGAATCATTTTTGATTAAATTCAAATATTCAAAACTTTTGATCTTAGGTGAGTTGTGATAAGTTGTATACCTTTTTAGAAATTGCAAAACTAAGACAAACTTTAAAAAGCAAAAAATGTTATTGAATAGCAGGATATTTACATAAAAATTTTAATAAAAACTACATAAAAATACGAACAATCCCTGAAAAATTCATGCTTTTAGCACCAAAATTCAAAAAGTTATGCAGCTTTTGACATTTGAGAAAAATTACGATTTTTAACGACCTTCAAGCAAAATTATTGAAAAAGCGCTGGTAGCAAGCTCTAAATGGTGTTCGATTTTGAATTTTTCCGGTCCCACTTGAATTTCGATAAAGGTGTTTTTTTGAATCACCCTAATATGTTTGGGAGTTGAAATGAAACAAAGCGGACAGCGGTTCAACTAAGACTAAAAGTATTTATTATATAACTAAAACTAAAAGCTTAAACAATTACATATGACTTATATACTAACTATACTAAAATAACCTACACCTGATAACTTAACTTAGAATAATTCATTAATTATACATAACACACCCTATTGCACAAGTCTTTGTCCCTTTCTAAAAAGTGACAACTAAATGAAAAAAATGAATGTGTTCACTGCGATTTACTAGAATTTCGATTTGAAAGCATTCAGTAAACGTTTTTCTTGTAACGATTATATTTTGTGCGATAATTATAAAAAAGCCTGACAAAGGACGAAACCTGGCCAAAGCCTGATTGGACATTAAAAGCCTGACGCGTCAGGCGAAATCCTGACGGATGGTAAGCCTAGCTCCAACTGTCAGCTTTACGGCCAGTTTGTTCACTGTAGTGGATTAAATCTGAACGATGACTTTCACAGCTTCTATGTAACTAAATGGCGCTAATCGACCAAAATTGGCTGATTAGCGATTTCCATGATTAACAATAAATAAAAGATATTATTTAAAATAACTTAAAAACACTTTTTTTATTTATTTATTTATTTATTAACTTAAATTATGGATTCCTTGAAAAAAAAATTTGATCAACATGCTCATTCGATGATTTACCAGTTGCAATAATCCTTGATTATAAAGATGATCAGCTGCGTGAGCAAATTGGCCCTTAGTCTTGAAGGTAAACCGATTTTGATTATTTTTCGCGGTTTTATTTTACTTTTTTTACGTTTTTTACATAAATGTAATTAAAATACAGCAAGTAAAAAAAACTAATGAAAAAAAAACGTAAAAAACGTAAAGTAAAAAAAGTCGAACAACACTGCTGTATGCAAAGTTTCTTTTGCATTTAAAGAATCTGGATTTAATGAAACTTTTTATTTTTCCTATATTTCTAATGTCAACAGCTGGTTTCTATCTAAGCATACATATACGTGGCTCAAAGTTCAATATATTTAAAAATTTTAGATAGGTATGAAAATCTAATTTGCATTATAAAAAATTCACATTACCTAGGTAGCTACATACTGTACGACTGCAGCAAATTTATATAATCATGTCGATTATGGAATCCGCAATACTGGATCCGCAGTGATTCTCAGAACAGTGCTCTCTTTTCCTTTCATGACAAATGGGTATAAAGATAAAAGAAAGCACCGCACTGTGATTCACTGCAGACATGAATTTCTTAATATGTATGTTTGTGTCCTACATGCCTATACAATGCAACTGCAACGCTTAATGAACTGCTGTCCTTTACTTAAAAAGATGAATCTATCATCAACATTAATCCTCAAAATGAAATCACCGTAAATACCAAAAAACAAAAATCTCATAAAAAAGTAGTTTTTGTAATTTTCAATTTTCTCAAAAACTAGAAGACATAAAACCATTCGGTTTTTTGTGTTCGACTCAAAATTGATATTAGCAATGCCCACAAAAAGCCAATTTAGCACTTCAGTTCACAATTTATTTTGAAAAAAAAAATTGGTTTAAACTTTTTTTTTTTTATTTTTTATCAACATTTTGAATTTGCATACGAATTTTTCAAAAACTATTGACATAAATAATTTAATTTAAATTTAGGATTAAATACCGGATTTCTGGAGTTCAAAACCGGTAAAGTACTTCATTGTATGTAGGTATTGTCGTTGTGTTTTAATAATTTTTTTTTTCATTTTAATTCATTTTTTTTAAAATTGCCCATACGTCCTAAACGGGGTGAGATAGACCCCCTCCTATAGTAAAAAAATGGTTATTTTTGACCCCTCTAAACCATTATCAATTTTTGGTGCCTAAGTTATCGTACTCCCGAAACAGTTTTCGTAGATTGGACCCTAACAAATAAAAAAAAAAAAAAAAACATAGCAAAAAGGCCAGGGTAGTAAACAAGTTAAACGTAGGCAGGTATACCTATACCACTGATGAATACAAAATAAAACAAAATCCAGAATGCAAGAGCACAATATTTAAGTCATCTTAACACCCTGCAAACACATCAAAGTTGGAAATCCCATTCACACAGCATCCATGGTATTTAAATTACCCTCAAGCCACAAAATATACTTCTTTACGCCATAACATTTCAATAAAGAAATGAAACAATCTATATATAATGATGGAATGATGATGGTAAGTGTATGTAACGTATATGTAAAGTATATGCTGCATGTGTCAACACTCTAAGATGTGAGTCGTCTCAGATATTGAAGCATAAGCTTATTTATTTGTATTTTTTTTTAAGTACCATCTAACAACTATACATCTGTATATATAGGTACTGGAGGATATATCCATAGAATTGCAATTCTTCGTCGGTCGTATTGCATTAAATAACACATCCTTTGCTTCTTTTTCTCAATTCGGTTATCAGCAATTTAGTTGTCATCATTGTCATGAATCGGTTGGCCTTTGGTGCCCATCTCTTGCAACCTCCATCGCCATCGCCATCACAATCACCATCTTCATCGCATTTGCCACTTTGCTAACATCTCGGGGCCACCTTCCAGCAGACCGGCCATAATCACCATTTAACCACCAACCTATCAACACTTCAACACCCACTGTTTTCGAATTCTAATACCAGTTTAAGGGAATACACATATATACATACATATATTGTGTTTACTTCCGCTGTTAACCAAAGATACAAGAGTACCCTCACTGACTCAGCGTCGCGTCGCAGGCTTCTTCGTGGCCATGATGGGTAAATTTTTTTTTTCTGAACAAATTTTAACACCCTCTCAACGCAATCACCTCACCATAATCCCAACCCCAAATGGTATATGCTATACAATGTTATACCCGAACCCCTACAGTCCTCCACTCGAATTGAAACTGAAACTCCGCTCCGAAGCTCCCTCATCACCACAGGCCTACACTTGCCTTTTTATATTTTATCCTTTTTACATAGGGACATCGCATACCAACGCGCTCTTTCATGCGATGGCTATTGGTAATATACCACCAACTGTTGAAAGCGGATGGATACTTCTTTTTCCTTACCACCTATATAAGTATGGCCAGCATTTTTCGAATGCTGCAGTCGAACAACAGGTCTTCAAGTGCTATTACCAGTGTATAAGAACTTCGGGCGAAATTTTCTTCTTTAAGTTAAAAAAAAGAAAAAGATATTGGAATATACAAAAATCAGTGAAATATTATCCCAAAATAATATCTATTTGCAGTTGTTTTTTTTCTGTTTAAATAAAAAATTTTTTTTTCAAAAATGGTAAGTGATTTGAATTTTTTTTTTCTTTAGTTTAATTTTGTTCTTACCAATATGAGATAAGATAAATGAAAAAAAAAATTAAAAATCATCATAAGGCTCTACCCATTGTTGTTAATAAAATTTATATAAATTTAATTGGGAAATTCATAAGAAAATGTTTTCTTTTCATTAATTTTGTAAAATTATATACCTGCGATGCACAGAAACAGTTTCCAATTTCGAGTGAAAATTTTAAATAAGTAAGAATACACATGGAATTTTATACTATATGACAAGTTTTACATCCGTAAGAAATCGAACTTAGTAACTCAAAAAAAAAAATTAGGGCTATTTTAATTAATTTCACGTTAACACCTAAACTGATTTTGATGAAATTCTGACACAGTCGCTCTGTCTGTAGTATAATATTGCGTATAGCTGAATTTTACTTTAAACAAAAACATATTGGTTTTACATATGTAAGAACAAATTAAATGCATCACTGGATCGTTTACGTTCTGTTTTTTATGGCTAAAAAGCTATATGTAATGTGATTAAGCATTCACGATGTTAAGTTTATTGTTTTTTGAAAATATGGTTTAAAAAAATTTAAAGGCAAACAACCAAAAGGATTAAAAATAATTAATTCTATATTTTTGTTTGTATGTTTTTCAATAAAACAAACATTTTGCGAAACAAATATTTGTTCAAGAAAAAAAAATGAAAAATATAATATTTTCCATTATTTTGTGTTTTTGCGAAAAATATAGATAAAGTGTGAAAAATATTGAAAGTGTTTTTTATTTCATTTTATTTTATTTATATTTGTTTTTTTTTTTCAAATTTTCTAAATAAAATAAAATTTATAAGAATATAACTTTTATTAGTTTTATAAAAAGGAATTGTAAATTGAAGCAAAAGCGGTACAATCATAAAAATCATTTACGTCTTTCTTCCACAGATAGAAGAAATTTTGAAAAAAAAATTTAATTGAAATATTTATTAATTTATATATTAAAAAAAAAAAACATTTTGTGTCAATTTTCGTTAAAAGAAGCATCAAAATCTAAAAACAAAAATTCAAAATCAGACCTTGGTTAATATGCATACAAAATAGTAAATAATTTTACTAGAGAATCTAAAAGTAGTTACTTTTTATGATATGTATATAAAAATCCAATAAATGCTTTATTTATTTATTTCAATCTACAATCTATAATCAACATATCTTTGGAAAAAAAATTCAAAATATATGGGTTGATCCAAAAAATTATGTTTTAAATAATAAATATACAAAAAAATCAGTTATTTAGTGTTAAGAAAATAAGTTTTAATTCCTTTTTGAACATATTTCTGCTTAAGCATATATCAATATTGGCATAAAATGAATTGAAAATACTGGTACATCTAGAAATCGGTTCTCTTTGGCCAAACAAAGTATTTTAAATCAAGTATTTACTTTGGGCCATAGAACTAACTTTCTTCGGGTGAATTTTGTCATTAAAACTTTATTCTGCATAAATAAAATGTACAAGAATTACTTAATTTTTACAGATAATAACGTCACAAAGTGCAGAAAGGAGTTTCAATAAATTCCAATTATTAGTTTTGTTACTATAGCAATTTAAAAAAAAAAAGTTGTAAAATGTCATTCGTCTTGAATATCTCGAGAACAAGAAACGCGAATGACTTCGGGTTAATTTTATTCTACACATAACAACGTCCGCATGAAGAATTGAAAAGAGTAAAAAAAATATATAATCAGACATTTTTTGTTTTTGAATCAAGATACATTCAAAACTTTGTACAAAATCGTTTTTCGGCTCGAATAACTTGAGGACAAACAATGAAATTGACTTCGAGCTAATTTTTTTCTATACAAGATGCCATTTTATTTGATTACTATTTTGTATAAAAATATTCAATTGACAGATTTTTTAAATCAAAGAATATGCAAAAGAAAACTGCTGAAGATTGTTCATAAAATGTTATTTGGTTCTTCGAATATCTTTAAAATAAACAATGTCATCGACATTGTTTACACAAAATGCCATAACTAAGTATTGATAGGGTTTGTAAAAAAATTCAATTGACAATTTTTTTTTAAACAAAAAGATTACAAAATAAAACTAGTGTTTTTCCACTCGAATATCTCGAAAACAAACAATGATATCGGCTGCGGAATTGACGGTGTTTGTAACAAAAATCCAATTGCCAATCTGCCAAAAATACTGCTTAAGAAGTTAAAAAAATATATTGGATACCTGATAAGGTCTTTGAAGATTTTGAATTGGAAATTTCCTTATTATAAAAACGATCTAATGTCCAGTTTTCAATGGGAAGTTATAACACCCCGCCTCTTTTGGTTTTTTTTGTGTTATTTTTGAGCATTTTCAGAATGAAAAACGATAATTAAAATTGTTATGCATTTTTCGCATTTTTATTGCTTGGCTTCAGTTAATTTACTAGGTGGTCAAGATACCAATCTGTTAAAAAAACTTTAGCTCAGGGTCTTGTTTGCCTTTTGTGGCTAAATTAAAATGTTTTACTGTAACATATGGTAATAATTTTTTTTTTAATATAGGATTTTTTCAGGGTATATATAGGTTGATTTTTGAGAAGATATAAGTCAAAATAATGTTTTAGAACAGTTAATTTTGTCGCAAAACTAATAGAAGATTAAGCCAATTGATAAAATTTTCATCAAAATTATGAAGAACAGCTGGGTGCAAAAGATGATTGATTTAGCAAACATATAGCTTGTCATCATAATATACGTATAGGAAAAAATAGAAGACATTTTTAAGCGTCTGGTTTTTAGATTTTAAAATAGGAGCATAAAATATAAAAAACAAAAATAGAACTTATAAAGGTGGGTTGCCCCACAGGTAAATATACATATACCTGTGGCAATAAGACAGAATAGTTTATGTCGACATAAGCGATTTTTTGGTTTTTCGATTGTTAGTAGTTCACAATTTGAGAGCTAATTTTCTGTCTCATTCCCCGTTGAAAAGCTATATCTTATAATTAATTAAACAAATTAATATTAATTACAATTACAGATTTTAGACAAAAATGCGGTTTTCTCGAAAACTCTTTTTTTTTAACATAAGCGCACTGATTTTTAGATAGCTTTCATGATTCAAAATGTATATAATTCAATGAAACATTCTGTCTTTTTATTGAGCTAAATAAAAAGGTATAGCTAAAATTAATACTCTTTATTTAAATTTGAAACAGTTTCTTAATAATTCCTTTGAGAATACATTCTGTGGCAGTACGACAGAGTAGCTTATGTTAAAAAAACAGGTTTCGAGAAAAACGCACTTTTGTCTTCAATCTGTAATAAGAATTAATGTAAATTTGTTTTAGGAATTACAAGATAACTTTTTAACGGGTAATGATTTCAAGATGGGGTTTGGACACAAAAGTAGCTCTCAAACTGCAGACTACTAACAATCGAAAAACTGAAAAAACTCTTATGTCGACATAAGCTACTCTGTCTTATTGCCACAGCATTATATGAAAACCGATACAATTTTCTTTCAATTTTAAGACGTTTGTTGTATGCTAACGTAACATATTTTTTTTGTTATTTTTGTTGCAATACAATGGACAGAAAGAAGTTTTAATAATTTTGAAAAAAAAAAAATAAATAAAATGTACGAACTTGCTCTTATGCGTAGGATCACACTGTCTTAATATTTTAAAAACTATTTATCTGATTTTAAAAGAAATAAATTAGGAAAATTGGAGCCATTTTATGCGACCTAAAGGTACATACACAAAAACAATAGAGCACCGTGTTGCACGTAATATTCATGAATAAACCATGGTATCTATCCTTTTTCCAGCTTCGAAAATACTATCCCATGAACGCATTTCAAATCCGGCGTTATCGTTCTAAAATCCTTTCTTTCAGCCTCGGAAATTTTTCAGAAGAAAAATGTTTCAAATTGATTGGAAAACGATCAATCCATAGAATGGGGGGAATATATGTATGGATACATAAATATCGTTGTCTTTATTGTTTTTAGCAGCGCGACACTTTTTGTAAAATCATTTGCGTTAGTTTTGTATTTTGAATAATTTCGAATTAAAAAAATAGCGAAACCAACTATAGAAGGATACACTGCCGCTCATCTGAATAGGTTCAAACTTTTGTTCACCTTCTTGTTAGGCTCTCTTCATATATATTGCAATGACACATCTTTGTTATATATGTAATGAAAGAGCATCAATATACGCTTAGTTTGAGAGACAAAATGTTGTCTTAAAGCTTACCGTTATTCTGAAACGCTAGCTAGAACAAATGTGTCCGTAGAAGCGAACATATTTTTTGGCTCAACTGAATAGGTTCAACAGCAAAAAATTTAGTTTACGTTGAGCTGCGTCGGTCAATTGTACTCAAAATTTTGTCTGCCAATAATTTTAATTGTGTTTTACCTGTCAGCGTCGAAAATGCCTCTATATTAACACTAACTACATGTTACATCGTTTTTTATCTTGATTTTTGACGCGGAATCATGCAGAATTGAAAGCTGCTCTAATGATTGCACGTCTATGGGCTCTTAATGTGGCCGTATAACTTTCATATTTCATATTTTGTCTATACTTTTCGACGTTTCGCAAATAACTGCTTACTTCATTTTGACTTCTGTTCATTTTTGCGCGATGCATCGCTGGTTTAGGCCTAATTCTCGAAATGCTTTTATTTTTCCGTTTTCTTCCTCGCTTAAAAATTTTCCGCGGCCTGTTTTCGACGCTGACAGGTAAAACACATTTAAAATTATTGGCAGACAAAATTTTGAGTACAATTGACCGACGCAGCTCAACGTAAACTAAAGTTTTTGCTGTTGAACCTATTCAGTTGAGCCAAAAAATATGTTCGATTCTACGGATACATTTGTTCTAGCTAGCGTTTCAGAATAACGGTAAGCTTTAAGACAACATTTTGTCTCTCAAACTAAGCGTATAATAATGCTCTTTCATTACATATGTAACAAAGATGTGTCATTGCAATATATATGAAGAGAGCCTAACAAGAAGGTGAACAAAAGTTTGAACCTATTCAGATGAGCGGCAGTGTATGTTTTTTAACCGCGCTTAACTTGGCAAAGTATCTATAATTAATATCCATTTCTTAAGACCACGAAGACAGACAGTGGCATATTGGTATATATAGCAGGGGGTGGTAATTCAGATGTCGAGTTTTCAAGCAAAAGCTTTAATACACATTTTCCATCACCACTGGACACACAAAAAGCGGCAATGGAAGGCGTCTGCGGTCTGGGAGTAACATGTATGATAAACCCAATCCTCAGTTTGCATCCAAAATTTTTGGTTCAAACTGGAAAATTTTTCTTAAACTAATAGAAGATTTGCGGTCGAAATATCCTATTTTTGAATCCTTTTTTCATCCTTTTTTTCTAATTCTAGTATCCCACGAAATCTCCAAATTCGGCGGATATATTCTTTTTTTTAGAAAAATATCAGCATTATACACGAAACTTACAGTTTAGATTGGAAAATTGTTAAAAAATCAATATTATTAGCAATAAAGTGATTAAACAACCTCTGAAATTGTTTTGTTTGAAATTGTGTTGTTTTTCAAGTTTGATATTCATATTTATATTTAATAAATTCGGTTTAACAGATAATGAAAGAGTGGAAAACCAAAAAAAAATGGTTCTATGAGAGATACCGTTAATAATCGATAAATAAACTTTTGTTTCAATGTCATTTAGCAGATCATATTGATATTTAATATAAAAAATTTAATCAAAATCGTATAGGAGTAATTTTTGAGAAAAATGAGATTTTCCTTATCGGTTTTTAAACACTTCTATAAAAATAATTTTTATTTAAAATCAGTTAGAAAAACTGCTTGGTGCCAAGTTTAATAAAAATCAACTATAATATAGCCATATTTTATTTACTATTGCTCAACTTGAGCCAAACTCTTAAGTGGGCCAACTTTTAAGAATTAACTTCAACTCGAGAGCTGAAATTCCTTTTTATTCACTAATTATTTTCTCAACTCCCCAGTTGGAAATAGTTGGCCAACTTACAGTTTGAAAAATATCCCTGGGATATTTGTGAAATAGAAAACAAACAAAAACATGAAGTTGAAGGAAAAAAACATATTTTTGCGTATCTATTTTTTTTTTTTTATTATTATAATTTGTTTTTAGGCAAGAATAAAAGACTTAAGAACATGAAATAAAAAAAAATAAAAAACATCGCCTCTAGAGTTTGGAAAATCTAATTTGTGTGTGTAATTTTTTTGATGTGTAAACATATATCTATAGTGGCGGTAGGGTGAAAAAAAACGTAACGTATCTTGTGATGTGATTGTGATTCTGAGCCTCACGTTCGTTAGGTATGTTTACATATCTTGACCGTGAGTCCCGGCACTCACGCTTTTTTTTTTTATCTGCCATTCGTTGATCCGAAGTTGTAAGGGTCTAAACTTGTCCGTATTTCCTTCTAAGTTTCATGGTCGAAAAAGCTCAATAAAAAAAATAAGGAACATCGCCCCTAGAAAAACGTATATGCTCTATATATTTTTTGTTTATAAAACATTTATTATGGTCTCTGCGCGACTAAAAAAATATAACTTACAAAGTTTAGAAACTCAGTTAAAAAAGATATAACGAGGTACAATTCAAAAAGAGTAACGGACATCCCCCTGGAAAAACTTGCCTTCTACATTTTGGTGTTTAAAGTTTTCCAATACCATTGATCTTATCGAGAGCTGCAAGTCTAAAGAAAATAAAAAAACTTCAGATGCAGCGATCTTCAACTTCATACAAAAACTGTCACTTTAAATATTAATTTGAATCTGTCAATCATATCGATGTAATATTTGTGTGGTCTTAAGTTGTGTTAAATTGTAAACAAAGTTATTCACCAGTTTGATCATATTCACCACGCAGAACTTTATGCCCAAAATGGCTTATAGATACCAACCGAACGACACCTCCAAATTGTTTGGATCGTGATATTTTCACAATCGAGATTCGTATAAGCGGTTAAAATTTCAAAATTTCTTATTATAAATCTTTCTGAAACTAAAAACCAAAATATTACACAAGATTTGATTCTTGAAATATTTCCATCCAAAAAGATTTTACTTTATTTCGATTTAAACAACAAAAAAAATGTGTGCACGACTTGCTCTTATGTGCGATCACAATGCGTTTTTAAAGTTTTAATAATTCAAAAACTATATTTTATCTTATAAAAGAAATTAATTAGTTATGGGAGCCTATATAGTACTTATACCACCTGCTTAAAACGTATAGTTAAGTTTAAGGTTGTATTATGAGAGTAGGTACATTTATTTATGAACAGTACAGCACCGTGTTGCAAATATGCATGTAACTTACAGTTTAGACTGAAAAATTGTAATACAAAAATATATAATCAAACAACCTCTGAAATTGTTTTGAAACCAATGCGATGTACATCATCCGATTTCTTAAGAAAATCTCAATTTATGAGAAAAAAAATAAAATTGAAAATCGTTGGAGCGGTTTTTTTTTAAATATGTAGTTTCTTATACATACAATTTTGAAAAAAATAAAAAAAATGGTATGCAATTTATTAGCCTTTATTATTGTGGAATTAAAAAATTAATTAAAAAAAAATATCATCTACCCATTTCGAAATATGGAATTTTCAAAAAATAATTTTGAAAATTTTTTTAAAAATCAAAAATTTATTTTTTTCAAAATTTTGGTATGCAATAATATTAGAACTTATTTGAAAATCTTATTTAGTAAAATCAGTTCAACTGATAATGAGATAGTCGAAAATAAAAAAAATGGTTCTATGAGAGATTCCATTTTTAAACCGTAGAACATTTTTTTCTTCACTAATATGGTAGATCTTATAAATATTAGATCACATAAAAATTTTAATCAAAATCGTAGGAGCCGTTTTTGAGAAATATGTGAATTTCAAAACCGGATTTTAATTTTATACATTTGTATGAGAGATGCCGTTATTTTTGGTTATAAGAATAATTTTAATTAAAAATCTGCTAGACAATGTTAAAAAACTGCTGGGTACCAAGTTTAATAAAAATTGACCGAGTCGTTTTAAAATTATTAAGTTCTCAAAAAAAAAAATTTGAAACTTTTTTTAAAAATCCAAACAAATTTTTTTTGAAAATTTTGGTATACAAAACTTTTAAAACTATTTCAAACATTCTCCAAAATGGTGAATATCAGTTCAACCCTTTTTGAGAAAATCGAAAATCAAAAAAATGGTTCTATGGGAGGTACCATTTCTAACCATTTTTCGGAAATTTTTGTTTTACAAAATGTATAAAACAAATGTAAAAAAAATTACTGATTTAAAAAAAAAAAAAGTTGCGGGCACGTTTTTGAGAAAAATAAGATTTTCATTTTTTGGTAAAAAAAATTTGTATGGTAGGTACCGTTGTTTTTGGTCTTAGAAAAAATGAAAAAAAACTGGTGAGGATAGTGCCCAAAAAACGCTAGGTACCAACTTTGAAGAAAATCGACCAACTTGTTTAGGCTGCAGCCGAAGGGACCGACAGATAGAATTGCGAGACCCACTTTTTCGACTTCGCTATCATGGTAATGTCAACTTTGATCAAAATCCCGAGTTCGATGTTTTTTTACGAATCCATAACTTGCCGTATATTTCCTATAAATCGCAAGTAAAAATCGAAAATTTTGGTATACAAAATTTTTTAAAATAATCTCCATAACAAAATTGATCAAAATCAGTTGAACCGGTTTTGATAAATTCAAAAATAAAATAAAACTGGTTTTATGGGAGGTACCTACCATTTATACCCATTTTTCGAATTTTTTTTATAAAATGGCAGCCTTTTTGTGAAAATTTTGAATTAAAAAAAATTGTGGGCACGTTTTTGAGAAAAATAAGATTTGTATTAATTGCTAAAAAAAAAATCGTACGACAGGTACCATCAAATTAAGAATAAAACGTGTCGGGGCAGTCCCCAAAAGGCTATGTACCAAGTTTACAGAAAATCGATACATCTGCTTAGGCTGCAGAAAAACGGACTTGTGACGGGCTTCGGTATCATCGTATAAATGTAAAGTTTGATCAAAATCTCGAGTTCGATTTTTTTACGAATATATAACTTCCGATATAAATATTATGTAATATACCTATTCATATACATATTTATATACTACATACATATACTTTTTGAAAATTTCATCGTAAAATGTTGTTGTGATAACATTTTACAGAAAAGGGCAGAATTCAAAATCTCTTACTCAGATCGCCTTACAAAATAAAATCTAGCAGTTTTTTCTTGATTTCAAAAAAAACATGCAAAAACGGCTAAAGAATTTCTGCGTCGATATCACAAGTAAAAATTATAACTTCATTTTATCAATTCGATTCTTATATCAAATTGATTTTTACGTCGTTCATACGGTTTTATTAACTGTAAATAATTTGAACATGATATCTTTGCCCAAATTCCGAGCTCTTTTCCATACCATGTTAATTTAGCAAGGAAGATGTATAATGCCGTGCTGTGTAGGTGTATTTTGATAATATATAATTTTGTTTCAACTTCTTCAGTACAGTGTATTATTAATAAACCAATGTCTTCTATTTTCAACAATGATAAACCACATAATGTATGTATGTATGTGTTACGAACAGTTTTGCATATTTCATGATTCCCTACATATACAAATTTCAAGAGTATATCCACATATATATATATGATTCGTCCTTGAGGACTTAATGGGAACTTCGAACGAATAACAAATCATTTATGGTAATGATGTCTTCAATCCAGTTACATATACATACTTGGATTGTTATACCAAACCAAATGTTGATTTTGGATGCTTTTGATAAAATTTCCATTTGAAAGATGGATATCACAAATAAATAAAAAAAAAAAGATATCGATACACTTTGTCAATAAAAATATACAAACAGTTACATATTTCGATAATTCTGATTAAAGAACCTTTTTTACTGCTGATGCGGGGGAAGTGAGCACATAGAATTTGAAAATATTATGGCAATCGATTTCTTTTTTTGCAATTCAATTTGTTTGAATTGAATATTTACTTTGCTGACAAGCTTAAAGAAATTCCACTTCAACAATTGAGACATTTTGAGAAGGTGCGTGTTTATTTGAGAGTAAAAACATTGAGAGTAGCTGTCAGGTCAACCTCGAGAGCAAACTCGCAAGTGAACACAGGCTTCAGAGTAGCTCGCTGAGAGTTGAGTTTTTGCTCTCGACATTCGCACTTTTTGATAGTTACTCGCAAGTGGACGCATGTTTTGAAAGCATATCGGAGATTGGAGATTATCTCGCAGAATTTCAAAATTGTTCGTATTTTGCGAGTAGCTGTCGATAGTTTATATGCGGTGAAACTGTGCGGTCTTCACATTAAACAAATTTACCAATAAAGAAAATAGATCTGCATGTTTTTAGTACCTATGTATAACAACCCGGTTAAAATGAATGAATTTGAATGATCTTGTCTTTTTTGATTTTGGAATACTTTTATTTTTCAATGTTCTACTAGAATTTAATTGAGCGATTAGAACCAAAAATTGTAATGTTTTAAAAATTTAATAATAAAGTCACACAGTGATCCATTTCGAGTTTTTTAGATGACTCTTAACGAATAAAGATATCGTAACAATTTTTTTTTCTTGAAGGGAATCCAGCTGGTGGTTTTCCAAAATGTAGCTATACATGGTGATTCAGAATTTTCGTTGAAAACAAAATTTTTACTTCTGTAGCTTGTATTTTATTACAAAGAAAAAAAATAAACAATTTCTTTTTCTTTTTTTTTGTTTAATAAGTGAACAAAAATTTTTGACATAAGAAAAATAGTGGCACAAAAATCAAATTACAAGTCAAATAAATTCGAATAAAAATTAAATAAACCAAAAATAACTATAGCTAACTTCTTCAAATCAAACCTCTCTAGCACAGTTCTATGCAAGCTGTATTTTTGAAATAAATGTTTGTGATTATATTTGAACAATTATATATAAGGATTTTCTTTTCGTTAAGTTTTTTTGGTAGCTCTATTTAAAGTTGGAAAAGTGTGCCCTAAGTAGTGCTTAAAAACTACATTGAGTTTTATTTTATTTTGATAATAAACAAATATTTCATTTCAAAACAAAAAACCACAAGTTTTTTCACGCACTCTCCTCAGTTTTTACGTAGGTACTAAAAACTAAAAAAAAAAATAATTTAAAGATAATTTGTTTTTGCCTCCATACAAATTGTCTACTTTGACTGGCTCTACAAGCCGTGGTATAACCCATTAATTTAAAATTTAAAATTTATTTATTTCTTTAAGAACAGTGTCTAAAAAATATTCTACAACTTTTGTGCTTGTAAGAATTGGCACGTTCATTGGCTCACTCAAAAAGCGAGCAGCTTATCCACGAATTTTTGAAAATTTGGTATTTCGAAAATGGGTAAATTATTTTGTCCTCAGAATTTGTACAGCAAAGCTGAGAAATTTTTCTAAGGAATCCTGTTAAGTAACTGAGATTGCTGCGATCTACAAGATCTCATTTTCGTGAACATGCTTAATATATGCCACTTTTATTACTTCCAACTAGCGGGAAAAATATATCAAGTGGACACGGTTATGAAAGTAGGTACAGGAAATTAACTACCAAAACTTTACAAATGCACTCGCAATATTAAAATCGCAAAAAATTACTCTCAAATTAACAGGTACCCGAGAGTATCTCTCGAGAGTTAACTAGCGAAAAAACTCTCAAATGGACACGCACCTTAAATTGCGGACTTATAAAAATAGAAACAATTTTGTATATATATATATAAATTATTAACGGTTTCTCTCGTGATCTTCATTGAACAAACTTAAATGAAGTTTTTTACACAATAGCTTATAATAATAAAAAAATTAAAAAAAAAAAAAATTAATTTTGAGTTTTTAAAAACCGGTGCAACGAATTTTTGAAAATTTGGTATTTCGAAAATGGGTAAATGATTTTTTTCAAAATTAATTTTTTATAACTTTGCATTAATTAATGCTAAACATTTTCGTTCCAATTATTTTTTCTTAAAAATGTTTAAAAAAAATTTGTAAACCTACAAAAAATTGTTATTTTTAATAACGATTTTCAAAATTTTGTTCTCATGTATTGAGATTTGTTTAAAAAAAAATCATATGAAGTACATCGCGTTGGTGTCAAAAGAATTTCAGATGTTGTTCAATCACTTAATTTCTTATTTGATTGATTTTTTTAACAATTTTTTAGTATAAACTAGAAGTTGCATGCATAAAATGCATAAGCGCAACACGGTGCTATATTGTTCCTATTTTTATATTGACATAATACTACCTTTAGTTGAAATTAAAAGTCTACCATATAACTAATTTGTTTCTTTTAAAATCAGATGAATAGTTTTGAAAATATTAAGGGCCTGTTTCACAATGTGTAAGAAAAGTTCTGATTATAGTTACTCGACACATAAATATTGGCACAGGATCATTAGTCCACAGGAACAAAAATAATTGTTGTCTTTTGACCAACCCTAACGAGTTATAAATCCACAAATAATTTTTTTTGTACTCTGGATTTATGACCCTGTGCCAATATACATATGTCGAGTAACTAATCAGAACTTATTTCTGACATTGTGAAACAGGCCCTAAGACTTCAAAACCAAAGTGTTTTCGTTGATAGGAGCAAGTTTGCGCGACCTAGTCGTACATTTTATTTATTTACCCAAAACCAAGCTTGCCCCATCTGATGAAATAAAAAGCACTGCACATGGTTCCATTCATAAATAGGTATAACTGAAAAGTATATTTAAACCTAGGGTTTTAAAATATTTAAAAAAAATAAAGTAAAAAATTGTGCTATATGAAATCAATAAAATGTTTCTTTTTTTTAACACAAGCTTGATTGAATTGAGGAGGTGATAAGCGAGGCTTGTAAAAGAATGCATTCTTTTGTGAATACAATCTTTGAAAATCATTTATTGAATTAAATTAAAAGATTGCATTTATTAACTTGACTTTGAAACTTTAGACTTCATATTAATCAATCACCATTTATTTGAATCAAAAAGATTGCTAAAATTTTGTTTGCCATTCATTTAACAGCAATCAATTGCATACAATCTTTTGGGATTTCATGCGTTCTTTGCTTTCAATCTTTTGCATTCTTTGTTTTCATTAGCATTCTTTGCATTCATTTGTATTCTTTGCGGACTTGACTCTTTAAATGAAAGATAACTTATTAAGGACAATAACTATAAAAAACGACCATGAATTATAGACAAATTATCAACTTTTTGGCCGTATGTCAAAATTTACAACATACAAAAATTAAAAATGAATAAAAATTAGTCGCACGTTTTAAAAACGTAACTATATTTTGTTTCATTTGTAGGAGGAATAGAGAAATAGAAAAACATTATTCCATTTTCATATTAAAAAATAAAATAATTATAAGGCTTCACTTCCGATGCGTGCGTCGTCGTGCGTCTATTTTCTGACGTAATTTCATGTCTATACAACTATAATTTATGTATTTTTGTGTACATTACATAATAGTATTTAAATATTTAATTTAAAAAAATAAACAACCACTGCAGGTAAGTTATATTCTTATTTAAATCTAAAAATATTGATCACTATTAAAAGTGCTATTTTTGTCGTAACAGTTAAAGGTGTGTATATGTATGTAGATAAAGTGCTCCACCACACTCAATCAAAGTCTAACAAATTCAATTTATATATTTTAATTCTTTACGATGCGATGTGGGTGAATAAAGCACTTTCAAATTCATTTAGTTTACTGTTTTTGCTTTATATTTGTATACCTTTTGCTTTATACATAGGCAGATTATCTTTGAGAATGAGTGCAATTTATGATTTTTATATTGAAATCAACTATAATTGTGAAGAGAGGAAAATTCAAAATAATAGATAAGGAATATGTATGTATGTAGGTGAAATATGAATAAAAAGATAATAAACACGATTTTTTAGATTTAATAGTTTAACTAGCTAGGCACTAGGCCTACCCGTGCGAGAATTGACCCAATAAAAAAAACTTCTTTATGTTGAGTTTTGCTTTTTCCCCTACACATAAAATTGTTCCCGTTGATTGAAATGTGAAATAACCCAGTTAAGAAAATACCCCGCACTTTAAATTACTAAAAAAATCCTCTCAGAAAGATCCCTCACGCAAATTCACAAATCTAATACACGAACCAATGAGAATATTAACAAATAGAATGTAGTCCAGTCAATAAAGCATTTATTATTATTTTTTTTTTCAAATTTTATTTTAAAAATTTTGAGTTTAAAAATCATTTATTCAAAAACTAAAATAACTTCACACTAAGTGTTGCCTTTGTGTTTTTATATTCATTTTCTATTTTAGAATTTTTTTTTTAAATTTGCCCCTCCCACCTAAAGGGGTGGACAAATAGAGTTGACCGATACATTAAAATCATGTCTATATAATGGACCAACAATTCAAAAGAAGTGATGCTTTTATCACAAAATGCACAATTTTGGTATTAAGTCGCCCAACTACATAGAAAAGTAAAACCTTTAACTCTTCTGATTGGTTTATTTCCAAAACCGTTATTGTATGATAAAAAGTATGTTAATCTTTTTTGTAGGAAATATTTCCAGCTACAAATTAGTTGTGACACTTTTTTTGTATATCATACCATTTGGGAGTTATTCCTGCAAAACCATTTTGGGGGGCCTTCAGCTCCCCGTAAAATTGTTAGCGATGCTCATATCGATGGGGGCTTTTGACAGGTTCTTAAGAACACCATGAGGAAGCTATATACCAAAATCCAGCTTCCCGGCAATTATTTCCGAATTTGGCTGTTTTTTTTGGCTTTATTGACTGGACTAATGCACGACCCATTAATTTCCTAAATACAATATTTAACAAAGAAATGCAGTTTTATTAACATTTTTAAAATAAAATTATAATTCGTCAAATCAGCAGGTGATTTTCCTTCATTTGACACCTCATTTGTCAAAATCGGTGTATGAGTCGGAAAGTGAGCCTTAGACTATAGAAATAATATATAATGATGAGAATAGAACCCTATAATGATTGCCAATTTAACAATAATTGATAATTGATGAATATTGAAATTTGGTTTGTTAAAATTCAATTTATTTAAAAAACCAACTGATCAACATTCTCAATTATCAAAAAAAGTACCAATTGGGTTTTGTTTCATATCAATTTTTTTTTTTATTTTTATCAACATATCAACTGATAATTGACTTTGATTTTATCTATTTGCTTTTTAATTTTCAGACACTTAACAGAACATCTTTGGAAAAGCACCAACAAAATCAAATGGAAACAAAATTTGCAAAAATTTCCCTTGTGCCACATTCGATGAATCTACGTTTACTACATCTATTAGTTGTGGCATTTTTAAGTGCACATTTAGGAAATTTTGTTAATGCCAATTCAAAGGAATTATTCGAAGATACAAGCTCCCTTCAAGATGTCGATAGCTATTTAAATGATGTTGGTAAATCAGAAGATATAATGGATAAATTAAAACGTTCTTGGAAATCACTGCAAGGATCATGGGGAAAACGATCGGATGAGGGAACTATTGTAGATGATTATGATAACGAGCAGCCTGAATGGACTTTAATTAAGCCAAGTGAAAACAGTAATGAACCCTATTCAGAGCTTATAGATATAGATACAGAACCAGAGGCAATGAAGTATTATGTTTTGTATGCAACAAATCCAAATATACTTGCTACAACTGTTGGTGCAGCAGCTTCAACGGGTAATCTTAAAGAACTGCCATCAGCTATTGAGCCATCAGCTTCGAATTTCGAGAAGAAAAACTGGAAGAACATGAATGTGGCTTGGGGCAAACGCCGGTCGCAAGTATGGAATAAATTTAGAGGTATGAACTTTATGTAAGAGCTCCCAAGTTTTAAGTCTTATAAAGGGTGTTTTTTTAGACGGTGGTTTTCAAGAAGAAATAAAACGCATTTAATTTAATGTTATGGCTAAGAATTTAGCTTTATTATAAAGATAAGGGTTTGCCATTTTGTTTCAAAAATGATTTCAGGCAAGTGGCCGCCACGGCTGGCTCGAATAAATTCCAGCCGAGAGGCCCAATTTTCGACCACTTATTGCACCAATTGGGGCCGTATGACAGCAATAACGCGCCGAATATTCTCTTCCAAGGCGTCAATCGTCTCGGGCTTATCTGCGTAGACAAGCGACTTCACTTCTAACTAACTTCTCTACACTACATCGATAAACATCACTGAACCAAATAACTTCCGAAGGGGTATGGTTTGTTTCGTCTTTTTCATCTCGTTTTTTTGTTGTTTCGTTTTAGTCGTTTCATATTTCGTTTTTTTAGGATTTTCATTAATACGTTTTTCAATTATTTGGTTTATAATTGTTTCGAAAAAAAATTATTTTGTCTTTCACTCAGTTCATTGTCATTTCGCCTATTGTTTAGTTTTTCGATTATTTCGTTTTTTGTTTAGTTCGATTTCAATTATTTCGCCATCGTTTATAATAAACAGTGATGTATGTATGGGGGGCATGCTTACCCCCTGCAACCCCCCTGCTTGGGCACACTATAGAATTTGGGGTAGGTGCCAGGTTGGGTGCATGCAAAGTTTCTTTTGCAACTTTGAATTTATCCTATACGCCCTATGTTAACAGCTGTTTATGATAACAATCACCACTAATGAAAAATTAAACCCACGCTAAAGCAATATTTTAATTAAAAACTAGTGCGAAATAAACCGTTGGCGAAATAACCTTGATCCAAATAACACTTTGTACTTTTAACGAAAATGCAAAACGAGTAAAAAGAAAGGGAAAGAAATGCGAAATGATCGAAAAAAAATAAAACAAAAACAAAATAAGGTATTACGAAATAAACAAAAATAATTGTAAGAAAAAAGAAACAACAAAAATTCGAAATGAAAAAGACGAAACAACAGGCACCCCTTCCGAAGAGATCTTCCTTTAAAATTAACCAAACTAGATTAATCCATTCTAGAAAAGGTCAAGATAGGTATGATGGAGTCTCTTTGATTCTCCTGGGAGAGGGCTTTACTATACTAAAATGTGTATTTCTAGCCGGAAAATTAGAGCTTTTTACAAAAGTGTAAAACTTGTCAAACTTTGAAAGAAGCAGACAATACTCTCAGAGAGGGAGAACTTGCCCAAAAGTTAACAAACGCACTAAACCACTTTTTGTATAAAATGTCACTTTTGTTTACAAGACGTCGAACATTGACAAATCATTTTGAACCCTGTAATTTTTAAATTGTAAAATAATTTTTATGCTGAAAAATATCGAATGAAAATGTAACACCGTTTTTGATGGACTTATCTGAATCTAAATCAAGTTAATGGACAATCTGAATCAATATTTTGTAAATTCCTAGCCGACATCAAGTAACAGACACTGATAGCTATGTATTTGACAGTTTTTACACTCCTTGCACACAATTTGTGTAGCAGAAAATTGCAAGTTATCCATTGTGCACTCTCGTTGCAACTTTTTTGAGTTAACAAACAGGAATTTGTGATAATTTGTGAAAAATGGTGAAAATTTGTGCAATTTTGCAAGAAATTTCACGTTACCAAACAGAGCTAATATAATAATGATATAATATTTTAAATATATGTTAATAAAAAAATTAATTTAACTTAAGATGCCAATACATTCCGGGATGAACCGAAGAAGTCAAATGGGTCTCTAGAAATTTGGCTAAAACAATCTTTCCATTTTCTGTGCCCCAGCACCATAAGTTTTGGTCTTCTTTTATTGCATCATCCTTTGGTCCATCATTCTACATAATTCAGGAACCTTACAGCCCTTTAATGATTGTCAAATATCAACATGACATTTGATATGTAGGTATGAACTAAAATTAATAAATCGGTATTATGGTTATTATTTATCAAATTTTTTGTGTGGTGTAGTCTCCATGTTCAAAAACATAAGCCCGATGATCGATTAACTAATCCGAAACGAATCGCTTTTTAAAAAAGTAAATATTGTGAAAATATTAAATATATTTAAAATTAAAAATAAAACAAAATATTCTTTTTGTCAATTTTTTTATTTTTACATTAATTTCTTTATAAAAATATAACAGTGAATGGGTTTTAATCTACGGCATTTGACGTTTCATTTACCTTTATGGTTCTTGTGTTGTGGCTTACAAATCTTAAGCTAGTTGAATAAAGTAAGTTGATTTTATTAAACAAAAATAGTCAAAAACTTAATAATTTTTTTTTTTAATTTTAAATGTTGTTAGTTAGCTAAAGACTGGTAAAGTTGATGGAGGAAAATCCAGAAGTACCCATAGGAATCTGTTCAATGTCTGTCCTTACAAAATTATCTAATATATTATTTTCTTTTTTATCATAATTGCCTTCAAAAAGCAATTCCACAGAAGACATTTCGTTTTTAAACTATGTATTGTTTTTTTGTTGTAAAAATTATATTTTAATATGAATTTTCTACCTCAAGAATATTTGATGCATTTATCAACGAAGAATTTGTGGGTGATGGGAAATTTGATGGGTATCAACATGCTGATCAAAACCGTAAAACCAAAGTTTATCAATAGAACACAGTTCAGCAAAAATTTTGATAAATTATCAGCATAATAACGATTTCACATGTTATCGAATATCTTGTTGATATTTCACAACTATTTTAGGGCTGTATGTATTTTATGTTTTTGGCTAGGTCAGTGTCACTGGGCTGACTGACTGCACTACTTAATATTGTTGTTTTATTTCCTCAATTCTACTAGCACTGTTTTCCAAAACAGATGAGACCAAACGCCAATCAATCAATCGCACCATACAGCATAAGCACGGAAAGGAAACTTTAGTTGCTTGAGGGAGGGCTTTGTTATTCAACTGCTTTCTAATCCCAAATATAAATCAGCGATTGAAAAATTATTCCATTGGAAAAGAAAGAAATTAGTTTTCATTATTGAAAAAAGTTTATCTTTAATTCATTGAAAACACTAACGTTTAGTGGAATTCCCCAAATAGAATAAATTTTTTGTCAAACTATACAAATGAAGTAAATTATGTGAATTTTGTACGGAAATTTCTACTAGCATCTTTAGTTTTTGATTTTTTTACATATTTTATTCACATCTACTTTAAAAAATGTATGCCTATTTCCAACTAACAAAATATTTTTCAACACTGCAGGAGCATGGGGAAAAAGGGAACCTGCATGGAATAATCTTAAAGGTATGTGGGGCAAGCGATCAACAAAAGACTGGAAAAAACTTCAATCTGCTTGGGGCAAACGCAGTCAACAGCAAATAAGCAAATAAAGAACCGTGGTAGCACAATACAAACAGCTATATAAAATTAGAAACTAAAAGTATACTATAACGCTACATATAAAAAAAACTATATGATTCATAATTTCGTTTTTTGTTTAGTTTTACTTAATAAATGTATAATGTACTGAACATTTTTGGACTTGTTATATCAAAAACTTAAATCTATATAAAAAAATATAAAAATTATGTATTAGAAATAAATTATTATGTATTTAAGCTGAAGACAAATTAAAAATTATTATTCTTACTACCGACAAATACTTTTTTTGTGATTTAATTTAATTTTATTTATTTCTTAAAAAAAATCACGTTGAAACCTCCAATATCAAATCAATTTAAATTTTTATCAAATACATACCCGCCTCATTTTTTTAATTAACCTGAGGACTGAGGAGAACATTTAACCGGGCGGCGCTGAATCAATTCTAAATTTGAAACACATCGACACTCAAAATCTTTTGCACAAAGGGCGCTAAGCAATAACCAATCTCTACACATGCGTTATTATATCTTAACGAAACACCACGATAAACTTTTAAAGCCAATTAATGTGGTTTTCCATTGGACGTTTGGAAGCGTCCAGAATCGAAAAGAACTCTTCTGAAACCATTCCATTGGCAAAAAAAACGGTGAACCGACGCTTCTCAGAAGAAAATTTCGCTTCTCGATTTGAAATTAGAATCCACTCAAGAAGCACTAATACATTTAAGCTATAACTTCAAAACAAACTCACTCAAATGTCAAACGTAAACATCGGACTCTGTTTGATTGTATGCCTGTTCGATACATGAAATGTTCACGATGATTCACCAATACAATGAAAAAATTTCAAAGTTGAGTAGAAGAATGCTAACTTTGTTCCATTGGATTTCAGAATGAGTTAATCCCTGAGTGAAACCAATGGAAAACGACACAAGTATCAATATAGTATTATAAGTATGTTAATTAGCATTTAGCACTCTATACATTGGCTGCGTTCAGTTAGACCATGATAACCTATCTAATATATGTACTCGATTATACATGTATATTTCTGAACGCAAATCAGCTTTTGTTGACTTTCTCATAGGATAGATGAGTATCCCAGAATTTTAAGGATAGCTTGAGATTTATTTTTTGGTAACAGTTGCTTTGACATCAGCTGTGATTTTACAAGGGATTACAACAACACAAAGCTATCCAGACCGCTTTGGATACAAACCTGAATGGGGCCATTCATTGTCAAATAGACATCTGCTGTTAAAATGACATTTGTGATATTTATAAAAAAAAATTAACAATGGGCAGGTTCAATAAAAATCGCTTTACATATGAATTTTCAGATTTCTGAATTTATGTCGTTGAACGCAAAAAAAATTTGAAATTTCAGTCAAAAGTCATTGTGTCAAATTTCTGCATTTACCTATAGGATTTATATTGAAGCGAAATAAAATAGAACTTTAATTACATTCGTAAATTAAACATTGAGCATTGGTAGTTGTGAGGATGAAATTATTTGTAACTAAATCAGCAGCTGGTTTCATTGATTTCATTAAAAGTCTTTTTATTGATACGTATGACCTACAAAAATAAAGAAAAACTTTCCTAACATCAATATAAAAAATTGTTGATTTAAAAATCCACTAAACAATAAACAAAAAGTTCGTTCATTTAAATAAATTGAACTGAATTTTCATGACGAAAACTAAAAAAATCAACCACCAACAAGACGAAAATTATAAAGTTCAACTTTTATGTGCAGTGCTTCACCTGTTTTGACACTTCCCCCACCACAAACAACTTTCATCTGAATTTTCAGATGAGAATTTCTTGTCTGAAAATTCAGATGAAACGTAACTAAGCGTAACTAAAAGTCACTAAAAGTCATCTAACTTTTTATGTGGCCAATCAGAAGCTCTAAAAATTCAGAATTCTGAAAACTCAGATATAAAACGTAATGCATTGAACGTAACCAATAACAAACTGCTTTACTTTACACAATTGATGACCAGCTAACGCTGTAGTTCCATTGGCAATATTTTATGCAATGTCAATTTCAATGACAATGACAATTTAATACCTGTGGCCCACCCAGGGTAATTTCAATTGTCAAATGTTAGTATAGAAATTACGACCGCTGTCAAATGTTTCCTGCTCTTTTAAATCACTTTTATTGATAAAATTTACAGATTTCACTCATAGAGTAACTATGGGGACATTGAAAATGACTTGTGTTAGCTCGATAAAATAAAAACATGAATAATCTTGGTGATTTCTAATTTGTATCCTATAGTTGCACCAAAACTTCTGAAGCTGTCTAAGAAACCATTCTTCAGTCTGAAATAACAATATGTAGATATTTTTAATGTCAAAACCCAGTTGGCGGTTAAATTAATGTTGTTCAGTTCAGTTTATTTAATCACGGCGTTGATGTTGAAGAAAATCAAATATTTGCTCAAATTTGCTCAAATTGATTTACAAGTCTCTCAACTTATTGAACTATTTATATATAGGCATGTTATTTGATTTAATGTCAAAGTGAACCCTTTTTAACGCGAGACCAAATTTATAATAATTTGATGTGTAGCTCAAACTCAATGCAAACCTGATTTACCTAATTGTTTTTAGGTATTCTATAAAATTTTGCATTTTGAACTCATCTTTTAATAAATTTAATAAACTCGAGTCGTGTAATTTCTTAAGACAATATTAATGGTTTTCACAGCTAAGCAGTATTCTTTTATCTGAGTATATGAAAAGCAAAGAACCAATTAAGTTGACAGCTGAGTTGACAACCAAATTGAATCGTTTTTTTTTTTTTTTCATTTGAGGACCTTAAGGTAGAACTGTAATAGTCGGAAGATGTTGGAAGAAAATTCTCTCAGTTCACTTACGCATGGAACGGTCGGTGAGCGCTCTTCACTTCCGAAAGCAAAAGTAAAAAATTGGCCGAAACGAAGAAAAAAACTCAAATATGGGCACGTCATATGAATTCTTTGTATTCGTTTCGTTTGTACGACCACTTAGGTCGGCATCCGACTGTTATAGTTCTACCTTCAACCTTGAACATCTGAACATTAGAACTAAATCTATATAAGTTTATTAAAGAAGTTCATTTATATTGCAGTACCTATGAATATTCTAAGTTCAATAATCGCATTGGCTTAGACGTAGGTAAAGTTTTGTAACATAAATGTATAGCCTGAGATTTTACTTGAATTTTAAGACCTTAACCTCAAAGATCCAATAATTATAACAGAAGATAAAAGCTTACCAAATAAACCCTTTTCGATATTTATATTTAAGTTGCTTAGGTAAGTTAATCCTACCTCTAGACTGATTAACGTTAACTTAAATATCTTAACCTTCAACAACTGACTCTAAGAACTAATGTTGTAAGTTTATTAAAGAGAAACGCAAGTAGGTACCTTTGCATATTTCAGGCTCAAA
This sequence comes from Epistrophe grossulariae, assembly GCA_929447395.1. Taxonomy (NCBI): domain Eukaryota; kingdom Metazoa; phylum Arthropoda; class Insecta; order Diptera; family Syrphidae; genus Epistrophe; species Epistrophe grossulariae. The sequence goes on from OV839570.1 coordinate 6,852,068, forward strand.
AATAACATAGGTTTGGACGTAGGTCAAGTTCAAAAATCGCATTGGTTAAGACGTTGGTCAAGTTCAAAAATCGCATTGGTGTAGACGTAGGTCAAGTTCAAAATGTCATTGACTTAGACGTAGGTCAAGTTCCAAAATCGCATTGGCTTAGACGTTAGTCAAGCTCAAAAATCGAATTGGTTTAGACGTATAGTTCAAGTTAAAAAATCACATTGGCTTAGACGTATATCAAGTTCAAAAATCGCATTGGCTTAGACTTAGGTAAAGTTTTGTGACATAAATTTGTAGCCTTAGATTTTACCTTAATTTTAAGACCTTAACCTCAAAGATCCGATAATTAGAACAGAAAATAAAAACTTACCAAATCAACCCTTTTCGGATTACTAAATTTAAGTTGCTTCGCTAAGTTAATCCTTCCTTTAGGCTGATTAATGTTAATTTAAATACCTTAACCTTCAACAACTGGCCCTTAGAGCTAATGTTGTAAGTTTATTAAAGAGATTCACAAGTAGGTATCTTTGCGTATTTTAGGTTCAAAAATCGCATTGGTTTGGACGTAGGCCAAGTTCAAAAATCGCATTGGTTTAGACGTTGGTCAAGATTTGTCACATAAATTTGTAGCCTGAGATTTTACCTTAATTCTAAGACATTAACCTCAAAGATCCGATAATTAGAACTGAAGATACTAAATCGAGCCTTTTCGATTAGATATTATATTTAAGTTGCTTCGCTAGGTTAATCCTCCTCTAGCCTGGTTAACCTTAATTTAAATACCTTAACCTTCAACATCTGGCCCTTATAGAACAAAAGTTACAAGTTATAATCAAAGAGGTTCAAGTATACCTAGGTCTCTGTGCATATTCCAGGTTCAACAATCGAATTGATTAAGAATGAAGTCAAGTTTTGTCACACAAAATTTTGAAACCTATTATTTAACTTATTTCAAAACCTTAATCTTTAAGATCCAATTATTAGTACAGAAGTAGGTAAAAAGGCAACTAGACCAACTAAATCAATCCTTTTATATAAATGTACATACATAATGTATGTACCTATATAGATACGTAGGTATATGAATTTTATTGGCGATGCTAACAAAGCCATTTTTTTTTATTTATGCCATTATTTATTTTGATGAATTAAACCTAAACGTTTTTCACCTACACTTTTATGTTATTTCAATTATTTTTTAACTGAATAAATTAGTTTGATATTTTACCTTCATTTTAAGACCTTTATTTTAAATATCCGATTGTTAGAACAGAAGTTATAAGCCAACCAAACCAACCTAATCGTACCATTACGAATAATATTTGCAAAATACCTACAACAATTTAATCAACATAACATTTTACAGACATACCTAACCTACTTAATAATGTAGCTATGTAGGTATGTATATCATTTTTGTTCCCAATGCGAAGCCAATTGTGTTTGCCACCAGCCACAGTGCAGTGGTGGTTTTTTATTGCACACATTCCACTCCAACCAACGTCTTGCCCACACCCTTACAGCAATGTATATTCTTTGTGGGTACGTTTTTTTCTTTTTCTTTTTGTTTTCTTGTTCCTCACGTCATTTGCCGTGATGAAATAAGTTCTCAAAAGTCAATCTTTCACGTTTTAAGTATGAAATTTTGTAAGCTTTTGCAAACATTTTGATGCAGCTGCCGTTTTATCTTTAATTATCTATCTTAACATTAAGCATCCGATAATTATAACCTGAGTAAAAGGCTTCTAAGTGCGCTCAAATCGAGTGATTTTAAGATTTCTTACAAATTCAACTATCCTCCACTGAAGCTCGTCGGTTGGCGACGATCAACATGTAGGTACGATTCATCGATTGTGTCTTTAATTTCATTTTGGCATTTTCTTTGGTAACACCAACCAAAAATTCGATCCTGAGCCCCCTATACGCTAGAGTTCATTTCGTTTATTTGTTATATATTCATTTGTTCATTTAATCATTTTGGTAACACCATATTTTTCTCAAAACGACCCTATAAACATTTTCAATGTTAATAAAAAACTTTAATTTACTTATTTTTCTTATTTTCAACTGAAGCAATAGACACTCAAAGTCGCGCAGAAACCATTTTGAAAAAGGTGAAACGTTAAAATTTATTGCGTTGCTACTGCCGACCAATACTGCCAAAGCGTTCCCATTGGTTTCAAGGCAATGGCAATGAGCCAAGTAATTTATTTCCTCAAATATTGCCAATGGTGCCGCTGGGTAAACATTTTGGACGCTCGCGGTGGTGTGGCACAAACCCAACAAATACAAATATATTCTTACGGATACAACACAAATTTGTTTTGCACTACACAAGTAGGTAAGTTTATTTTGTTGTTGCAGGAATAATCCGGTTTTTTTTTTTATGTGTAAACATCTATACTGGCGGTAGGGTGAGAAAAAAAACGTAACCTATATTGTGATCGTGATTGTGATTCACGTTACGTTACGTATGTTTACACATCCCGTGAGCCCCGGCACTCACACATTTTTTTATGCTATGAGCTATTCACAATCATTGCGTTTACACTTAAGTATCCCCAGGGCCGGCCCGAGCCAAAAATGCGCCACTTTTTTATATTTGCACACATACATAGATACACTGATTCACATGCATAAGACTTTCCACATTACTCGAGCAAAAGAAGAGATAAAATTGTCTTTTTCTTCATCTGACACGATAGATATGAGGATTTCTGTAAAAAAAAAATCCTTTCATGAGTTAACGACTTTTATCATACATTCAGCTAAGCATTAAAAGTGTCTGAATTTAAACAAATTCCCTTAAAAAAATAAAAGTCACAGCATGTTCATGCTGTGGTTTTTATAAGAGTCGGTAAATATTGACCATAGTTTGCGTCTTAGAGACGCATTTTGGGGCTGAGGTCACCTGAACTTTTAATTGAATTATGTATATTCAAGCGCTCCAACTAAGCAGAAGTATTTTTCTAATTTTTAAATGAAAGAGGTAGTGATTAGGTAGCCCCCAATTCTCTAGTGATTTCACTACTAAATACTTATCATAATTTTCATCGAAAATATTGACGAATGACCAAAAGAGGGAGTTGGCGCGTTGAACTATACTTTGGACATTTAACTCTACCATAATTTGAGGGTGGTAACATACTGACTGGTATCAAAGTATGAGAAAATTAAATGAGTATTTTGATTGATTTTATCTTGTCAATGAGTTTACTTCAAACAAAGTTTCATCCATCGTTAAAATAAATTGAATAAACTTAATTAATTACATATCCAAGAATGTATTGTAACTATTTACCCTAATACATAATATGTATATTAACCTTTATATAGATATTTGTAAATGCATTTAGCATATTATTATGTACATAATTTTATTACCCCGGGATAATTCTTTTTATATGAATTTGGGAAGGTTTAAAAAACGTTAAACCAGAAGTAGAGTGATAACCTCATTCAATAATTTTATTTTCTTAAGCACAGCCAACGTAAACAAATCCACATGTTGAATTCTGTCGACACATTAAAATAATTATTTCATTTATACTGCGCACTGTGCAAAGTGCAAAATGCGCTCTCCACTCCGCGCTCTGCACTCCGCACTCCGCACTCTGCACTCCGCACTTCGCACTCCGTACTCCGCACTCTGCACTCTGCACTCTGCACTCTGCACTCTGCACTCTGCACTCTGCACTCTGCACTCTGCACTCTGCACTCTGCACTCCGCACTCTGCACTCCACCCTTCGCACTCCGCATTTCGCACTCCACACTCCACACTCTGCACTCCGCATTCCGCATTCCGCACTCCGCACTCTGCACTCCGCACTCTGCACTCTGCACTCTGCACTCTGCACTCTGCACTCTGCACTCTGCACTCTGCACTCCGCACTCTGCACTCCGCACTCCGCCCTCTGCACTCCGCATTCCGCATTCCGCATTCCGCACTCCGCACTCCGCACTCCGCACTCTGCACTCCGCACTCTGCTCTCTGCACTCTGCACTCTGCACTCTGCACTCTGCACTCTGCACTCTGCACTCTGCACTCCGCACTCCGCACTCTGCACACCGCACTCCGCACTCCGCACTCCGCACTCCGCACTCTGCACTCCGCACTCCGTACTCCGCACTCCGCACTCCGCACTCCGCACTCCGCACTCCGCACTCCGCACTCTGCACTCCGCACTTCGCACTCCGTACTCCGCACTCTGCACTCAGCACTCCCCAATTCGCACTCTGCACTCCGCACTCTGCACTCCGCACTCCGCACTCCGCACTCCGCACTCTGCACTCCGCACTCTGCACTCCGCACTCCGCACTCTGCACTCTGCACTCTGCACTCCGCACTCAGCACTCCCCACTTCGCACTCTGCACTCCGCACTCCACACTCTACACTCCGCACTCCGCACCCTGCACTCCGCACTCTGCACTCCACACTCCGCACTCTGCACTCCACACTCTGCACTCCACACTCCAACTCTGCGTGGTTGTAATTTTTTTTTTTTTTTCATCCACCAAACTTATTAATTAACATATTAAAAATTTATAACTATACCTGACTTTAAATAGTTTTATCGATTGCACCAATTTTATAATTTAGACAAGAAAGTCAAAATCCATTGTTTTTGCTCAAAAATGACGGTTTTAAAGTTTCTAAGAAAAAAGTAGTTTTGGTTATTTTCAATTTTCTAAAAATTTAAATGACTTAAGACTTAAGACGAATAAGAGTTAATAAGAGTATCGAAAATGATAAAGCAAATTAGTACTTAGTAACGTAAAATTTTGCAAAAAAAAATAATAATACATTTTTTTTTTAAATTTTTTTTTCCAAATTTTGAGTTTGAAAATAATTTTTTGAAAAACTAAGCACTAAACTTACTTAATTTGAAAACAGAATTTAAGAATGGGTTCTTGGCTTTAAAAAAAAAGTATAGCTCGATAATATTGTAAGTGTTGCCGTTGTTTTTTAATATTTTTTTTTAATCATAGGCAATTTTTGTTTTAAATTGAATTAAAGAGGCGGAATTTCAAAGTGGTTCAATATCTTAAAATCATATTCATATAATGTACCAACAATGAAAAAAAATTGATGCTTTTATCACAAAGTGCACAATTATGTAACTAAACCGCCCCCTAATATAGCACTGCAGAAATTATATACATAGGTATATCTAACTAATTTGTAAAGCTTTACTAATTATTTATTTTTTTTCAGCAAAATATACTTTTCTTATTCCAAATTGTGAAGAAAAATGATAGTTGAGTATCCACGAATATACATATACAAAAATTGATTTTAATTTTCATTTTGATTTTTCTATACCTCCCAATATTTAAAGAAATTACTAAACAACAATTTGTACATGCGCAAGTCTTTACCAAAATTCAACTTCGCTCATACTATACTATACGACTGAACACGTACGATTTACTTATTCCACAAGTCGAGGGAAATTATATTTTTTTAACAATTGTTACAATTTTTGTTGTGTTACAGAATTAAATTTAACAATTGTTGAACAACAAGTCAACTAGTCAACAACTACTTGTTTGAATATACGTGTACAACAAGTAAAATTCAATTTTGTAACGTAACAAAAATTATAACACTAATTGTTAAAACATAAAATTTCCATCGATTTGTTGAACAAGATAATCTTACTTGTTGAGTCGTAGAGTAAGCGAAATTGAATATTTGTACATTTGTACCAATCATACATCAGATGTTTCATATTTAACAGTGCGTACCATGTAATATTCATTATTGAGGGTCTTCTTAAATATTGAAGTCATACAATGTTTGGTTTGTTATATAGAGTTTATACAGGGCCGGCCTCAGCCAAACTTGCGCCCCGTGCAAGATTTGTAGAAAGCGCCCCTTTTTATATTGGCACAAATGCAAAATTTTGGCTCTATTTTTTGATTTCGGCTTCAACAAGCCTTCGCTTTTTTCTAAATTCTGCCCCCTGGGGCTTTTTTTTGCACATTTTGGGAAAAACGAAAACACAACTTAGAAGATACACTGCCCTAGCGATGTATCCGTCGGAGCGGAATCGGAGGATTTTTTCTTCGAGGTATTCTTCCGAACAGCGTTCGGAACGTTTTTCCGACATTATGGAACGAGCATTGTTGTTTTACGTTGCAGTGCGATTAAGTGTGTTTTGAAGTGACATTTTTGACATCTCTTATGAACTTTGAACTTCCGACTTCGTATGCGTTTCAGAGAGTTTTCCGCTCCGAAAGGATACCTCGCTGGGGCAGACAATTTATTTTTCTATAATAAAAACTTCCACAAAAAACACTTCACTTCTATTAAAAACTGATATTTATTTGATCTTAACCGATAAAGCGAAAAAACAATTAAAACAATCTGCACCAGACCAGATACAACGAAACAAACTGCCTACGCAAGAACGATTCAACTATACATTCATCCCTCGTACCTTTAATTTTTTCACTCTATTCTTCTTTTCCATTCTATTAAAATTTCCATTTTTTATTATTTTGCTTTTGCGTTAATTTCATCTTTGAAAGGAAAAAGATAAGTATCAGTGGAAGTGGGTGTTTATTTTAATATACACAGCTGACAGCCAAGTAGTACCAACTTGTTGCATTTAAGGTCTAGTCACTAGTGGGATCTTTAGTTTTACGATATTTTGAGTTAAATTCTCCTTGAATGTAACAATGAAGTGTGCAAGAAATAACTTAGCACAGTTGTCATGGATGTTATTTTGGGATTATTTAAATAAATTTTGTGGTTAAAATGCAAACTGCACTACATATTTGTTTGCGCAAGATCAGATTACATCTTCTTGTTCCTAGTAATGCGCCCCCAGGATTTTGCGCCCTTTGCGTTTGCACATCTTGCACATATCGTTGGTCCGGCCCTGAGTATACCCACGAGGTTAAACATGAGTTTCTTAACATTAAAATTTAAAGTTACGTTTTGCATTGAGCTGACTATTAAATTAATCAATTGCGATTGCCGATCGAGGAAAACTAGCTCACAGTAAATTAAAAAAAAAACTTCAATAAAGTCTTTGATATTTTAATACTAGAAAAGAATTAAAATGTCCTAATATAATCTTATTAACGTTTTCAGATTGAGCCTTGCAAACTGAAAAGCATTTAACTTCTTTTTTGTTTGTATTTTTTTTTACTTCTTCAATCAAATTATAAAATTTTCGATCAATTTAACCATTAACTTTAAACGTATATATATATATTAAAATATTTATGTTAATTAATTACTCCGCTTGATTTTGATTTTCTTTTAAGTAGTTTAAAAGTTTTCTTTTCAATTGAAATGTACTTAAATCAAACACTAAGCATATTTTTATTCTTTTTTGTTTTTTATATAAACTTTATATAAGGTTTATTTTTTTAACATTAAATTTCCTTACTAATTTTAAGCGTTTTGTATTTATTTTTCCCGCATAATTTTAAGATCTATATTTTATTTTGCTAAATATACAAAGATTCAAAAAAAAAAAAGAAACATAAAAATACAAAACACTGACTTTATTTTTATATATCTAACTACACACAGATTTAAAGTCATTTTTTATTGATTTTCTTATATAAATAAATCGAATAAAACGATAATAATTATTAGAATTGCAACACTACAAAATTTTAAAATATAAAAATAGAAATGTATTATTTATATATATATATATTAATAATCTCGCGTTGGTATTTTTTTTTTTCCAAAATGAGGCACAACTAAAACAAAACTAAAAATAAAATAAAAAGAAGAGGCAAAATGTTGACGGATAATTTCGAGTATGAATGCGGCTTAAGAAGGCGTAGGACGAGGGGAGGATGGGCTAGTGTAAGGGGACCAAGAAAAGGAAACATTCTAAAGTTGGGTTCCTGGTTTTCGTATTGGCAGACGCCTCCTTTGCGTTAAGAGTCCCAAGCCACGCGCTTGTTTTGTTGTCGTTTCTGGCAATTCGGTGTTGTCTTCAGCCTTCCCGTCCTCCGTTGTTGACGAGCTTGAGTCGGAATCAGTTTTGTCGGAAGGACTTTCCCCACCAACTTCTTCAGAGTGCTGTTCCTCAGCGGGAATAGCTGATTCTGAAATATGAAAAGCAATTGGTTTGATTTTCAAATTTTTAGAGATTTTAGATATTTATACCTGTTGTGGATGCTCCTAGTGCTAGCTTCCTTCGCGCTAACAAGGGGTTGGGTTTTCTGGCGGCCACAATTGCTGGCGATGCTTTAGGTTTGTTATCAGTCTTCGGTTGAACTAGCAGGCGTGGGCGGGATTTAAGTTTGTTAAGTCCTCCTGCCGCGGTTGTTGTCTCGGATTCGTTTTTGGCCTCATTTTCGCTATCGGCTTCTCCCTTAGCTTCGGGACTAGCTTCGTCTGATGATTCTAAAGATGCTGATGGTGTTGTCGAGGTTGTACGAAGGGTGCTGATGCGTGAACGTGGCAAAAGACGATTGGTACCTGGTGCACCAGCTGCTCCTGCGCGATTCACGTTGAATCTTGATGGCCTTGATGAGAGAGATGAAATAGAAGAAGGTTTCTCTTCACCAGCTTCTGCAGCCAAAGAATCGGGAGTGGCTGTTTCATCATTGTCTGTTGTAGCTGGTGCTTGTGTTGTGGCTGATGGGCGTGATCCAATGCGACTTCGACCACGAAGGTTTAATGTTGGGCGAGCTCGTAGTGAGCGTGCTGTTGTACTCGAAATTTGGTTAACCTCGTCATTTTGTTCCTGATCGGCGCTGGGCGCTGCTGCTGTTGTCGTTGAAGAAACTTGGCCTCGGAGATTGAAGCGATTGCGAGCTAGAAGTAGTGTACATTTTAATAAGCTCAAAACAATAAAATTTAAAAGAATCTGAAGACATAAAGTTTGATGAAAAATTGCAAAAAAAATTCATTGTAATAGAATAGAATCTTTTCGAAGTAACTTGTTTTTAACGAATTCAAGGTAATTATACGAAAGGCATTACAAAGATGCGTTAATATGTCGATGAAAATGTCTTGAGATCGAAGAATTGGAGACAGATCTCAAGACCATGACTGAGAACCTATGGTTTGTTTGTTGGATAATTCAAAATTTTCTAAGAGAACTTAAACTTACTTCTGCCACGGAGTGAAGGGGAGGATTCTACTGGTTTTTCGGCTTCTTTAGCAACAATTTCTTTTTCAACAGCATCAGGTGATGAAGCTGGGGCTGGGGCTGGAGCTGGAGTTATAGCAGCCTTACGATTTCCAAATGATGGGCGGTTGAAGCGATCTAAAGAGGAAAACGTGTACTGTTGGATGAAAGACAAAACAACAAATTATACTCACTTCTTCCCTTTGATCCACCAAAACTTGAACTTTGTGCCTCACCAGCTGGCGTAACGGAGGCTTCTGTTGTACTTGTTGTTGTTGGTTCAGCGGCACCTGGTTTCAAACGGAATCGGTTTCTTCCGGCTGTGCTTAATCCACGGCGACCAGCTCCGAACAAGGAAGGTGCCGGTGTTGTGGTCGTAGTAGTTGTTGTGGTTGTCGTTGTTGTTGTTGTGGTTGTTGTTGGTGGTTCAGTTGTTGTTGTTGTACTTGATGGAGTTGGTGTCGTTGGAGTAACAGTCTCGTCCTCCATTTCCAATGTTGTCATTGTATCTTCGTCAGATTCTGTTGGCATAATGGTTGTTAAATCTCTATCTAAATCAGTGGTCATGTCCATTTCTAGATTTTCATTGGCCAAAATGGCATACAAGTCAAAGGCAGCTTTCTCCATTAAAGGTGTTGTTTGTTCAACTTCTTCGAGTATTTTTTCTTCTGTGTTAGTATTCTCTTCACTTTTTGGTTCAGCTGGTGCTGCTTCTGCACTAATTACTGCTGCAGCTGGTGTAGTCTTTTCAGAATCTCCATTGCGCGGTGATCCCTTTGTTTGCTTTTCGTCTGTGTTAAAAGTTTCACTGTCTACCAACTCAAGACTGGGATGTTTAACGCTGATCTTCTTGCTCTTCTCATTTGAAGCACTAGCAGTATTTTGGAAATTTTCTAGTGAAACTGTAGGATGGGCCTCATTGCTATTTCCTCGTGATGGGAATCGAGTTATTACTGGCAAACGACCTTCGTCAACATCGTTGCTTGTTGCTGATGGAACATTAGAACGTCCCTTAGCCTTTCCGCTTACGAGAGCATTATCGGGGGCAGAAGTTGTGCTACGTTCGATATTTGTGTAACGCGACTTGCCACGTTCCAGGGGCTGAGCACCTCGCTTGCTGGTCTCTTGAATTAGTGTTGATTCAGCTTCTTGTTGCTTCATTCCTATACTACCGGCACCCCCTCCGACACCTTCGTCATCATCGTAATAATAGTAAACGTATTCGTATTCATAATCCATTCCATTTGGGCCCTTTTTAATTTGAATACGAGACTTTTGATTATTCTCCGATTCCGCAACGTCTAATTTAGTTTGCTGGTCAGTAAATCCACTCATATCCAAAGGTTCTTCTTTTTTATAAGGCATATTAGTTGTCAAAACTAAGTGCGGGACTTCTGTTGTCAATGACACATCAGAATTATCAGCACCTTCTTTGGCAGCTGCATCCACAGCATCAAGTTGTTCCTGTTCAATGGCTCGTTTAGCTTCTATGCTCTTCATAACATCTTCATTAATCAAGGCACTCAAAATGGGATTGAGCTCGGGTCGTTCTTTTGTCGAAAGCAGATTTTGTGTTTGCTGTAATTGCATCAATGAATCAGACTCATCATCGTTCTCCATAATCTGAGGCGCCTCTGCTGATTTCAGATGGTTTGAGATCTTATGTGATGTTTGGAACCCACCGTCGGAGGAGCCAGAAATTTTATGTGCTGTTTCAAATAAATTCTCATTTAAATCCATTGCATAATTTTTTTCTTTTGTTAGATTTTGTGAATAGTTCGTGCTGTCCGCACTGCAGAGCAATATCATGCAACCTAAAAAGCATCTATATATGGGAAAAAAAAATTAATAAATAGTTAGTCAATTTAAATATTATAGAATTTTAGAAGAGAAACAATAAAGTATAATAAGTCCCTTCCTGGCTTCCTCCCTATAAGGCTAAAATTTATCACCTATTTATAACGTAAATCTTCAGATGCGTGTCAAATTAAAAGTAAAAATACTGCAAGCAGTTCCCAAGCTGAAGCTGCATTCAAATCTTTAAATTGACACGCATCTTATATAAGATTCATTCTTAAACTGTCATTTCGAATTCCCTATCTGATAAAATCTGAGAATGCCTACTGGCTACTATAAACGCAAAGGGTTGTAGAAAACAAAAAGAAGACCTATGCTGATGGAATTTTTTAATTGAAATTTGGGTCGTTGCCATTCAACAAAAAAAATCGCGGGGTTCTAAAGTGTATTATTTATTCTCCATTTAGGGTCAGTTTCAAAGTGCACACTTAACAAAATAAGTGGCACTTAATTTTCCCATTTTGGCACTTTGACGGCAGTTTTACTGTCTGAGTATGTGGAACTTAAGTGTCCAATATGGGAGACTTAAGGGCCACTTATTCCAATGGCCTTACACTGTGAAATTTGTACATTAGTTTTTCATATTTGACACTTAAGTGACACTTAATAGAGTGTGAAACTGGGCCTTAGAAAAACACAATTTTACAAATATCTATATACAGAGAATTTAGAAAGACTCAAAGCGTTTTTCATTTTTAGCCCCGAGCAAGGCACAGCGCTGTCAACACTATGTTTGTATTTTAACTCGAAGTGCACTGAGCTCCCAACTTGCATTTCTTTTTTAGCTCAGGAGTCCGTTCAAAATCAACACATTTAGAAATAAATTAAAGAAATTTTTTGATTCCATCAAATTTTATTAGACAAAATATGTTCAGGTATTATTATTATCACTTAAATGCTTATCATATTACTAAATTAAATTCAAATTAACTTTATTTTTTACAAAATCGAATCATTAATGAAATGTATAGAATTTTTCTTCCATTCAAATTTGACCCAAATTCCTCTAAAAAATCTACCGAATTGAAAAAAACAACATTCATTAGAAAACAACTGAAAACAATTGCAAAACTCTAAATCCACAACAAAATGAATTAGGTATGTTGAAAAGAAATACAAAAATTAAAATAATTACAAATGGAAAGAACGAAAAGATATAAACACATTTCTAAATTCAGCTGCTTTTGACAGATCAACACTTCGAAGCGCCGTAGGAACGTAGCTGTAAGTGCTAGGGGGGCTTAGCCCCAGGTGTTTTTTTAGACGTATGGTTTTCAAGAAGAAATAAAACGCATATGTTATGGCCAAGAATTTAGCTTATATTATTATTATAAAGACAAGGGTTTGCCATTATGTTTAAAAATGATTTCGGGCAAGCAGCCGCCGCGGCTGGCCCCAGCTCCAATTGTTGCGCGCGATAGCGGATGGACTCATTTGGGTCTTCTTCGATACTCTGCTCCACAGCAGCAATAGCGTCTTCGGTGCGCACTGTACGGCGGCGTCTCTGAGGATGCGCATTATCCACTAGCGTAAATGTGGTGCGAAACCGATCCATGGTTGCATGATTGCTTGACCGAACATTGGACGCAGTGCGCAATGCGTCGCACGAACCGAACCATTATTTTGGTAATAAATTTGCACGATTTGCAAACGTTGTTCAGGAGTAAGTCTATTCATTATGAAATGCCAAACCAAACCGAGAATAAATCAAGTGACAGCTGTCAAAAAGACCGACTCCGAAAAAAGTATTGCCAGATTGAAAACCACACGTCTAAAAAAAAAATACTCTTTATATGGACTGCTGTTACTTGTCACTTTCATACTTTCATTAATTTTATGCGCAGAAAAATGTTCCAAGAAATCTCAGCGCTTTTGGGACCGAGCGGCCACATTCGTTACTAAATAGACGCCGCCAAACACCAACAAAAATCGTTAAAATTCAAATATTTAAGAAGAACCGACAATAGATGGCATTCGAAAAAGACATTTTTGTAAATTTTGATCGAACTTATTTTGTCTGATCTTTCCCTTTGGTTTTTTTTCAATGCATTGTTACCTTACAATATATGTATATCAATAATAGAGTATCTTTAGCTGCTCGTTATGGCGAGTTTCATGGCATGACCACCAAGACCCAAGATCGGTGGTGTAAACTGGAACACGAGTGAAGTTGGTTACTAGAGATCCATATATATTACTTCAATGAGTGTAGGTAACTGTGTTCATTCTGTTCAGGTTATCTGTAGGTACTACCACCAGTTTTGTCTGTGGTACTACCGAATGTGCTGGCGAATCGCAATTTTTTAGAAATTGAAGTTAAGTTGAATTGAAGTCTGACACTTCAATTCATATCAAGGAGGTGAGTTGAAAATTTTTAGAAAGTGTAACACTCTGACACTCCAACACAGAACGCACAACAGAGATCAATCGATCAAATGACTGAGAAACGAAAATTTCCTGTGATCTCCAAACAGACAACGAAACGCTTGCGAAAACACAACGGAAAATATCCTTGGAGAGTTTCACTAATTCCAAGAATAAAATCAAACATAAACGCAAACAATCAGAGAAACCCTTGAGGTAGGAAAATGATAAACAAAAAAAAAAAACACAAATAAAACTCAAATGTCATTTTTCCGCACACAATAAATAGTCTGTATTATTAATTCAGTGCGAAAAAGGAGCGGAGACTCCTCCAAATAATCTGCTACAATTATAAATTTCGCTCTTCATACAGCGTACCTACTGCAAAACGAAAAGCAGAACGAAATTTTCTGTTTATGATTTCGTTGTGTCATTTTTGTATGGGATTTTTCGTTTCGCATCAGCAGCGTACTAGGCTTAAAGGATGACAATAAAATTAATTAAAACGAAAATTTTTTTTAGGACAAACACCAATTTCACAAACAAAACTGACAATTTTGACAGTTTAATACAAAAATTATACAATATGCCTGTTTGGCAACTTTTTTTTCAACAAATTTCCCAAAAAAATTTTTTTTGATGTGTAAACATCTATACTGGCGATAGGGTGAAAAGAAAACGTAACGTAACGTTGTAATCGTGATCGTGATCGTGATTCTGAGCTTTACGAAAATTGAGTGCGTTCAACAATATGTACGTTCAGTAACTAAACGCTGAGTATTTATATACGAAATCAAAAGGTCGAGTTCAGTTCGTGTTGAAATTTGGTTGGCTGCTTAGAGGATATATTAAGCCCCTATTACACAATGATTCTTTGCGTCTGACTCTATTCGAACATAATGAGTGCGAAAGAGAAAAAAGATAAGATGGAAGACCAGTTGCACTGTGAGTCGTGGGCCAAGTTTTACGAGACTCTTTTTAACGCTTCTTTAGCATTAGGCTACGCGCAAACCAACGCGATGGCGGTGGTGATCACGATAAAAATGTGGATGCGTCATATAAAAATCAAAGGAGAGCCAAACTTCAATCGTGTAGATGTGTGCCTTTTCTTTGATTTATATGTGTGGCATCCACAATTTTTTGTTTGCAGCTACCTTTAAGGTAGAACCGCACTAGGCGGAACTGCACTTCAGCGACACCGTGCGCCGCATGATACTGAACGAAACTTCATGTAGCGACATAGTTGGTCAGATTATCAACTTTGTCTTAAAGTGTCGCGCCGTGAAGTGCAGTTGTCGGTAAGTGCGATATAGTTCATACAAGTTCCTACAGATAAGTCGTGAAGTTCAGTTCCGCTGAAATGCAGTTCCGCCGAGTGCGGTCTTAGCTTTATCCGTATTTTGTATTCTTTGCATTAGCTTTTAAGTCCAACCAAACACTTGGACATCTTTTCACCAAATTGAAGGCAAAACCTGGTAAGGACAAATGTACGGATGTAATTTATAAGATCAATTGTGGAAGTCTCATTGTTTTGTTTTTATAAATTGTATTTTATAAATTATTTAAGTTTACTATGTAAAATTTAGACTACGTTTATAACTCTTAAAGTGTAAGTTTTACTTTTCACTATATATTGTTGTTGCATAACATTGTGATTAACTATATTTTTATTTTATATGTAATAAAGTTCACCCTGAAGAAGACAGCAACCCCTGTCGAAACGTCGGGAAAAGTAAATGTAACAAATCTTGTTTCATTGCTAAAATTATTGTGACCAAAACAGCCGAAGGAAAACATATTTTCCAATCAACACAATACAAATCAAATTGGTCAATAAATCTACATCTTAAACGCTGAGTATTTATATACGAAATCTATAGGTCGAGTTCAGTTCGGGTTGAAATTTGGTTGGCTGCTTAGAGAATATATTAAGCCCCTATTACACGATGATTCTTTGCGTCTGACTCTATTCGAACATAATCAGTGCGAAAGAGAAAAAATATAAGACGGAAGACCAGTTGCCCTGTGAGTCGTGGGCCAAGTTTTAGGAGACTCTTTTTGACGCTTCTTTAGCATTATCCGTATTTTGTATTCTTTGCATTACTTTTTTTCAATTACATGACTGCTTTGAGACCAGAGCGGTTTTTCCATTTTGTTTTCCTTTCAGTTCCAGAGATTTTTGATGTGTAAACATCTATACTGGCGGTAGGGTGAAATTAAACGTTACGTATCTTGTAGTCGTGATTCTTATCTTGTAGCCGTGGTCGTGATTTTGATTCTGAGCCAGAGATTAGTCTGCTATTACACGATGCATCTAGACGCATGCGACTTTTCGAACTACGCAAGTGCAAAAGACAAAAAAAATTCGAAAAGATGAGACGGAAAAAAAGTGACCGGTGTCGCGTGGGTAAAATTTTCGGTGCAACTATTTGACGTTTCTCTTTTCCGTTTTTTACTATTCTGCTTCATATGGTTTTGTTGTTCAAAGAGTAAATTTCGATGCAACGCACTGTTATTGATAGCCTTATAAGCTTTCCAGAAATGAGAAATTCATCTTTAAAAACAACATAAATAAAATAAATTATTGCTTTTCTTGACTGATAATTATTTAAAGGCACACAAACCTTTCTTTCTTCAATATACCTAATAATGAAAACAAAAATAAAAACAGAAAAAGTTTTTTTATTGCTTGAGCACAACCCAACACGAAAATGAAAAATAAAGAGAACTGTCAAATTAGATTCCTGACTTTGGTTTCAACGTGTAATAGCACTTGAAACAGCGGACGAAATAACAAAGAAGAATTCGAAGAAGGCGCATGCAACTAGATTCATCGTGTAATAGCAGACTTATGAATTATCCACAATCTCTGTTCTGAGCTTCACGAAAATTGAGTGCGTTCAACGCTATGTAAGCTCAGTAACTAAACGCTGAGTGTTTATATACGAAATCAAAAAGTCGAGTTCAGTTTGGGTTGAAATGTGGTTGGTTGCTTAGACCATATAGTACATGGACTGCGCTTTCATTTTCCATGCATCATTACCGATTTTCAAATTTGCTCATGAAAAGTTAAGATCTATATAAAAATACCAGTAAATTTTTGCTATCATCCACACCCTAAATTTGATGTAGGCTCTCGGTCTATGAGGCATTCGGACGAATGTTGATGTTTACACATCTTAACCGTGAGTCCCGGCACTCACACTTTTTTTTTCTATGGGTTTTGACAGCAAATAGTGAAAATTTCTGAAAATTTGTGCAAACTCGCAAGAAATTTCACGTTACCAAACAGACCAAATATGTTATGGTGTTTTAACTATGAAAGTCAATTTCTACAGCATATCGAATTAAAAACTGAACAATACGTAATTACTCATTTGCCTAAAGTTCCATAATATCATTGTAACGACAACATCAGTAGTAGATACCTAGTATATGAACAAAAATAAACAAAATAAAAATAAAAGAGAAAATAGAAAGATAATTATGCAACAGAGACCTAACTGTTATCAAGCACTATATAGTAATCAATAACACAAAAGTATGTACCTGTATATCTCCTATTCTATTAAACATCACATCTACACTCGTCATCGCTTCATAAATTCGAAGTATTTTATTAGTGTTTTTAAACGGAATTTCTGTAGCAGCATACAATACACTCAGCGGCACGAAATCTTGGCTACACTTGATTTTTGTTGTAACTCGCCCTCAAATATTTTTTTATTAATGATTTTATTGTAATTATGTTAAAACTTAAATGTGCATATTTTGATTGTGGTATTCAAAAACTCCAGTGGCTCGCCCGCAGTCCGGATTTAAATCTCATAGAAAAGAAAGATAAAGTGCTCATCCCACCCCCTACAAACACTGGACGAGCTCAGGAATGGTGCACTGGCCGCTTGGGATAGCTTATCGTGTAGGGATATAAAAACATTATCCAGAGTATGCAAATCGAATGCAGGCTGTATTATGGTCAAGAGGAGGGAACACACGATACTGACACGTCTCAAAACCCCCCAAAAATACGTAATTTTTCATTTTATACTGTTTTTAATTTAAATGTTTTTTTTTCGGAGAAAATGTTAAATTTTAAATTACCGTTATAAAAAATAAAGTAAACCTTTGAGTTATCTTAAAAGGGTTTAAAACATTCAAAATATGCACATTTAACATAATTACAATGAAATCATTAATAAAAAAATATTTGAGAGCGAGTTACAACAAAAATCAAGTGTGGCCAAGATTCGCGTGCCGCTGAGTGTATTATAAGAAGCGTTAAAATTGGAAAATTGATAGTACAAGCAACAGGCAACAGGGAGTCATGTCATTTTGTAGACCATATTTTGAAATAGTCCAAATTTGAATGCAGTTTTGTTTGGGGGAGGTTTGATTTTTGAGTTTAAAAATCTCAGTTTCTGGAAAATTCATGCTTGTGCACTCGCCATCTTTGTTTATTTATTTTGTTTCAGTTTTTCTCCACATTTCTGCTACTTTTTGTGAAAAAAAGATTAAATACTTTTTGTTGCGAGTTATATTACCTACAAATCCATCTACAACTTTTTGGTAAAAAAGATAACTTAAAAGTTTTGAACGAAAAACGTGTAAAAATTTGGGTTTGGTCGTTTTTATTTTCAAACTTGCTTGCGGAAACCGTTAGATTTTCAAAATAAAATATAATATAACAATAACGGTCAATTTGAGGATTTAAGAAGTAGTGTGGACGACCAATGAAAGAAGACATTAGATAATATTTAAAAACAATTTTTAACTTCACTGCAAAGATTTGAAGTCCAGGCAAAAAGCAATTTTATGAAAAAATCGAGCAATTTCAGATATGGAATATTTTAATTGAATTTGATTAAACATAGGTATTAAGAGCTAGAGCTTTTAGATCGTAAGGGAGGGGATCTATTCCCCCATTAAGGCAGGAGGGGCAACACTTACAATAGCTTTTTGTAATTAAATAATTAACTCCCATATAACAGCAGCTAATGAAATGGCAAAAACTGGAAATAAAATACAAATTCTAACACAAAAATTTTTAACGATGAACCGTTCAGTAGATTTTGGTTAAATTGGCGTATAAATATTCCTAATAATAGAAAAATTTATCGGAATATTTTCGAATAATGAAAAAATCTTTTAATTGAATCTCACATTTTAAAGAACTTTTTCAAATAATTCTCGTTTTCTTATTTTCAATTTTTTGATTTTTTTTTTTTTTGTTTTATGTTATAATATCTGTTGTATTAATCAATTAACACAGAGTGTAAATATTTGAAAATATTTTACAACATAATCGTTTGATGGTATCTTTGGAATGGAATTGATTAGGTAATTGATTTCTTCTGCCTTATATGTACATATATACGAGTGGGTAAAATATACCTTAGATGAAAGCCCAAACACACCTCGCAGTGTTCATCTTTGCGGCTCGGCGACGCGACGGCTTTTTGTGGCATACACTTTTTTTTATAACTTTCGTTAGTCTGGGGATTTCTCATGCCAACAATTCGATCCGTGATCAGGTTCATTAAGCCAAGCCAAGCTACTTACGCCCACTCCGCACTTTTTTGTTTTTTGTTATGAAAAACATTGAAATAGCTGAAACCGGAATCAAACTCATCGCATCGTGCGATGCGTCGTCGTGGTCGCCAATGTCGACTCTTTCCAAAGTTTTAAAAATGAGGTAGGTCGGGGATAATCTTTAAAAAATTTTGTCTCGATTTAATAAGATGTAGATTGCCTCATCATGCTTGACTTGATGAGAGTTGTAATTACAACTTGATGAATACCACTATATGATTCATCTTAATATAAGCTAATTTGGTATTAGAAAAATTATTTATGTACCTTTCCAATATAAATACATTTTTTGAGAAATTAAAATTACTTTGAACTTAATCTCGTTCTACACCATTCCCCTACTTTTTTTTTGTTAGCCTTAGGTAGGTATTGCGAATTCCAATGATTATGTATTTCGGACTCGAAAGAAAAGCTTTTAATCTAGAGTTATATCTGCAAGACAAGCTCAAAGCAATGATTCAACATTTAAGACACAAGATACAAAGAGTGTATGTATGTATAATATAAGGTACGAGTATATCTATACAACAAAACAAATATACGTCTACGAAAGGTCATCAAGCTATGTGGATGAACTGGTTATTGTGTACAAGGTAATTAAGTTCACAACAAAAGAGATGCATGACATTTTAATGGAATTCACTTCCAAGTGTCGTTGAGGTATAACGTAGGTATATATATATACACTCGTGCAGCTAACTAACTATACATGGCGATCCTGACGACAATTTTCTTTTGCTATTATTTGTCATTCTTTATATTTAAGGCAATAAATTTTGTGAGGTTTAAGAAATTTGAATAAAAAAAAAAAAAAAAATACCTATTGCTATTTATAGTACTGTTTCTTTTTATGGCTTAAAGTCTTTGCCCTTTAACGTATCTCTATATATTAATAGTCAAGTCTCATAAGCCACCATATCATCGATATAATATAGGTATAGCCACCCGGTTACATACAATTTAAATACACATGCGTGACTGGCCTGCTTAACTTGTTCTTTAGTTATTTTAACGACAAAACAAAAAAGAATTTTTTTTATAACAGAACTTAAATCTTAAAATAATATGCAGACATTCGACGTTTCCGGGTCGCACTTCATCTGCTTTAACGTCGGATATAATATCTATAGATTGCATTTTTAAGCCAGTCAATAGAGAAAAAAGATTTTTTAGATTGCATAAAGTATCCTGGGGCCTCATCACGTAAAACGAAAACTATCGAACGATATCGTTTTGATGATACCTATATCTTTATTTTTCTTTACAGACATGATAGAGATAGCAATGGTAAAAACGATATCTTCCGATCGTTTTCGTTTTACGTGATGAGGCCCCTAATGAAATTTTATAATTTCAACTATACATAGTAACTGAGTTGTCCTTGAGTATTCAAAAAACAAAATGGTAGTGTTTTGAAAATAAAAGCACATGTGAGTATATATTTTTGACGAATCATGCAAAAAAAACTATCATCTCAAATTAAATGTGAATCACCTATATTCAATTAGTTAAGTGCGAAATCGTACTAATAAAATAAAATTGAAGATAATTCGTATGTTAATTAGCTAATTCAGGTTTTATATAGGCATTAAAGAGTATAATTAAGTAACTAATAAAAATACCTAAGAAATTTGTACAAACGACAAAAGAAAACACATTTATATTATTTATACCTTTTCCAATTGACATTTTTTGAGAACGTGTACTTATGATGTGTGTAGACAAAATTGGAATTCTTAAGGCTTAACTACATAAGCCAAAAAGTACTGAAGTACAAAAGTAAAAATATTTTTTTTTACCGCTAGCGCCGTTGTTTTGTGAAAAAGAATACCAAAATTAAAGCTTTCTGCATCATTTTTATAAGTTTTCTAGTCAGAAAAACTATCACAAAATCAATTTAAAAATTTTCACTTTTGCACTTTTTCACTTTTTTGGCTTATGTAGTTGAGGCTTTATATTGAATGTAGTAAATTACCGTTATGATTTTCTATACTAAGCGTGAAATAGCGCAGTTAAATGTTTATTAATAAAATATTTTAATTCAGCAATTAATTTTAGTTGATTTGTGAATTAGAAGATATAATTAAGCATTTTTAATTTAATAATGGGATTAAGGGATGTAAGACTTAGGGTCAGTTTGTTCACAATGAGTTAAATCTGAACGATGACTTTCACACCTTCTAACTAAATGGCACTAATCAGCCAAAATCGGCTGATTAGCAATTTCCATGTTTAACAACTTAAATTATGGAATTTCAGGTTCCAAAGATGACAAACATCCGTTTTTAAGACCAACAATTGCGTATTTATTAGAGTTTTTACTAGTTAGACAGTGTCTTGATAGTCTGAAATTGTTGGAAATATACTTAAAATATTACATTAGCCAAGGTTTAGACAATCAATTCCGTTGTCTATGTTAGATAACTCTTAAACATCAACTAAAAAATGTGTATCTATAGGTTGGACGGCTAGGCTGTCCAAAGTAAGATAAAGTTTATAAATACAACCGCAAGCCTTTGCGGTTGCCAAAAATACTGAGTCTGCAGAGTCTGGATAACTAGAAGCATCGTTTTTGATATCATAGACGTAGAATATCGAAAAAATTTATACGCAGAAGAGAGAGCATATAGGCACACAAAAGAATTTAGAAATTTACCCTTTGTTTGTATTTCTGTCAAATAAATTTGATTCGGCAGAAATTTCAGTTTTTCTAAAAGTCGTTGTTGAAGTTAAGAGTTAAGAAAAAGTCATATTTTTTTATTTTATCAAACATTAGGTATGTTCTTTTACTTTGAAACTCTGTGATTTGCTGTCCAAAACTGCACATTTTATCTTTTTTTCATAATTTGAACTTTGACAGACTTTTGTGTATAAAAATTCACACATATATGTATACAGTGTTTCAAAGTAAAGGAACACATCCTTTAAATTTTTTAAAAATTATATACACTAAAATAAATAATTTCAAAATCAAAAAAAATTATATACATAAACTCGATTTCAAAATATTGAATTTTTTTTTTCAAAAGTGCAAAGAAAATTTTTGTTCTGAAAATTTTGATATGAAAACTTTATTAAAAAGTTTGAAAGATGTTCATGTATATAAATTTGAAATTGAAATCGGTAAAGCCAGTAGCAATAAAGTCGAAAAAAAGTTCTATATGGCGTTCATATAAAAGACATTTTCGAGATAAATAAAAATTGTATGTCTGGCAATTACATTAAAGGTACCTACAGTAAAACCCGCTTAAGCTAAACAGCAAAATGTCACAAATTTTCTTTCACTTTATCGAGTTTTTCACATAAACGAACCCAGTTTAAGTGAAAAAAATTCATTTAAGTGGAGACCGGATAAAAAAAAACGAAAATAAACGGTTGTGACATATCAGAAATTCAAATGTCATATTCGTAGTGAAAATTTGGTGGAGGTGAAAAGTAAATAAGAAGTGAAAGCGTTCAGCAAATTTTTTGTTCTGTTCGACTCAATTTTTTTCAATGAATAATATAAAATTTAACTGAAAATATGATTCAGGTAAATAATATGTATCCGGGTTTTTCACATTACCAAGTATCAAGGGAGCAAGGGATGAAAAAGTGTTTCAGATAAGCGGGTTTTTCCCTCAAGCGGGCTACTCTTAAACAGGGTTTACTGTAACGTTTTTTTTGGGCCTTAGCAAAACTTTAATTTTCGCTCTAGGAAATCACCACATAAAACTTCAACACACATAAACCACGGTGCAGCGCGGCGATTAAGACTGAAAGGCACACACATTACCTGAAGATGATTATGTGGGGATAAACGGTAAAGACCCAATTCACGTATCGTTGTTGCAGTACAACGGTAAATTCAACAAGAGATCCGGCATTTTGATAATAAACCAAAAAAACAATGGTACACTGCCTGATTGCGGCAAACTTGTGTGGCTTCGAAACCCCCCTGCTTATATAGACAGCATTCTATTCAGCTTGAACCCTGCCGCTAACAGTGGAATTTCATGAGGTAATATAACCGCACTAACTAGTGTCGTGCAATCCAGGCTGCATTTAAAAAAAAAAACGATGTCTTACAAGCATATAATTAAAATCCTTAGCGAATTAGTTTTGAGTTTCTTTTCTCTTAAACTGCATATTTCATATATTGGCAGATATATTGTTTTTCTATTATAACTTTGCCAACATTGTAATAAAGTCTTAAAAATCAATATACATACGATAACGAGTTTGTTTTTCTTATTTTTATAGTGAAACTATTGAATAACCTTGCCAATTTTTTTTTTTTTTAAACAAAATAATTATTGGTAAATAAATAATAAATATTGGCTAACGGATTTGTGTTTATCTTGCACTATGACAAACAAAAAGAGTGTTTTGAAATTTTCCTTTATTCACTCCTCTTTATTTCATTTGCGATTAGCTGTATATTATCACTTCACTTATACTCCACTTCAAATTCACTTTGTATACATTTATTTGTGTTTACTTAAATATTATTGATAAATGATAATATAATTATCATATATGTAATATATGTAGGTGGTGGTGTACTTACATTTTAATAAGAAGCATACTGTTTTGATGTCGTCGTACTTTCACTTTTGTTAAGTGGAGAAAAAAAATAATAATAATAAATAAGAACTGGTTGCTTCCACTCTTTGCTGCTTCGGCTTCCAACTGCTAACAACTGCCAATCCGATGATCACTCTGTGAATTTTAATGGTCAAAGTATGTATAGTATAATATGTTGTATATGTATTTCACATTGCAGATATTATCTAGTGGTGTAACTACTACTGCAGATGTTGTTAAAATTACAAGAAAAAAAAGTCAGATAATTCTTCATCAGTTTCTTCACGCGAATTCTCTCTCTCTCCAATTGCTCTCTTCAAAAATGGCTATGCTACACCATGAGATAGATTGACAAAGGAAATTAAGACTCTTATAAAAAATCCAAGAAAATTCAAAGATCACAGAAAAAGAACAAACCTATACCTATAGTGGTAGAAGTATTTATGTACCAAAGGTATAAATCGGACTCTGAAGCGCCTGTGAGTTTGGTTGTCTTGTGTTTCGGAAGCGTGACTACCTATACCTTTCGTCAGTATAATTATAATAAACAAATAACTCAAGTTAAGTCTTGCCATCCGATTGAGCTAAACAAAATACACTTAGCGCTTCACATTTCCCAATTATTGTTGGTCTATTAATCTCTTGCCAACTTTGAATTGACCAAAACCAACAACAACAAAATCCAGACTCACTTTCAACTTGAAGGTGAACTTCAAGAAAATAAATGAAAAATAACCGAATATACCGGTTTACAATCATTAGAGTCTTAAAAGGTCTATTATGTAGTTATATATATGTATCGAACAAGCTGAGAAGTCGAGTTCGAGTCAAACCAAGTAGGTAGTCAAGTTGAGCGTTAAGCAATTGGCTGATAACTATATATTTTTTTTTTTTTTTAATGTTTTGATCATAACGGTTTTAATATTTGAATATTATTATAACTGTTTTTATTATTGATAATAATTAATCTTTATGATATTTAAAAAAGAAAAACAAAAGTGTAGGCTGCTTGATATATATTGTTGTATATAGTAAAATTCTGAAAAAGAAAAAGAAAAGAAAGAAGGTTAAAAATTTATAAATAAAGCAATATATTATTTAAAAAATGAGAAAGATTTAAATGAAAAAGAAAAAAAGATAAATTACAACACGACGACATTTTATACAAATATAAAATATACGATAAGGTTGAATGATTTTGTTTTTGTGTTGCAGCCTAAGTACCATTTAAAATTGGTTTACAAATTATAAAAAAAAATATTTTTAAGATAGGTTATATAAAAAGTTTTGTTGGACAATAATTGAATGTATAATTATTGAATTAAGAATATTTTTTGAAAATTTGAAACAAAATCGGTTAATCCATCTGCGGAAATCCCAGAATAACAACCCGAATCTTATAATAATTTTCAAATAATCTACAAATTTTTATGAAATTCTTTTCGAAAGAATTAAACGTTAAGGAATAAATAGGCAGAAAACGATAATTTCGATATCTACTTTTTTTTAAACGCAATATCTTTTCTAAACGATAGATTGTATACGAAAAAAAATACCTTAACCTTTTTTTAGATATGTAGTATTATAGTCTACAAAGCAAGTTCAAAATATTTTTTTCAAAGTTAAGTACGAAATCATTTTGGACTTGACCAAATAAAAAACTTATTTACGCATAATCTACACATTTTTAGTAATTTACTTTTCGCTAGCATTCACGGTTTAAAAGTTATATTCAAAAAAACGTTATTTTTGACATTTGTCATTTTTTAAAAATCGGAGAATCTAATATGGTATTCACGGTTTAAACGTTATATGCGAAAAACCGTTATTTTTGACATTTGTCATTTTTAAAAATCGTAATATCTTCTAAACGATTGCTCGTATAGGACAAAAAATTAATAATCTTTTTTATAGAGATCACATACCTATACAAACTTAAAATAATCTATCAACTTTGTGATAGCTGCCAACGTTTAAGAGTTATATTACACGAAAAGCCGATATTTTTGACATTTAACTTTTTTTTACAGAGTTCGTTATTGATGGGGACTTTTTATAATTCATTTCTATTTATGAATCAAAGGTCTGTTTTTAATTTTCAGCTTTATGCGAGTTGTGTCGAATGTTTATTTGTTCCAGATATGGCAATCAGTTTTTCGGTGATGTGTCAAAATAATAATGAATAAACGTATCTGTTTTAAGTAATTATTTATGTATTCCGCGGATAAACAATTTTGTTCTGTTTTTTTGTATTAATTCTATAATATTTCTATAAATGTATTATTTTTTTTTTCTATGGCTTTTGACAGCAAATTGTGAAAATTTGTGCAAATTCGAAAAAATTTTACGTTATCAAACAGACTTAATTATTAAAAAAAACAAACTCAAAAAAATTAATATCCCGAAAATCCCGGGACTATAAAGCTCCAATCCCGGGATTTCCGGGATCAGTGGCTTTAATATTCGCATACCTTAATTTATTCTTCTGCTTTCTTATTTCTTACAGCAAAAGCTAAAGGTTTAACAATATTAATAATTAAATTATTTTTAGAAAAAAATTTTACAAAAAGTTTTAAAAACAGTTTTTGATATGTCTTTTCAATTCAGATTAATTTGACAGATCAAAATGCTTTCCCCATCCAGGTACTCTAGCTCATGTTTTTCACTTGTTGTCATATTTTTGTCACGTTTTGCAAAACGTTTCAAAAAGTAGTTAAGTTTAACCAAGGTTTTGTTTTTTTCAAAAAAAAACCCTTTTTTAAATTTCACAAGCATCTTCTTTCCTTTATATTTGAAGGTACTTTCAATTTCTTTTATGGAAAAAAAAATAACAATAATTGGTATTCCTCCCTTATTTCATTTTAGTGTGACCAACAGGTTTAAAATAAAGCAACTAAAAATTAAAAATTAAATACTTTACTTGTTATCTTCACATGGCTTAGTTTTATTTTTAGGGTATACAAAATAAAGTTAAAATGATAACTTCCATATTTTAGAACAAAAAAAAAATTTTGAATTGCATAACAATATCCAATGCATACCTACATACAATGTTAAGAAAAACTTGGTCACATCAAGGTATAGAACAGCGCAGACAGAGAAATAAAACATTAAACATACCATGCTATCAAATTTTCTTATTAATATTTAATAAATAATATTTTTTTTATACTTAATACCTCCCTATTGACTGAATTAATTAATTTTTTGTCTAAAAAATATTATGTTCCATTTAAGCCCGTATGATACTACATTTTTTTCTCATTTTTAATTCATAAAAAATGAATGAAACTAGAGTAATACGATGAATTCATTACTGAAAATTCCAATAAGACTGTGTGTACACATCAAACCCTAAAAATGTGAAAATGTCACAAGAAAAATTTGTAAATGTCAAAAAAATATGAAAATGTCAGAAAAAATGTATTAAAAATGGGATTTGATTTAAATTTTGCAGCTTCAAATAGCTTTTTTTTACGTTTAAGAATTTAAAATTAAAACATATTCCAAAAATATTATAAAACTATTTTTTTCAAAACATTTCGGAGAAAATTGAATCGGATATTATTTGGTGTTGCCGTTAATATAAACTAATCAAATATTGGAGCATTAGAAGAGAAAACAACAAGGATTTTTAAATAATGTTGACAATTCATATTATTTTTTGACAGATAAATCTTTCCCTTTTTCTCTTGGCTGACACTTTAGTATGATTTAATGAGCTAAAAATGAAAAAAAAAAATGTAGTGTCATATACGAGCTTTAGGAATATATTTATTGTTTTTTTTATAGTTTTAAGAATTTTAATATTAATATTAAATAAATTATATTTATTATTTCATACTCAATACAAACTTGTTGGTTTTTTTTTATTGCCAAGCTGAAGCCAAATTAGGAACATAAGCTATCTGCTTAGGTAATATGTACAAGAAGAGGGTTTTTGACTTGAGAAACAATGAAATTTAAACTGAAATAACCTTTTATAAAATATTTTTGAAATCCCGGGACTATCCCGGGATTGGAAAAACATCCCGGGATTGCATTCTCTAGTTACGACGTTGAACAACCTTTAAACTGCAACAATCGTCATATTTTATTTTCAGAACTAACTGGAGAAACATTCCTGGTCTTCTGTTCACAAAAAAAAAAATCATGCATATATGGGAACATGTTTGGTATAGATTTTAGTATGTCGGAACCATCGGTCCGGTACTTCTAAAAAATAAAACTATCATTTCTATACAACCGTCAACTCTTAATGCCATTAACATTAACATAACAAACACCTTTCACCAAAATTCAGCCAGATTTATGCGACAAAAAATCATCGACAAAAATTGGACTTCCTGAATATACCGCGGCGGATATTTAAAAGAAATTATATTCCATACTTAATGCCATAAAATGTTTTTTTTTTTTAATAAAATTCGTACGGATATTATTTAATATAAACTTGTTTTATATTCGCATATATAGATTTATAAAGCGCGAGTGTCCTTAATGAATGAACTTATATAATCAAACAAAGTGTCTGGCGGCCCTGATATTTTGGTCTATTTAAATTAAACAATGACTTTTTTTATATATCACATATCTATATATTTCTTAGTCTATAAATTTTTGAAGACCCCAAGGGTATTTAGCTATAGTTCATATATTCCATTTATCCATATAAATGACATAGTAGCCTGAATTTAAGTTAGTTTCACTTTTAAATAAAAAAAAATATATGTCATCGTTAATATCTATATATTTTATTGGTTAGATAATTTGATCCGGTTTTTTGTAGACATTTAAATGAACACATATATATAAATACGTTATAGAAAGATTTTATCTAAAAAAAAGCGGCTTAAGAAAAAACCGCATTCATTAATAAAGTAAGCACTTTTTGGTTGGCAAGCCAAGTTAAAAGGCCACTGACACTAGTAGGTACTCGTTCCTTGCTAAATTTATGTATTTTTATTTTTTTTTTTTCATCTTAAAGCAATCAGGCCAAGATATTCAAATTGTCATGCGATATCTTGATTTCAAGGTTATCTCTATGCTTTATCTTCTAAGTGTGACTTTAAATCGCTGTTTATTTTTTTTTTTCATGAGCTACTTTAGTTTTATGCAATCACACATTTTATGTATACCTAGATTGATTTTTTTACGAATACATTCAAAATGAAGGTGTCTTTAAAATGGACCTTTTAACACGTATTGATAAAAAAATTCAAACACTTGTATATTTCACATGGTTTTGTTGTAAATTAATTTTTTTTGATATGCCAATATTGGTATGAGAATTAAACGAGCAGGTTAATGTGAAGGAGCATTAAAAAGAAGGCAATTACAATTACCTGACATAAAAGTAATTTATTTAATTGTCATACAAAGGCTCACCGCAAGATAAATCGAGCTATCAAAGGAAGTGCTCATCAAAAAAAAAAAAATCAACAAAAACCTGCTACCGTATTAGATAAGAAGGCTTCGATGATGCAACCGTATTAGCTAAGAAGGCTTGGGGCTAGGAGTTCTGTAGAAAAGGATACATGCTGATTTCGGAAGATTTATATTCTAAATTACCAGTTTCTTTTGCTCGTATCTTTACTAATTTTTATTCCCCTTTCACACGAGGAAACTGAGTTGCCAGATGAGTGAACTGTCTACGATTGATTAAGACTGTAAATTAAAAGAAAACATCAAAAAATCTCCAGCAACTTGTTACCTCCGTGTCAATGGGGACTTAGAGATTCATGCAATGAACAGATTCGTGCAGTAGCGACAGAGACAATTGAAAAGTTTGAAACCTTTGTATAATTGTCAAAATTCACGGGAGAGACGAATATTTCAGACTTTTATCAATAGAAATGGAATCAACCATAAATCATCGCCAGAAAAAAACAGTGGTTTGGCTGAAAATGATAATTTCAGATGGACGAAAGAATTCGGTATCAAGAGTTCTATACATTGAGATATCTATTCCATACCATCATCAGTATGGCGTGATATGGAGTGACTGAATAACAGATTACAACGCAGTGGTTGTGTAGAGTCATACAAAATACACGCACACAAACGGTGCAAACAATAAACCATAAGCAAACGTGGTCGAAATTCAAAAAGACTTCCGCCGCCCCTGCAAGTTATGGTGAGTCACCACCGTTAGTCAAAGATTTTCGATTTGGTCGTTAGCGTGGTGGTGAAAAAGAGAATTAAGAATAACAGTCATTCATTATATTGTGTAACAACCAATTGTTGGTAATACATAACAAATTAAATAACCTTTGGCAGATACATTCAAACCAAATGGAAAAAGTTTGCTGAGTACGGGTTCTCCGATATAGGTATTGAAAAGACACATAAACAAACAAAATATTTTAATCACGTAGCTATAGCTACTCCTCATAATATTAAGAACGGATGGGTGGATTTTTTTGTTTTAAAGTTTGCTGCACCTAGAGCCGTTTGGACATTCTCCATAGCAGGTTTTTTTTAAATATCTCAATTATTTTTCTTGTCATCAGCAGCGTACTAGGCTTCATGCAAAACGAAAAATCCCATACAAAAATGACACAACGAAATCATAAACGGAAAATTTCGTTCAGCTTTTCGTTTTGCAGTACGCTGTTCGAAGAGCGAAATTTATAATTGTAGCAGATTATTTGGAGAAGTCTCCGCTCCTTTTTCGCACTGAATTAATTATACAGACTATTTATTGTGTGCGGAAATATGACATTTGAGTTTTTTTTTGTTTATCATTTTCTTACTTCATGGGTTTCTCTGATTTTTTGCGTTTATGTTTGATTTTGTTTTTGGAATTAATGAAACTCTCCAAGGATATTTTCCGTTGTGTTTTCGCAAGCGTTTCGTTGTCTGTTTGGAGATCACAGGAAATTTTCGTTTCGCATCAGCAGCGTACTAGGCTGAAGCTGAGAAATTTTGCTGAGGAATCCTGTTCAGGTAACTGAGATTGCTGAGATCTCCGAGATCTCATTTTCGTGAACATTCCTAATGAAACAAATTGTAGCTAACATAGTTTTAAATGTCAAATTATCTGTCAGATTTTGAAATTTGGATGTTTTAAGCGAGAAACTGATTGGCACAACAACTTTTACAACCACATCACTTATTTTAGAGCCAGCGGTTTTAAATGGCTTTTGAATACATTAACACAACAACATCGACATCAACGTTAGACCTAAACCCTAAATTCGATGTCGCTCTGCAAATGCTGCCAACTTTAAGGCGAAGTTTTTCAGGTTTATCAACATTCAAAAAATGAAAATGTTTGTTATTTATATGCTTTCTATATTTGTTTTTATGCTGCCAAAAGCGCTGTTCACGTTGTAATCTATTGCACATGATTTTTGATGTTGCTGTCAAAGTTGCTGTGTCAATCTGTTTCTCGCATTAGTTGAAATATTGATAGTTTTTTTTTTTATTGAAATTGTATTAGGTATTTTTCTAGATTTACTATAACCTATGTAGCAGACTTAACAATTTGTAGTAAATTAGGCGAAACTATACTGATACTAATGATTTAATATAGTGTAGTTCATTCGGCCAATTTTGACATCAAATATCGAATGATAAAATCTATGAAAGATTTTCAAAGTTCTCGATTCAGTATTAAAATAAATCCAATGTTGAACATCATCATAGTTTCCACCGAACATTTAACTCCATGTGTCGATAATTCACACATAAAATTATGCACAATTCGAGACACGGAAATGAGTATATATTTTGCAAACATTATATACACGCAGCCATACAAATGAAATGTGAATATGAAAGTGAATATATAGCGTTTCATTGAAATTTACATAGCTTATTCGCAAATTGTTAACGATGTGACTATCTACATAATATATCTCTAAGGCCCAGTTTCTTAATTTCAGATTAGATCCCGAGATAAATAAACGAATTTGGAACGAACCGAATAGATATTTATCACAGATATGTGTGAGAGAGGGTGACACTTTTATAGTCATCATTTCGTATGAACAAAGTGCATTAAGGCAGATTCTAGTTACGAATTGAAAAGTTATCTTAAAATTAAAGAAATGTTTATTCAACGTATTTTGGATGACAAAATTGACAGATGACAGTAATGTCAATGGCCGGTTTCAACGCATGAAATTCAGAAATCAGTTGAAAATTGGGATGTGTTAAACCCGGCCAATGAATATATGAGGATATATTTAGACAATATTTACTGTCGAAATGCGTTTATAAATAAGAAGAGGAGATGTCTTAACTATTTATATGACAACGCGGCTAGCTGGAAAACTGTTCAAGAGTGTTCTAAGGAAATCTAACAAATATGACTGATTTTGTTTATGTATATAGGAAAATCTATGTTAGAATAAAGTTTCAGGTTTTAAAAAGTTATAAAAAATTCTAGATATATTTATTGGACGAGGCTCGATAAAATGGCAATTTTAAACAGTTAATAGCAGTTTTTCACCATTAAAAGTGGGTACCTCAAATATGCCCATCTATACGCAGTAGAGGACTTTTATAAATGAAACTGTTATAACCCTACTCTAAAAAATAATTTGGAACTTTAAATTTATAGTTCTTAATCGATCTACCACTGTAGGTACTACATATATGTATGTGTAGATGGCAAACAAACATAATTAATTCGAGATTTTGATCAAATAAAACATTAATATTGAAAGCGAACACGAAAAAAATTACTCTCGGTCTCTCTGTACGTAGGTAGGTAGGTACATTATTATTAATGTAGATATATGAATAACCGGCTAGGTCGATGTACTTCAGCTATCTTAGCGGCTTAAGCTCTAGGTCGAGGTGAAGACAGAAAATACCTACAAATATTGCGGGATAGGTATATATGTATGTAGTTTGTTCGTTTTAATTATTAACATATTGAATGTTCAAAAAAATTCTAACTGTAGATTATATGTTCTGGACTATTTGAACAAGGTAGATAACTGCTGATGAATTTTAACTTCAATTTAATTCTGTTTTATTATGATGGAAACGTGACTGGCGAGATTTTTTTTATAATATTTATTTTTGTATTTAATAAACAAAACGGTTAAACATATACATATAATATGATGAAGTAATTTGAAGATATTTAAAAGAAGGGTTCCCACTTGTCATTTTTTTTTATAGCCAACAAGACATATGGTTGGCTGATAAGTAAAAACAAACCTTTTTTGTTACGAAAATACTTCTTTGCATCAGTCACAAAAATATAAAAGTGTAAATTTATATAGAATGAATTGAATTTTGCCGAATTGTCTTTAAGTTTTTAAAATTTTAACTAATGTTTTTATATTATTTAATATTTGTTTTAACCGTAGGTATAGGATAAAAATGAAATTTTAAAATAATTTGACAATAGTAAGATAGACAAATTGAAACCATACCAGTTAAAATATTTACGATAAAATAAATAAAATTAATCAATGTTGTAAATATATATTTACTTAATTTTTATATATTTTAATTTATTATTATTTTTTCTTTACTAAAATGTATTTATTAATAATATTATTAGGAAGTGACACAAATTTAATTCAAAGCAGTTCTGCTTACATATGTGCTAAAGTGGCCCCACAGGTCCAAGGCCTCAACCAACGGTGGACATGCTAGTTTTTGAAGTTCGAACAAGATTTAACTGTTATTTTTGCTGTTATAAATTCGCATTTCTCAAGTCTCATCGCTAATATTAATGTTTACATATTATGTACACACCCTGAAGATATGCAAAAAACGAAAATATCAGAAAAACAACACCAAAGTTCACCAAAACCAAAATCTTATACAAAATAAACAAGAACGAGACTTATCGCCATATTATTCACTCGATTTTTCCAGATGAAAACATAAATCCGGATGTAAATTAATTGAATTTAAATGAATTTACATCCAGGATTTAAGTTTTAATCTGGATTAATATGAGTAAATATAATGGGGGTTAGAGATCACATCCTATTAATTTTTTCTCATTCATTATTTGGTAAGTTGCCTCTGACATTCGGCTAAGGTTCAAAAACTATATGGTGCAAAATTTTAAACCTGATGTTAAGGATACTATTTAACAATTTACTAAAACTTAAAAACTTTTTAACTAGAATCTTATTAAATTTATTTTCTTAATAAACTTCAGCTGAACACGCTTAAAGAAGTGACGGTTCGTGGAAACATGTAAGGATGCACAACATTTTTACATTTTTTAATTGTCAACGTGACATTTGGAGTTAGTTTTATAAAATGTTTAAAAGACAGCATGATGCTGCTATATAACTTGTTTGAAAAAATCCTGTTTTTAACTTAGCATCATACTCCTTTGACATCGTATACTTAATTATTTATAATTATGCGCCTTTTTATATACAATTTAAGTTAGTAAAGCATTAACCTTAAACTTCAACAATCAACTGGGAGTTATAATTCTACAAGGTTGTTAGTTGTGGCCCCAGATCTTTACCTCGGATTTTAACGACACCTTAAGCTATAGTATAATTAAACTTTAGTTGATAGATACTCCAGTATCTTTAAAGATAATTATTTTATTTATTAAAATTTCAATTTTTTTATTTCCCTTATATATACCATCACGAGGACGCGACGCGACAATCCAAAATGTTAATATATACTAACTCGTATATCACAAAAGCCGGCTTTAAACATGGTATGTTGTATCGTTAATTTGATTCAACATTATTTAACCTTTCAGGAGCACAGGAGTTTGAAAACAATAAGGAAATAGTTCATCATTTTAAGAAGACTCTTTCCTAGTTTAGATTCATAGTGAAAAGATTGTAGTAAAACAAAAATCGGAAGCACACTGCAAAAGGTTAAAATTTTGTATTGTATTGAAATATTGTTTCCAACAAGTTCCACAAATTAAGCTATAGACCAAATAATTTCATGTACATTTATGTGGTTGAGTTGCTTTCTATGAGTTATGACTGCAAGGACAGGGATACTCTATAATGATGATTTCCACAAAAAAATACTTTAAATTGAAACACAGCACAAACTAACCCAAAAATACTCGATAGATAGTCAGATTTTACTTATATCAAGGACATACGGTAAGTTCTTGCACAAAATTATACATTAAATTATTAAAGAAAATTTTGTTTATATTTTTTGTTTATAAAAATTAAATAAACCATCTTTTCCATTTAAAATATATAACACTTGTGTTAAAAAAGACATAAAACTAACTTAGTTTTTAAGTTTAAATTATAATAGTTACTTAGACTAAGCTTAAAACTGTTTGACAGTTTTTTATGTTTTAAAAATTAAAATAAATAAGTGCTTTTTTTAAAACAAACAGGAAAATATATTCGACACTTATTAAGCTTATAAGGATATAATCTTCTAATAATAAAAAAATGAAATATATATAATGAAAAATCTCTATTAAAATTTAAATATTTTTAAACCGAATCAGTAGATTTAAAATTTAGTCTTTTTCTGAATCAATTTTTTTTTAAATAATCGTTTATGTATATTATTTGAAAATTTTATATATATTTACCTTAAAATATGTATCAGCAGTCATTTTTGTTTATAATCCAATTTGATTTAAATTCCATTAATAACTCATTAGTTAATTAATATGCAAAATAATAATAAAAAAAAAAATACTGCATAATTTGCAGTCGGTATATACGAAGATGGCGATTCAGTTACCACCGCGTATGCAGATACATTATGTGCATTCCAAACACTTTTTGGTTTTGTTTTTTTTTTCTTCTAAATTGTCTTTTAGTTATAAGAGAGAGAGAAAAAGAGAGAGAAAACGACGAGACAGAGAACAGGAGACAGAAAGAGGTCTTGCAGCAAATTGCATTAATGCAATCTATGTTTCTTGATAATTTCACAAACATTTACATTAATTTATTTTTCATTAAGTTTAGTATACCTTAGTTCAAAGGAAACAATTTAACATGTACATATGCACCACACTATATATTTTTTTTGTTGATTTGTAGTTATCCACAAAAGTTTTTTTTTTTGTTTATTTAAATTTTTGAAATTTTGATTTTTATGCTTTTTTAGAATTTAACGAAACCAGATTTATAGTTTGCAGACAAAACAAAAAACTAAACGAAACAACAACAAAAAAAAATAAAATAAAGGATAAATTTGTTCGGATTGCGTTGCCGTTGTTATTCGTTATACGAACAGCCTCAAGGGTATAATGTGGCTCCTTTCACTTTAAGCACTGGAATGGAATATAAAAACAAAGTGGGGCTATATGTATACGGCGCTCCCACCTCAGATTCAAGATGTTTTTTTTTATTTTTTTGTTTTAATAAAACGACCACAAATATACAAAACACAACAATAAGGTACGCGTACCTGACTTGATGGCATTTGCACTCGCTGGTTATAGTGGATGGCGCGGCTCGCAGCTATGGCCATTCCTATATTATTGTTGAGTAGTTGCTCAAAGATTGAGTGAAAAGGTAATTTCTTATCACCATACAAATTGTGTCATTATGCGAACCTAAGTACGGTACGACGACAATGTGGATAAAACCGGCCACCCATAATCATCATCATCATCATCATCATCATAATCATCATCATCATCATCATCATCATAGTAGGTACGTGGATCGTTGAAGACGAAGAAGAATAATAAAAGAAGGCAATTGAGTGAATTGTTATCTTTCCCCGGAATGAGTATACCTAAAGTAAATCATATTGTAAGCCGTTGTTGTAACGCAGATGAAGAAGCTAAAATAGTTTTTTTTTTCTTATGCCTAAGCCTATATGGCTTTAATTTGTAGACCATCAGCGTCGGTCGCCTAAAAGAAAGAAAAAAAAGTGCTTCTTCGATGTTATGAATGATGTTATGAATGCAAAATAAGTGGAAAATCCATGAGGTGACTGGGAGATTCACTACATTTTGTATATACATATTCATATAGCTTTACCAACGGGCTTTGGCGGATGGTATATGAAAATGTATACATCTATTGATTTTTGAAGATTCACGGAAACGATATATGTACATTATTATTCCAAGATCAGATCAAGTTAAAACACCCACCCACTATATAAAGTTTTAACTATACTTAATCGAAAAAAACGTTGTTTTTTTTAAATAATGTTTTTATTCAGTCCAAAAAGTCAGCTTTTGTTATATTAACTGATGATCTAGTAAAAGCTTTTCGAATTATTTTAATGCGATTCATGTCAATTAAAAATTAAAAGACAAAAAAAGACGCAAAACACAAGAATGGCACGAATTAAAGACATATACATATGTACATATATAAACTGATGGTTTGAAGCAAAAATGTAAATTCACTGCAGATTTCGGTCATAACAATATACCATAGCATATTATATACACAGATGTCAGTTATAACTTAATAGTTAATAAATATTGAAATTTGGTCCATTTAAATTCAATTTTATCCAATCAATTTATCAATTGATAATTGATAAAATTTTGTAAATCGATATTAAACAACCCAATTTATGAAATGTTTGATCATTGAGAATGGTGCAAGATGCAGGCCATTATGAGTACAGGGAAAGTGATAATTATCACGAAATAATTGATCAGTATTTGTTTAAGAAATTGAATTTTAATGGACCAAATTTTGATATTTATCAAATATCAAATGAGTATGAATTGAACTAGGAGTGTTTATTAAAAAAAAAAAGATCAACTGTATTCCGTGATAATTATCAATTTTCCTGTAATTCACAATGGCCTGCATCTTGCACCATTCTAAATGACAAACAATTTTGGGTTGTTGAATATTGATTTAGAAATAAAATTGAATTTAGATTAACCAAATTTCAATATTTGTCAACTAATCAATTGACAATTGACAACTTTATTAATTCAATAATATTGAATACAATAATAAAATTGTTAATCATATTGGGATTAAAATACGATGAACCTAGTTTAAACATTTTTTGTATATTAAACAAAAGCAAAGTACATATATAAATAAAGAATCACTTTGAAGATTCATTCATAAATAAATTAATAAATGGTAGGCCATCAAGTTGGCTGCTTTGTGGTACACCCGAATTATAACTTTTTTTAAGAAGCTTAACGACCAATTTTGAAATTATAAAAAATTTCTAAATTGCGAAATGTATAATTTAATCGATATTTTTATTGTATCATCAACATATAAGATTTTGTTGCAGTGCAGACCTACCATGGATATAATCGTATGTGTCGTATGCAGAATTCAAATGTTAAAATTATTAGGGGTCATTATAGGGTACCCAATCAGGTGTAAATAAAAAAAATTTGTTTGATTTTATTCAGGAATTTTTGTAATAATTTAATATTTATTTCTTTTATGCATTTTTATTTTTATTTTATAACCATTTACAAAAACCCAACCTCTTACATAATTCGATTTTTTTTTCTTTTAATCAGTAATAATTTAAATTTTATCAATACATCAAAAAAGGCTTTCAACATGACTGGCATCATATAACTAGTACAAAACAAAGTTTGCTAATCAACTCTTTTGTTTACAGAACATGAGATAGAAGAGATTAAATAGTTTGGAAAAAAAAAAACAATTTTATGTTATAGCCATGCTTTATAGATTTCTGTAATATTTATTATTTATAAATTCCTTTAAAAATTATAATCTCATCTCTCCTAATCTAGTATTTAAAATTATATTTTAAGCTCTAAAATGTTCACTTTCTACGTAAACAAAACTCAACTACTGGAGTATCTAGCTCTTTTTTATAGTCTATGGAAGAAAATATATGCAATTTTTGATTAAGATTCTCTGCAGAATCATACCTTTTAAATAAT
Organism: Epistrophe grossulariae; assembly: GCA_929447395.1. Taxonomy (NCBI): domain Eukaryota; kingdom Metazoa; phylum Arthropoda; class Insecta; order Diptera; family Syrphidae; genus Epistrophe; species Epistrophe grossulariae. Next base: position 6,890,347 of record OV839570.1, read on the forward strand.
TGTATTCATTTTTTTTTTTTTTTTTTTAATGGAAGGTAATAATCTATGACGCATGAATTTTAAGAAAGAAAAACACACCACATTCTCAAGAGCATTTATTAGCATTTTCAAGTCCGCTCAAAGTCGTTGTCAAATATAATCGCAACTTACGAAGAAATTGAAACCACATACCTATCTACGCGGCACAGCCATCTTAACCGTCATCGCGGTCGTCGTGGTCGATTTTTTTTAATAAACAAGTTTGTTTTTTTTTTTTAGACAACCACGTTTCTCTAAGAATTAATGGTATCGTCATCGTTTTCGTTTTCATGAAACATGAAATATACACAACGTTATCAAAATATAGTGTGACTATATAAATTCTATACAGTCATTTGCATGTCAGTCCATTATCATAGAGTTGCTTAGCAAAAAAATCTACAAAAACTGGAGTAATATAGTTGAAAATTCAAATACCAGTTTTTGTGTTTTCGTTATCCGCTATCATAACAACACCTATATTATCGCGATCACCCACTCATTCCATTTAATATTATTATTATGTAAACAATCAAAGATCAATAATTGAGACAACCATGCATCTTCTAATTAAGATATTCATTTTGATTTGCAGAGCTGTTTTCTTTTTTTTATTATTATTGTTACGATTAGGCCAAGAGCCAAGGTGATAACATTAAAAATGGCCAGAGTTTGTGATTCGATACTTCTTCAGGTCAAACTTCCTATGAGATTACATTTTTGTTGTGTCTCAATTCTATTCAACATGCACTCGATTGGATTGTATTGTTATTCAGTTTGTCATCACAAAAAAAGGGTGACCATATAATTTTTATACAATATTATTTTATGTTTTTGGAAAAAAAAAATAACTAATTCTCAATCGGACGAAATCCCCAACAAGACAAAATGCTTATAATAAAGGCACCAATATCCCCAATAAATATTTTCTTTTGTCAAAATTAGCAAATCTTTAATAATCCCCATCAACTTAATTTAACGAAATAAAAATTCTCAGATTATACCTACCTTTTTTGTGTTGTCCAAGAGACTGCATTGACAAAAGCCCGAAATTAGTTATAAGAACTAAACAATTGAAATGAGTTAAAGATTTAAATTTGTGTAAATATTAAACAATTAACTGCTAATTCACGTCAGAGAGTATTAAATATCTATCAATTTACACAACATAGAATACGATCCACATATTAATTGTGTTTTATTTTCCCCCAGATCCAATCCATTTTAGATCATGAAAAAAAGATAATCCAGGATCTTAGTGAAAACTTTTTATACACCCAACTCTTTTTCTTTTTGTATACAAACGTTTTCTTTTACATTACACTACTGACGAAATTTACAAATTAAAGGTGTGTGTCCAAAACAAAATTGGATCGTGTGTTGTTTTTGTAATACATGTACTTTCGTAAGCAAATCCAATCTGGTTCGGGATCTTGGGGAAACTAAAACACAGCTATCAAAGGGCACGGGTGCCCAGCCAAGTTCTGGTACTACACCCTTTTTACAGGAACAAACTCAGGCGATTTTCGACCCCCCTCTAACTTCAGTACCAATAAAGTCAGGATCTTCAAATTCGGAACATTTGGTAGGCTAGCCAAGCACAAGCACCACACTTCTTAGCATTAGTGGTTCCCGAGATATAAGACGTCAAAAATCGCGGAAACCGTAACTGACTCATTGACTCACTGACAGATCATCAAAATTATGAAGCACTTCCCGACACCGCAGAAACTTGTTACAGTGGTAGGTCTGGTGCTGCATGTAAAGGAAAAAATCGAAAATTTGGGATTTTCCATTCAGGGGGCGTGGTATCCGCCCACTTTCCCAGAATTGTTATCAATTATATGGAACACTTCCGATTGCTGAAGAATGATGAAATTTGGTAGAGCGGTAGTGTTTCAAGTGCATACAAAAGAAAAAATTTAATATTTGAGGTTTTCCATTCAGGGGGCGTGGTATCCGCCTACTTTCTCAGAAATGCAATCAATTAAATAGAGCACTTCCGATTGCTGTAAAATGATGAAATTTGGTTGAGCGATAAGGCTTGAAATGTATACAAAGGAAAAAATCGAAAATTTGACGTTTTCCATTCAGGGGGCGTGGTATCCGCCCACTTTCGCAGAATTGTTAACAATTATATGGAACCCATCCGATTGCTGTAGAATGATGAAATTCGGTAGGGAAGTAGGGCTTGAAGTGGGGAAAAATTAAAATCTTTGCAAAAAGGAGTGAGATCAGAACAAAAACATAAATGGTAAAAAAAGAGCCAAGTTCTTCTATAAAAAAAACCTTTATGTAACAAGTCAGCCGTGAAAAGTATTGAGATCTAAAAGTATGCCAAGTTCTTCTATAACATTATATAAAGACGAAACGATTATTTAGTTTGTCACGCGAAATCTCAGAAACTATTTACCTGATTAACTTGAAATTTTTTCTACAATATTCTTTATCTTTAGAAGATTGTAATAAGATAGTTTTTGTTTATCTAATTCGTTTGTTTAATACTAAAATTAATTTTTTTAAATTGATAGTCAACTTTTTTCTTGATTTTGACTTACATATTCACTTATAAATACGAAACTAATTGATAATTGAAAAAAACAAAAATTATTTCATAAAGTACATTTTTGTATGCAAATTTTAAGCCCTAAATCTTTTCTTAATTATGCATACAACCTGAGAAATAAATATAAACAAATCTCTAAGTCACTTACTTTTTCTATTTTTTTAAATCCAGGAATTTAAATCAATAGCATTCATGAGGTCGCTGCTTTGTTTCATTTCATATCATTTCCACCCTCTTACAGTTTTTCCTCCCTTACGTTTTTTTATTTATGTTGTGCAGGTTTCTCTTTGTTTACTCTTTTTCCACTCAATTTTTTTTCTCACATTCTTTTGTTTTGTTTCGCTTTGAGTATAACGCTGCAGGCAGGGATGGCCGAACTAACGCTTTTTGGAATAAACTACATTTTTTACATTTGCTACGTAGTTTAGATATATAGTAAACTTTGAAGATTGTATTTGAGTTGAACTGTTTTTATTGAAATTTTATTATTTACCTAGCTTTACTATGTATGTAGCAAACGTAACATTTTGTAGTATATAAGGCGTGTAGTTTATTTAATTAGCTATGCGTAGTTAATCATGTAGAAAATGAAGTGTTGTTAATTCGGCCAACCCTGGTTGCAGGTAGTCAGGCAAGAAGAAGATGTTTACTTGGGTGCGAAGTATTATATGTATATTTGTATATGCAATAAGAAAATCAACGGGAGATAAAGATTCTGTTTATGTGTCAAACATGAACCTACTTAACATACAAATAGGTAAACCATTTTTTAAGAACTCACATTTATCAAAACGTATAAGTGTATAATGTATAAACTTTTTGTTAATAAGATGAAATAGAAATTAGGTACGGGTAGCGGTAGCCCTATTTAGTACTATCGGTATATATGTAGGTATGTTAATATTAATTCTTATTTTTGCGAAGCAAGGCGAGCACGGGTCTACTAGTACTTTATAAAGTTTAAATGTCAAATATTTAAAGTAGATTATTATTGAAGTAACTCCAAATTATGAGAGAAATTTATTATTCAATGACTTAAATTTGGCGGTTTACTTGGCAAGTTTTCTTTTTATTACTCAAAATTCAAAAGGATTTGAAAACTTGACCTGTGAACCGCCAAATTTAAGTCATTAAATAATAAATTTCTCTCATAATTTTGAATGCAATTGGGAAGCACAGTACACAAATCTAAAGTAATAAATTGCGCAGGTTGTCAAAGTTGAAAATGTCAAAAAATTAAAAATGGCTGTTCGAGTGCCCACAGGAACTCAACGCGCATCATTAGAAACAACAATAAAATATTGAAATTAGAAAAGGAAAGAGGCACTGGATCCACCATTTTACCATATATGCGACCTGGGTGTCGCATATAGTCCGCATATCATTTGCGAGCATATGCGGACTGTCCCAAAAGAGTGTTCAGACGATATGCGACCAAAGTCGCATATAATGACGTAAAAATGACGTCAGAGTCGCAAACGTATGTGACTTTTATATGCCGTCTGCTCATAGCTTAACTCTCCATGAAAAATCGTATAAAACGTAAAGATATTTTACTTCAAAAACAAATACTATTTTTTTTTTTTTGGAAATAAAAAATAAAGAACAGAAGGTCACCTCAAAAAGCCTCATAATGGAAATTAGATTGTGCTGTGTGTGTTATGAGATTTTGAGTGAAATACAATCCGACTGGTTTGACTAATGACATTTGAATAAGTGTATATAATATAAGGTGTGATATTTTCTTCTTTGAGTCTGTGATATTAAAAATGTAGGTACTTTGCACATATGAAAAAAAATGTATGTTTTTTTTTTATTTCATTGATATTATTATTGAGTAGCAACACTATACAACATTAAAAAAAAATTGGAATCCGAACAACAGAGATCGATCTAGATTATAATCGTGTTTTCCGTTATTTTATGATGAAGTTATTGTTAGTCCTCGGAATCGTTTGGCATTTAAACGCAAAAATGTTAACTTAATTATATTTAAATTAACTTTTGATTTTATAATTTAAATATAAATGTTTTTTTTTTTTTATCGATCAAAATTCTTATCGATCATACAACTTTTCATTTTCACTATAACCCTAGAAAATTAAATAAATTCATGCGCAATAAATGCTGACAATGTTGTTTTCTTTAATTTTGTCAAAAGGTGTAATTTTTCGTAAGATGGTTCGTTGTTGACATAAAATTTAACATCCCGATTGCACTAGAAACACAATCTCTTTGATCGTGACTAATAAAACTATAAAGTTGGTAAAACCAACGAAAAAAAAAAGTCCACGCAAAAAAATGTCGAGAATAGTATTTCCTTTAAAATTAAATGGAGTCATAATTTGTTTTATTTTTTATAAGATGTACCGTTCTGTTATCTTTAATCAAGAGATGGCAGAGTATATCCTCAAGGTCGGAACTCTATAGTGGTTTTTTTTTTTGTATCGTTATTTTGACCATGACTTCAAATTTTCAATTTATGAAAAAAAAAAATAATAATTAAATTATGCATCTTTGATATTGGCAAACTATAGGTTATACCGCGGAACGCATTATTGTCATAAAAATAAAGCTCGTCTGCGATAAAAGATAAATGCTGGTAATATATGTGGCCACTAGATTTGGTTTGGATGAGTGGGTAAAGTAGCAGCCATACGGGGAAGAAATCGTATTACATCTTACCTATACATCTATAGTATATACATAGGTAAGGTATGCCTACAAAGCAAACAAAACCAGAGGAAGGTGTAGGTATTAGCAGATGAGTCGTTGTCGTCGTCGCACATGTATCAAGGTCGTCAACAAAACATTGGGTACCTACTACGTGATTCAACCACAAATGGATGTGTGATACAAGATGGAATTTTTATGGTATCTTAGGGTTGGCGGTGTGGGCATACCTTCAAGTTGGTTCTAGATTTACGATAAACAATAAATTTACTAAGTCAATATTACATACAAAGATATATATACCAGTATATTAAAAAAAGAGAGTAAAAGTAAAACAAATTAAAATGCACACATCATGGATCGCATGTACTTGCTCTTGTAGTTCAAGGCTATAAAGCCCTTCCACTATTAATACATGTCAAAAAAGTGTGAAACAAATCATGTATAATAGTGCGGAAACAAAATATGATATTCTCAGCCTACACGATTTGACATGTGTTAATACATGAGAATTTTTAGAGATGGTTCTAATTCTGTCACACATTTCATCACATTTTTATTAAGGTTAAATTAAACTGTTGTGTGTGGTCAAAAAATGAAAAGAAATTTCTCTCTCACAAATTTGGCAGTAGCATGGAATTCTTTTCCACTTTGTATTAATACTCAGTGGAATAGTGTGGAAGGGCTTTAAGCAAGGGTTAAGTTAAGTGAGACAAAATTAAAGTATTTTTAGCTTAAAAACAATAATGCCGTCTGAATTCTTGAATAAATGTTAATTTTTTTCAGAGATACAGATATAATTTAAAAATCCGCTATGGCAAGGGACAATTTTCTTTACAAAAAATTACATAAATAAGAAAATAAAAAATCAACAGCGACACATATGTATGTAGGTACAATGTCATGTTATATATTTTTCCAAAGCCAGAAACTTATTCATTTTTGTATTATTAAATAGTTTTAATTGAAAAATTAATTTTCAGAGTTAACTATAGCACTAAACAACTATATGTATTATTCACTCTGGATTTAAATTGGTCTTAAGTGAATTTTAAATTCAACATCATTGAGTTGAATATGAGATCAGTGGATTTATGGAAATTTCAAAATTGGATTAAAATATGAGATTTGACGAGTGTATAATATGGAATTAGATTTAACTTTAAAATTTAAATTAATTTAAATCTACGTTTAACTTTTTATCATGGATTAATGTGAGTGAATAATATGGCGGTAAATGCAATGAGAATCGACTCGAAATTAACTCAACACCTAAATTGATTGAAAACCATTTTTCTGGTGTCAACTCGAATTTAACTCCAAAACTGCTGGACAATCAATGACAAAACTTTATTAATAAAACATCGAATTTTTCTTTTACACGAAACCAATACTTGTTCCATTAAGAAGTAAGTAAAAATATTTGTATTTTTAAGGTTGAGTGAGATTTGACGGTTTAAAATAGAAAAACTCAAACGAAAAAAAACACTGGATAAAATCGTGGGAAGGGGAACTATTTTCATAGTTCATTGGTATTTAATTTTTTGTTATATAGGTAATATATAAGTACTTAAAAGTTTAGTTCTTAAGCGTTTAAGGTACCAAGTACATCATCGTTTAATCATTAAATATAATGTTTTTGAAAGTAATGTTTAAATAAATATCCTTTTTGGTCTTCTTTAATTCTGAAAGTTAAAATTCTTGTCTGCCAATAGACCTGCCTGCAATCTTTTTGCAAAATGTTTTTCTTTCAAAGATATTGTTGGGACTTGGGAGTCTGCTTCATGAGCTGAGAATAAAAAAAAAACAAACGGAATATAAAGCTGAACGCGTCCAACTTCAAACAATTGCCATGTAATTGGACAAATTAATCATTATGATAATTCAGTACTCATGTGAATTTCATAATTAAATCGGATAGCTCTGGATCACACTCTGCTCAGAGTCAGAAATAACTCAGTTCGCTCAGTGCTAAGATTTAAAAAGAAAAAGGGCTTGTTTGTTTGTTGTTTGTTTTTGTTGTTGTGAGTCAATATTTACGCAAAAGTGAAGAGCACAACGACAAAAATCTATTGTGGTGATTTTGTATTACCTCCGTATTGATTCCGAAAATAAAAACTCACTTTTCTTTAGTTGAGAGATCGATATATTTCGGCACTATGTGCCATCATCAGGATCAATAAAATGAGTTTTTATATACTTAATTTAACAATAATGTAACAAAAAGGTTTACCTTAAATTTCTTTAAAAGTTTTTTAACAGAGTTTATAAACCAAACAATTTGACAAAAAGACAATTGATATCTGTCAAATAATACTTAAACATAAACAACAAATTCTAACGTCAAATACTAATGCATTATGAAGTTATTGGATTACTTCCATGAGAGTACGTGGCTGCTGAGCTTCTTCGCCCTCTCTCTCTAATTGAAAAAGTCGTGCAGTGTGTACATTTATGTAACTGTAAGACCCTGAAATGTTGAAATTACTGAATTGAAAGGCAAAATTTTTAATTCTTCAGCAACATTTTTTTTTAATTATTAAAACAATGATATCCCGACTTATTAAGTGATAAGTCTAGGTATTCGTTTACTTCCCAAAACTGCCAATTTCTACCTGCAATTTTGGTCCAATTTTTACTTGCGATATATAGGAACTATGTATATGGCAAGTTATGGATTCGTAAAAAAAATTAAACTCGGGATTTTGATCAAAGTTGACATTACGATGATAGCGAAGTCGAAAACAATGGGTCTCGCAATTCTGTCCGTCTGTCTGTCCCTTCGGCTGCAGCCTAAACGGGTCGGTCGATTTTCTTCAAAGTTGGTACCTAGTGTTTTATCCCCACGCATTTGTTTCATTTTTTTTAAAGACCAAAAACAACGGTACCTGCCATACATATTTTTTACCAAAAAGTGAAAATATTATTTTTCTCAAAATTATTCCCACAACTTTAAAAAAAAAAAACTTCAATAATTTTTTTTACAGAAAAGCAACCATTTTGTAAAAAAAAACCGACAAATGGTTAGAAATGGTACCTCCCATAGAGCCATTTTTTTGATTTTCGATTTTCTCAAAAACGGTTGAACTGATATTCACCATTTTTTTTGGAGAATGTTTGAAAAAGTTTTTAAAGTTTTGTAAACTAAAATTTTCAAAAAAAAGATTTTTAAAAAAAGTTTCAAATTTTTTTTGTTGAGAACTTAATAATTTTAAAACGATTCGGTCAATTTTTATTAAAGTTTTTTTTTTAACATTGTCTAGCAAATTTTTTATTAAAATTATTTGTATAACCAAATCTCCCATACAAAGGTTTAAAAACAGGTATTGAAAATCTTATGTTTCTCAAAAACGGCTCCTACGATTTTGATTAAAATTTTTGTGTGATCTAAAATCTATACAATCTACCATATTAATAAAACAAAATTTCCTACGGTTAAAAATGGTATCTCTCATAGAACCATTTTTTTCATTTTCTACTATCTCATAATCAGTTGAACTGATTTTAATGAATTTTTTTGCACAAGAGCTTCAAATAAGTTCTAATAATATTGCATACCAAAATTTTCCAAATAATAAATTATTGATTTTAAAAAAAAATTTCAAAATTATTTTTTGAAAATTCCATATTTCGAAAATGGATAGATGATATTTGTTTTAATTCATTTTTTAATACCACTAAAATAAAAATTTGCGTACAATTTTTTTTATTAAATATTTTCAAATTTGTATATAGGTATATAGAAAACAATTTAAAAAATAACCGCTCCAACGGTTTTCTATTTTTTTTCTCATAAATTGAGATTTTCTTAAAAAATCGGATGATGTTGATCGCATTGGTGTCAAAACAATTTCAGAGGTTTTTTAATTTATATTTTTTTACAATTTTCAGTCCTAACTGTGAGTTTCATGCATATTTGCAACGCGGTGCTATATTGTTCTAAATAAATGTTCCTACTCGCATAATACAACCTTAAACTTAACTACTTTTTAGGCAGGTGGTATACAACTAATTTATTTCTTATAAAAGATACAATATAGTTTTTGAAATATTAAAAATTAAAAAACACAGTGATCGCACTTAAGAGCAAGTTCGTGCGACCCAGTCGTGCACATATCTTTTTTATATGAACTTTGGCAGAAATTTGGCCTAAAATTGATTGAAATTCTCAATCAAAAATAAACTGCGAGCTTTCGATCAATTATTATGATTACATTTCAATATATTTTATACCAACCTGTCAAGCTGATGTAAACTACCTATATAGCCTAGCTATTTGGTCCTCGTGAGAAGTAGACTACTCTGCTTATATATAGAAACTTAAAAATATTTTTAATCAAAACTAAAATTCATATGAGTAGTAGCATTTTTAACAATAATGTCACCAATTCGATTTTTGTTATCGATATCTATAAGACATAAGTGACTGATTTACTTTTATTGTAAATTCTACTCTAAATTCCGTGATCGATTTGCATAACTTCCCGCACAACAAGCTCTTCACGCTATGTATGTATGTAGGTACCTATTTGTTTTTTGACGACGAAGAAGAGATAAAGATTATGTTACTTAATCGCGTGCCATTTAGCGCTATGACATCACAGTTTGATATAATCAACAACATTTTTATACCAAATTAACCCAAATGAATATCAATAAAACAAGCTATTGAAAATAAGAAAAAAAAAGAAATACTAGCGCAACCATCTTCATCATCATCTCTTCGTGTGGTATCACGGAGCGGAGGTCGACATTCAGACATTTATACTAAACTGTGTTTTCACTTTAGACTTATGAAAATATGCATCGTATGGTATTCGAACTGAACATCGCCGTTACGTCAGAAAAAACCACCTTCAACGTCAGAAAAAACCACCTTCAATACACAAATAGTTGAAAGTTGAGCCACGCAAAATTTTGTATTTAAAATGCAAACACAAAACCAAAGTCAACAATAAGTACTCTCGTAAGTCATTTGTTTTCCTTTTTGTTTTTACTCATTCATCTGGATCGGCAAAATTCAGAAGTTATTTATTTATATGTTTATCAAAACAAACTAATCGTAAAATTATTTGAATATACGAGTAAAAGTGTGAAAAACGAGGAAAATATTTCAATGTTTTATTAAAATAAAATAAAATTTCAGTGTGTAAAGGGTGTATTTTTTAGGACAGATAACTTTAAATTGGGAACACTGTTTTCTTAAAACACATTGAATTTGACATTTTAGAAATTTCAAATCTTGTAAGTGTGTGTGCAAATCGGTGTAAAATCTCTCTTGAATCGTGCAAAATTAGCAACATTTATTTTGAAAGAAAAATTTCTAATTGTTCAGAAAAAAAAAATCGGTTGCTTTGTTGAAAGGAATTCGACATAAGACACATAGAATTCCTCGCTGCTGCTCGTTGCTGCGACGTATACAACTGATGGCTTGACACAAGTTCTTAATTAATTAATGAGAAGCGACTAATAGGTAACGCATACACCGGACGCAACGCAAAAGGTATCTGAACTTTTTACTTTTCTCTCCAGCAGGTTCGTTGACATTAACTACGTTTTCACCAACCGCTAATCCGAGATTTAAGTAGATTTACTCTAAATCTTCTTCAAATCTCATAGATTTACCATACAAATTTAATCCTAAAATCTAGTTGATTACAAATTAATAACTTGTTAAATCTTCTGCGCAACAAATTATCATTTCAAAAGCTACAATTTCTGAGAAAAAAAAAATTCAAAAATTCACTTTTTTTTAAATTTTGACCGTTACATATGGGAATAACGTCTTATTTTAGCGGAATCTTTTATAACAAAAAAACTATGCGAGCTACAAAATCGGGGTTTACGTGTTTAATTAAGTTTAGGGAGACTTCAAATTCTTGCAAAAAAAAATTGGATTTTCTCTTTTTTTTAGATTTTGGAAGCTCCATTTTGAGTTAACTTGAAACTTGAACATAAAAAAACCGGTAGAGCTACAAATGTCTTCTTAGCGCCAAAAAATAGCATTTAAAAGCTACAATTTCTGGTAGAATTTTTTTTTTCGAAAATCTCTTTTTTACATTTTGTCCGCCAACTTCCGTTTTATTTCAAATTACCGGAAATGCACTTTTTAAACTTAAAACGCAAATACAAAATAATATATAAAAGCCAAAAAAATAATTCTTGCGCAAAAAATTAGCATTTAAAAAGCTACAATTTTTGACACCAAGAGAATTATGGTTTTCGTATTTTCGTCCGCTAACTTCAGTTCAGACTTATTTTTAGAGGAAACTTGAATATAAAATAAACCACTTGAGTTTTCGCAATTCAAGAGCATATAAAAAGCTACAAATTTGGGTGTCAATGAAACGTTCCATAAAGCCAAATGATGTACGTTGGGCCCCTATTTTTGAGCCAACATAATTTAATTTAATTATAAGTTAGTTTTAGGACAAATTGTATATAAAACAAATTGAAAAATAAAAACACTCAATCTAATCTGTCAATGAAACTTAAAAATTTGTATTATTTTAAAATTTGTCCGCTAACTTCAGACTTATTTTAGCGGAAACTTGAATAACTACGAAACTATGTGAGCTACAAATTTTTGGTTTGTGCAACAAATTAGCATTTAATTAGCTACAAATTCAGACATCAAAATTTTTTGATTCCGCCAAAAAGTGTCTGCCAAAGTAAGAGACGTTAGTAACTTTAAGTTTTTCTTTTCCAAAATTTACTTTATAAATTCATACGAATTAAAGATGTCAAAACAACGCAACTAATTTATTGGCTCACCCCTATCCGTTTCAATTGTCAACGTCAACGGAGTCGTTGCCCTAACCCAAGCGGCGGATTCTATGTGCTTGTTTACACAAGCATTTTACTAAAAGACGTATCTAGTGCGACAGATAGATTTTATGTGAGTAAAAGCGAGAAGGGTAGGCTCAACCAAAATCCATCGATGCACCAGATTCAAGTTATATTCTCGGATGCAACATGAAAGAGTTTTTTTGTAAGTGAGATTCATTGATTTTCTTTATGTGTAGACACGCTTCCAGTAAAACGACTGTGTAAACAGGCACTATGGTCGGCCCCTTCACTCTCATATACTGTACCTATATGTGATATACACCTCTTCCTGTAGGTACTTTTTATTCTTATTGCGTAGCAACGTTTGCAAATTGTTCAAATTTATTTTGAAAAACTTGGTTCAATTCAAGAAGCTCATCAGGATTCAGGCATCGCTCGCATTTTATATGGACCTTATAATGACGCTCACTTTTGGGTAAACGGCTTTGTCATAGTAGAGAGAATTGGGCCGGTGAATTCGAGTCTTTAAAAATGATTATACTTAGAACCTTACTGTCAACGGCAGGAATTAATGTTGCCCGATACATTTTATTGATTGAATGGGCGAAATCATATATCAATTAAACGTTGATGCCATAAAATTATCTGTCAAATAAAGCTAATGTAATGGATATTAAAAACGTTCTCCGCCTTAAAAAAAAACATCCTTTACTTACCTATCGGAATGTATCTATCCAAAGATTGTTAGAGGTATGTGTTGACAATTTCGTTTAGAATATACGTCATAGGTATTTACAGCAAGTAAGATTTGATGTCAATTCTTACACAAATGTTTGATTTTTATTATTTTTATTTCATTTGACAAAAAAATATAAAACAATTAAACTTAAAGAAAAAAATAAAAGAATCCATAAAATACTTTAGATTTTTTGATTATCAATCAATCTCGCCCAAAACTTGCACACTTCTTACGGGATTCTTAAGAGATGCACTGCGATGTGAATGTCGGAATCCTAGGTATGGTATGGATGGTTCCGGAAGAGATGATGACGTAGGTGATTCAATGTACATATTGTGATGGTGATGATGTTCTGGCAACATGGTGGGAATCCGTGTTCCTGGCTTTGGTTGAGGCTGAGATTGAGTTTGAGGTTGCAGATGTAACGCTAGTAATAACATTCGAAACAAAAGCTCCTCCCGTACGTTGGAAGGCAACAGCTTGTTTGTCGTTAGTTGTTGTTGTTGGTTGCGCAACAAAGAATTTTCCATATATTTGATGGGTTCCCGGTTTCTAAAATTATTGGGATATTCACGAACAGACGACGACGATGCCAACGCCTTTGGAGAGGCATAGTAATAATCATTTTCTTGTTGATTATTTCGACAGTTGAAATCGCTTAGCGCAGACGATAGGAATGGATCTTGATGGCCAGTATGCAGACGTTGCTCCCTGAGAACTAAAAGCTGCAATAGGAGATCAAAGTCCCGTACAGTTAGTGGCTGGTATTGCTGTTGCTGTCGTTGTTGTTGTTGTTGTTGTTGTTGCTGTTGTTGTTGTTGCACTAGGAGACCATGCATAGTTTGTTGTTGTGCAGTCATCGGATCAAAGGCTGGATTATACATTTCTTCCTGGTAACCATCAATGTACCGTGGACGAAAGAAATTTTGAGTTTGAGTTTGATGAGGAACCGGAGCTGGAGCTGAAGGATGAGTATGAGGAGATAATGGAGGGTGGTAGTAGTCTCTCCGTGGATCTGAATTTTCGTAGACGAATTGTGTTGTTGCAGGTGGCAGTGGTGGTGGCAGTAATTGAGAGCCTCTTTGAATGTAATCCTCACCTGTCCACTTGTGATTTGGGTAAAATGTATGTCGGTTATTAGAAGGTAATTCGTCGGTAATTTCTTCGTTGTTCGTGCGAATTCTGGAATAGAGAATACTTTTATAAGGATTCCTTTTTTGTTGATCTGTTTGATATGGCAAGATTGCATCTTGAGTCCTGGGTGTTGTTGTCGATTGCATAGAGTTTGAATCATCTCTCGAAGTAGTCTTTTTAAGAACTAGCAGTTTCTGTTCCTGATGTTGCTCGTCATCGTTTGATTCTTGTTGTTGTTGTTGTTGTTGTTGTTGTTTTTGTTGCTCATCATCAGAATATTGTTGATGATTTTCATCAACTGGCTTTGAATTCACATCCTGATGTTGATGGTTTGCCCTTTCGTTTTCTACAACAACTGTAGAACGGTATTTTTGGCTCGACAGAAGCGGTACTGGTCGAATGTTAACAAACGTCCTCGATGGCATTGAAGTTGGTATAGATGTTGCGTATACTATTGTTGTTGTAGGTTCTCCAGCTCCATAGTCTTTGATATTTTGTTGCAAACTTGATGTCGGTTTCACGAAAGGCACTCCAGATATTGTGGTTGATTGCGTATTTCCCCCAGGACCACGGACTTTTCTTGGAATCGCTTGAATAACGGCTGATTTGCGAGGATGAATTCGAACCATTGTTGCTGCTGAAGATGATGAATTATTATTGGGAATTTCTTCAATTTCTTTAATTGATGCATAGTGAGAATTATTGTTATTATTACTATTATTGGCATCTGGATCATAACCAGAAGCATGTTTAACCGTATCATAAAGTTGTCGATTTTCAATTTTAATACTTTCTTGACCAGTGGCATCAGCTTGTGATTGATGATTATTATTGTAATTGTCAAAGCTGCTGATGCCATTGTTGTCATTGGTGACAATTAAGGGCTTAAGATGTGTTTGATTTCCATTTGATGTTGTTGTACCATTGGTCCCAAGTGTTGATAGAAAGATTAAGCAAAAAATTGACGCCTGTAATAATTATATGAAACATTAATCAAGTTATATAAATAGGTGCAGGAACATAAGTGCAGATAACATAAAAGAACAAACAAATAAAGGGTTTTTTCTTTTAAATAATTTTTGTTTTTGAATTGGCAACACTGTTTCTCTTGACAGTTAATTTGACAGATGATTCATGAACAATTTTATCATGAATTGAAATAAAGTGTTTTTTTTGTTTTCAAATTGGCAATACTTCTTCTCTTTACAGGTTCCTAATTTGACAGATAATTCATGCTCGCCTTTTAAAGTTGTAATTCTTAAAAAAAAAATAAAAAATGAAGTTTTCATATTGATATCAATACTTTATAAGTTTCCAATATTTTTATTTTAAATTTCAAAAATTTAATTTTCATAACTCCGCAATTAAAAATATTCACAAAGAACTTACAACTATATCTCGCATATATATGACTTAGCTCGCATCATGACAATCACTTACATTTTTTTCAATTTTGTAATAAAATTCCCCATTTTGATAGTAACAACGATGCGATGATTGTAAGTTTTTTTTTGTTTACGATGTGAAATGGTATCGACCATGCAATTGTATATATACACAAACTTGTTTCAAAGTTTAACAAATTCAAACCGGAAACACGTTCAATTTTAACTATAACAGTCTCACTCTCTGTTTTATGCACCTAGTCCTAACCTCTCCTACATACATATAAATATAGATTGAACCTTGACTCATTATATTGTTTCTTACAGCATACCACTTCCGTCGTCACAACTCACATCACTTGATTCTCTCAGTAAAAAGAAAAAATTAGATACCAAATTAAATTGAGAGTGGAAAGATTGCGTAAGTCATTTTCATATCATTGCTACGCTATGCTATATATCTGCTTAACTTTAAACTATGGTGATGGTGATGCAGTAACGTGAGAACAAATCTCACAAATTCACACAATTGTTTAAAAATGCTTCTATTCAAAAATTTTGTAACGTATATATGTCTATGAGAAAAGATGTCTTTTGAAAAGATTACACTGCACACACACGATTAAAATAAAACATAAGGCACATAATTTGTGCTGCAGGCACAGAATGCCGAATTCCAAAATAACAATTTTGTCGAATTGGCACAGCGTTTTTCAAAATGTCTTAAAGACAAATTTTGTTTTAATTTTTTATTAATTTTATTAAATTCTAATCAACTTAAACACCAGCCAGCATGTAGGTATACATAGAACGAATATGTATAAATACATGCTGGCTGGTGTTTAAGTTTATTAGAATTTAATAAAAATGTTCATGTTGAACTCTAAGTTAAACCAGAGTAAGTTCATTCTGCAAAAAAAATTGCTCCCGAATCAACTCAGAAGCCGTTTTATTAGTGTAGGATTAACTTTTACTTTTTGGGCGTGTGTGAATTGGATTTAAATCGCGTTTCATTATATCCAAAGTTTAGTTTTTGACACTGAGGTCAATCTGTGCGTGGAAACGTCAAAAATAAATCGAAACACATATGGCCTGTCAAAAATCTATCAAAATCAAAGTCTAACACCATGGAAATTCCCTTTCACTATCGAAACAGAAATTTCAATAGTGTTTCGACACAAATCAGTTTGAAATATCTAGTCAGTTAATCCAGTGTTTTTCAGAATGTCTTAAAGACAAATTTTGTTTTAATATGTATTTATACATATTCGTTCTATGTATACCTACATGCTGGCTGGTGTTTAAGTTGATTAGAATTTAATAAAATGTTCATGTTGAACTCTAAGTTAAACCAGAGTAACTTCATTCTGCAAAAAAAATTACTCCCGAATCAACTCTGAGGCCGTTTTATTAGTGTATTATTAACTTTAGCTTTAAGGCCGTGTGTGAATTGGATTTAAATCGCGTTTCATTATATCCAAAGTTTAATTTTTGACACTGAGGTCAATCTGTGCGTAGAAACGTCAAAAATAAATCGAAACACATATGGCCTGTCAAAAATATATCAAAATCAAAGTTTAACACCATGGAAATTCCCTTTCACTATCGATACAGAAATTTCAATAGTGTTTCGACACAAATCAGTTAGAAATATCTATTCAGTTAATCCAGAGTTAACTCACCAATTTTAATGAGTTTACTCAAAAATAACTAACAAATTTGACTGACAAACCATTTTTCAGTAATGAACTCGAGTTTAAATCCTAAATACACAGAAAAAACTCGGTCTAAGACTATTTTAAGCTAAATTAAAATAAATTAATGTAGGTAAATGTAAATCTAGCTTAAGGTGCATAATATGACTTTCACAGGTTCTAAATAAATGGCGCTAAACAATGAAAATCGACTGATTAGCGATTTTCGTGATTAACAAATCAAAAATATGACGTTTTTTAGATTCATGAACTCACAACCGTGGATTTTTAACTAGATAGACAGTAGTTTAATTCGATTAAATTACATTTATTTGTTACTTGTAAAGACTGTCTAAGCCAACGTTTATAAATACAACTGAGGGTCTTTTATCTGATAAAATACCACAAACCTTCCAATTTAAGCTGATTCCTATAAAGCAAGGCTCAAAACAACACACATTTAGCAGTCAAGCACTACATCTGCTGTAAAATTGCTACCGTCGTTGTTTTTTTGGCATTGGACGAGAAGTAAAAGAGAAAGAATTTTCTGCCATTTTAAATCTCTATCGATTGAAAAAAAAAATCGATATCGAACTTTACTTAACTTTTGGTGTAACAAGCTGTTTTCCGAAAAATACCTTAAATAGAAAAATTAAAATTAATCCATAAATGCAACGTCTTCTAAAACATATAAAGCGGCCTTTTTAAAACAAAATGCCTAGTTATCGTCTAATTCACAAATCAATTAAAATATTTTTAACTTTTAATTAACCGTTAATTCATCTCCTTGGATAAATTAGCCTACTGAACAGGAATTAACTTCAATTTTGTTTTATTGATAAGATTTCGCACTTCGCTGATTAAAATAAATTCAAGTTTTATTTAAGTTTATTAATAAGGTTAAAAAATTTTTGTTGGTTAATATCTTATTTGGTTTTTTGATTAATCGAAATAATTTTAATTTTATTGAAAATATTCAAAAAAAAACCAATATGGTTAACTTTCAAAGCCAATAACTTGAGTTTTCTTATAAAGGTTTTTTTAATTAACATCGATAGCAAAAATAGCTAAATATACATTTTTAGAAAATGACAAATATTATTTAAAGGATTTTTGCTATTCTTAATTCAAAATTTGATACAAAATTTAAATTAAAAAAAGAAAACAATTTACTACAAAGTACCTTACTTCGTCCAACCTACTTCTATAAAAATGTCCGCAATAGTATAGCGGTATATAAACTAGAGAGGTACGATTGGGTGACACTTTTACGTAATTTTCAGCAAAAGAAAAAGTTTCAAAAATTTATCAATTTCAGAGCTTTTGTAATTCGATTTGATTAATTTTTAATAAAAAGGCTAAAAAAAAAAAAACACTGAAAACACTGACGATCGTCAAGTTTAAGGTCTAGAATGATTGTATCTTAAACAGGAATATCCACGCCAACTACATAATTTCGTAAAATAAACATCGTGAATTTTTCATTTAATTTTTTTTTATAAGATTTAGACAAAGGAATTAGAATTATTAGAATTTAACAAAATTGTTTTCTTTAAAAAATTCGTTATTCACTACTGATACAACTTTTTGTCAAGATGGCGTCTGAAGAGAAGGTCCGAAACTTGGTTTTATACTCATAAATAGTTTACTATACTAAAATTTGTTTGAAAAATACATACATCCGTACATTAAGTAAACATTTATTAATGTACAAGATTTAAAAAAAAAAAACAAAGTCTTGGGCAAACATTATCCAGAATTTTCGGAGAGAATGAAACAAGTTTTTTGAGCACACATCATACTGAATATACCTATTCTGCACAATTAAAACAGACATGTAGTTTAAATTCTGAATAAAATAATTAAATTTAAATATGTACAATATTCTTTGAGTAAAGAAGAACTAGCTGATAATGAAATTATGAAGTGATGTCATATAATTAATCATTATTTTTTTTTTATTTTAAAATTTTTTCACTTAACACTAACCGTTAAAATAAAATCGCACAAACAAGTAACATTTTTTCATATACCTTTCTTCTTAAGGCGGAATTATCCATCTATGTCAACAAAAAAAATACAACTAAATTTTAGGCTAGATATAATTGTGAACCCTTTTTAAAGAATTTGTTAAGTAAATGTATAAATAAAAACAAACAAAGCTGATGCTGCCAGCTAATCGAAAACAACTCGTTGATAGATATTGTTAGTGCAAGTTTTCGAATACTTTTGAGATGACTTCTTGCAATGTATGGCTTTTTATCATTATACACCATTTCAAATTCGCTATGCAATAATATTGTAGCAAGCACCAAAATTTCACACGACATCTCGCCGCCCGCCGCAATGGAATATAATGTGAATCCATGTTTTTTTTTTTATTTTCCCATAGGCGTAGGTTAATGAAAGATATCCCCAACTTTAAAAAAAAAAAATGTTTACAAACAAAATCTTAAGACAATGCTTTTGATAAATCTACATATATACAGTCTAAATATTATATACACTCCATTCAATGGAATTGAGTTCACTAACAATGTTTGTTTTTTTTTTATAACTTTGTACTTATTTTGTTAGCATCTTTGAGATACATTGTGGTAGTTTTTATCAAAACAGAGATAGTATTTTATCTGCAGGGCTTTTTTAAACGTTATGTGAGTTTAATTTAGTGATATGCGGTGTATGATGTAGATGCGTCCATGATATGATTTTCAAGGAGAATGAAGGCGATATTTTTTTTATTTAGCAAGACAAACAAATTTTCAATAATGTTGTCAATCAGAAGGTATATATTTCTTTTATTTAACTACTATAAAGTTAAGAATTATTTAAAAAAAACTGCAATAATTACAATATAACGTGTCCATGACAAGGAAATAATATTGTCAAAAAAGTTTCAGTGTATGCAGAACATTTGAAGAAAGGAAAATCGAAAGGTTTTTAAACAACAACAAATTGTTCCCCTTCCTGCGCAGATAATCTCTGCAGAAGAAAATATGTCTTCAGGCAGAAATCGGTAGGTTTTTGTTTTTATAAACAAATGTCACTTTAAATTCAAATATCATAAAATAATACAAATACATAAATCTGTTGACCAAGACATAACAAAATTCCTTTTTTTGTCGGCTCTTCCCGCAAAATATGTCAATTTCCTCTTTTTTGTTTTTATTTTGTTCATAGCTTTAAGGTTAAAAACAAATTGGGGTTTTATAATAAAAAAGGGAAAATGATACTAAATAACTTGTTTTTGCGAAAAAAAAATATAGCAGAGTCTAAAAAACGACTTAAAAATGCCTATAACAATGAGTTTGATAATAAATTGCGGACAAACCGTTATCCGCATAGAAAAAAGTACGATGAGTAAATAATACTGCTTACCATTCTTGTTTAAATTTAAAAAAAATCAAGAATCGGTTGTAGTTTGCCAAAGTTAGAGCCAGTTAAAGAAACAAGACAAAATATCATAAAAAACCATTATAAGTCGAAAAGGAAGTGAAAACGAGAAAATTACCTCTTAAGTTTTTTCGACTTAAAATTAAATCCGGAACCCATGGTTTTCGTCTGCGGCAGTGATTGTGATTTTGTTTCTTAGCAATTACATAAAAAATTACTAAGTCTGCAGGTGAAAGTATGAAAAATTGGAATATTGACGATTGAGCTGCACAAAATATGTATAAGCTGGAAAATACTGGTTTGATTTTCAAAATTGAGGTGTCTGTAGAATGGTTGATCCCGTGTGCATTTTTCTAATACAAAATATTTATAGTTATTCGTAAGAAAAAAAAATTGGTTTGGAGCTTGGAAAGTATAAAAGATGGTTTTTTGACAAAATGGCCATTTTCTTTTCAATTTCCCTATACCTATTTTCAAAAATTTGTACATCTTTATAATTTTGGCTAATCTACTGTAATTTTGGTTTATAAAACATGCGGGTCCTTTTACCACAATCTTCAAAAAATCATTGTAAATCTTCTTCAACTCAAAATTTAACAAAAATCCAGATATTTGGTCGTTCAGAATTTATGTTTGAAAAATGGCTGAAAATTTCTAAATTTTTTATTGAAGCAGAAACAGTGTCAAAATCAAAACAGTATAAAATATACATTAAATTGTATAATAACTTGGTTTTACACATTTCTTACCAAAAATACTTTAAAATGAAAAGCACAATAAATAGAAACCGCAAAAAAAAAGAAAGAAAATCCAAACAAAATTTTAAGAATCTGCAAGAAAACATTATTTAAAAAAAAAGTGAGAATCACTGAGAGGCATTTTGAATTAATTCCGAACGAAAGAACCCCGAATGGCTGACATTTTTCTTTGTATTGAAAAATCGTGTGGTTTTACTATAAAAAAAAAGTGCTTACCATTCGGGATTCTGCGTCGTTCGAGATTTTGTTATTAAGAATTCTGTAATTAGGGACTTTGTCTTTCGGGATTTTGATTTTAGGAATTTTGTCGTTTGGGATTTTGATTAAAATAACCAAAAGTCATGTGTCATAATTATGCTAAAAAAAACTTTTCGAACCGAAAGAAGGATTAAAAACTAAACTTTTTTTTTAGTTATAATATATGTATTTTCTTGCACTTAAAAATGAATTAAACATTATTTTCATACAATAATTGAGCGTTTCTAATATTTTAATTATATTATTTTCATTTTTATGACAAAATTTAAATTGCTTTCAGTTCCAATTTATTAATTTGATATTTTATTATTTAGTTTATTTTTTTTCTACATTAATCTTCGTTGAAATTCCAAAAAAAAAAAAAAAAAATTTTTAAATACATAATGTATTGCAGCTTTTCATTTGTCATATCAATATTTAAATGAACTGCAACACACAAAAAGAAAAAATTATTTCCAAATAAAATTTTGCTTAAAAAACTTAACAAACAAAGTGTGTATTTTTGATTTTGTTTTTGAATTTTATTTCGAATAAAATCAAAAAATAAAATTATTCCCGAAAAGTTTATATTTTTAGTTTTTTCCTGACTATAGACTATAGCCTCAGTAACATTCAATCCTTGGACCAGGTCCATAGAATCAAAGATGTTTCTTAAATATAATATATTTTGTATATATTAATTAATTGTAAGCACATCATTAGAAACATAATAGGGTAGGTTTTTTAGTTTTAATGTTTGATTAATATACAAAAATGTGAGCACCATTTTTCGTTTTAATATTGTTATTGTATTATTATAAATTTTATTTTTACTATTCTTGTTTTCTGGTTTCACAAAAACACGATGAATATTTATGTTTATTAAGTTGGTCGTCCTTGAGCATTCATAAAATCAATTTTCTGGCTGTAAGTGTTGCCACAGTTTTTTTTTTAAGAAAAAAACTTTTTATCAATATCTCTTAAAAAAAAACCAATCGATCGTACACACCAAATTTTATAATCTTTTTGTTTAGGAAATTTATCACCCCTATTAATAAAAAATGCTTAATTATCTTCTAAATCACAAATCAATTAAAACGTTGATCAAAAACTAATTCACGAATTAACTGCTAATTTACGTTAATCTCCTAGATTCAACTACAACTCTGCTGTATTATTTATACTATCACAAAGAGTGAATTTTTGCCCATACACTTTTTCATTTGAGCTTGTAAATAACATGTGTCACTAGTGTTTGAATTCCTTTTATATAAAGTCGTTGCAAAGCAAATATCCCAGTTAATTTTAACTTAATCACTCGTTAATCTACCTTCCTTGATGAATTAGCTAATTGACATGATTTATCTTTAGTTTTGTATTATTGATTAGATTTCGCACCTAACCCAGTGATTAAATATAATAAATGATCTTTCATATGAGTGTATTCATAGGGGTGTAACTTTTTAGTTAATATAAATTTTTTCCTTGAGTATAGGTATGTTGTTTAACATTTAGAGAATTGAGAAGTTTTCTTATTTTTTTTTTTTTTTTTTTTTTACCAAGAAAAGTAACTTTAGTGGGGCGACTTAGTTACATATAATTGTGCACTTTGTGATAAAAGCATCAAATTTTGTTCATTGTTGGTACATCTCTCTGACTATCTGGTTTTAAGCACTCGACTAAAAATTAATAAGAGTATCGAAAATGATAAAGCAAATTAGTACTTGATATGTAAAATTTTGCAAAAAAAATCAAATTAATTTTTTCAATCTTATGTAATTTTTGTTTTAAATTAGCCCCTCCCACCTAAAGGGGCGGAATTTTGAAGTGTATATCTATATATATATATAATGTCTTAAAATCATATTCATATAATGTACCAATAATGAAAAAAATTTTATGCTTTTATCACAAAGTGCACAATTATCATTTATATGGACACTATGCCGCTCAACTAGTTGGAGTTTCTAATTCCTTTCGGCGCTTCAAATCCAAAAGAAATTTAGATATAAGAAAGCAAGTTTTTGTACGATAAAAACACCTGGATCGTTACATCTGAACCATTTTCTTTGTTAAAATATTCAGAAATAACCTATCTTCCAATACAATACATTCGAATTATAAAATTTCTTTCGTCACATTTTTTGCATTATAAATAAACTCTGAGTACTGAGGCACTTTCAATATTAATGTTCATCATTTAAGAAATGTTTAACAACACATTTTCTGAAAATTCAACTATTCAATAACACACACACATCATCTTTAAAATTATTTTGATATGAACATTTTAGTTTTGCCAAAAATATACTACATTATATAAATTAATTCATTGCTAATAATCACTAACCGATATATCTAAGAGATTATCAAATAAATCATCACACCGAGTATCCATGCTGCGTAAATATTGAAATGCCTCATCAATTCCATCAATATATGGCCGAAAACTACTTTCCGGTGATGTAGAAACTGTACAGTATGGTTCCATTTGTTCGACAATTACATTTGGCTGACTTTGATTTCCGATCGTTCCATTAGTAAGGTACGATGATATAACTACATTTTGACATGGTTCTGGTATTTCATCTTCCACAAACACCTGTGAATAATAATTATAGAAGAAATGAAGAAAATATACTACTAAAATACAAGTAAATTTTATTAAATATTAAAATGTCTTTAATTCACAAATCAGAAACTACCAAGGGCGTTTTTCTTTTTTAGTTTAGAGCAGAGCCTGAACTTTCAAACAAAAGATCGTGCTTCTTTTTTAGCTCAGAGCATTCAGAGCTCTAATTTTGTGTTTCTTTTTTCGCTCTGAGCATGTTCAGAGCGTGCTCTATGAGCTCAGAATAAATTGATAGAGCAGACGGAGTTGAATAGCTGAACACAAAGAAAATGACAACTGTGAACAAATAAAAAAGTGACAGCTGGGGAAGCGTGTTTCTTTAAATAAATCTGAACTTTCAGAGCAAAGCACGCTCTGTTCAGAGATCGCTCAGAGTATGTTCGGAGTGTTCAGAATCTGTTCAGAGCTCTGCTCTGAACTAAAAAAGAAAAACGCCCCAAGAGAGAGACTTCGAGTTCTCAAATTTTCAAACTATTTAATGATGAGTGTCCCTTAAGTCCATTCAAGAATTCAAATATTTTTTAATAAACAACTAACTGCTCAATTGACGTTAGTTGTATTAATGATAATCTACTACATTCAACAAGAACTCGCTGGTATATCGCCAAAGACTTTTTCATTTGTGCTTGTATGGGAGTTTTTCTTTTTTAGTTCAGAGCAGACCCTGAACTGTCAACAAAAAAAATCGTGTTTCTTTTTTAGTTCAGAGCATTCAGAGCTCCAATTTTGTGTTTCTTTTTTCACTCTGATCATGTTCAGAGCGCGCTCTATGAGCTCAGAAATTGATAGAGCAGACGGAGTTGAATAGCTGAACACAAAATTAACCGAAAGACATTGTGGCGAATATATATCAACAGAAGAGCTGGCAATACACTTTAGCCGCAGTTTCAATCTAGACATAAAAATGTACACACAACTTTGTAAAACTATAATAGAAGTCTCAATAAAATAAAACTAAAACTAAAAAATGCTGAACACAAAAAAAAGTGACAGCTGGTGAGTGGTGAAACGTGTTTCTTTAAATAAATCTGAACTCTCAATTTTCATATTTTTGCACTAGTGTCCACTGTTCATGTTTAAACACACACAAGTGCAAAAATATGAATTCATCACTCAATAAATTGTTGTTGCAATTCACATCTATTCATCGACACGAGATGAAATTACAAAAACAACAATGTAAACAAAAGGGTTTTGGGGGATGGAACGTACGAAAGATTCCAATCTTTATAATTCATAATCTCTGGATATACCTACACTGTAGGTGTGTTCGGGTACTTCTCGGACTTAATCTGGCAATCTTTAAAAAGATTCTTAAATAACCTAAATATTTTATTTATTAATTTTTTTTATCAATATAAGTTCACGTCTTTTTATTAAAATATTTATAATGGACGAATTAAAAAATCCACTTCTACCAAGATAAAAAAAAGTAAACAACAGCCATTTTTTATCCTTTGTCTTTCAAACTGGCTTGTGACAGGAAACAGGACTTACAAGCTAGAAGGGGAAATTATTAACCTTGTTTGTTTACTTCCCAAACCTACCTATTTCTACCATTTTTAGCCCGAAAGACTGTCAAAGTTCATATAAAAACAAATCAGGTAGAATCTGGCAGTTTCGGGCAAGTACACGAACAGACCTATTTTCTCTCTCATTAGCGCTCTCTCCTGCCAGAAACTACCCAAAATTTGCGTACGCGAGCACTTTCGGACTAAATCTGGTAAAAAATGGTAGTTTCTGGTAGTTTCGGACGAGTACGCGAACAGACCTTGCATGTATTTTGTTATATTCGTCATATATTTCTTATTAACTTACATTTATTTGTTGTTCAATGTCAGAGATATTCAAGCTCGGTACACCTCCCAGATCTGCTGCTGTCGAATTCACAATAATAGTTCCCAATTCATATTCAGCATCGCCAGACAAGTTTGGAGAATTTGAAAGTTTGTTGAAATTATTATTATCATTGTCATTACCAGCATTGGCTATGAAAACATCCTGCAACTTTATTGAATGGTTTATATCATAGGGGCACATTCGACTGCTGTCATCTATAGTTGTTGTTTGGCTTGATGATGACATGATAGACGTCAAAAATTCTGAGTTCATTGATGTATCCTTTTGAATAACAACATTTTGCTGCACATCGAGTTCATCTAAAACATATTCTTCCACATTGTCGTTTTCTATTACTCTTACATTAGGTATTGTTGTTCTCAAAATTTCATTATTAGCTTGTTTTTGGCCTTCTCCACAACCACCACCACCAGCACTCGATCGATTTCGGTTTCTATTCGATGATTTTCGATTTCGAATGCGTTTGCGGTCGCATTTCTTCGGATCAATACCAAGCTCCCAGTAGCCGCCTTTGCCTTTTTCGTATTTACTACGATCTATTTTTTTGAAACAATGATGTAATGACAAATTGTGTCGGATTGAGTTCTAATTGAATTAAAATAAAGTTTAGGTTTTTGTAAGGAACATTTTTTTAGAGAAAAAAAAATAAAACTTACATTCCATCGTTTTCGAACTCGAAAAAATGCAAACTTTGATTCTATCCAAGAACATATCTGCTGAAGTGTCATACGGCCATTTTCCACCATCGCCATGCCTATTATGTGGGAATAGTTGAAAGGTGGTTTCTCTTCTACATCCTTTTGGTAAACATCTGCTGCAAGATCGTATTCTATGATGTCCCTAATTATTTTTGTTTTTTTTTTTTTAAATAAGTAAGATTAATGAAAAGCTGGAAAGCATAAATATTCACAACAATATAACAACTTGTAAGAGTTTAAGCTTTTTTAAGGCAGCCAAGCTTCTATCACTAATCGAGCAACCATCAGGTAACCCATAGAATAGACCAGATTACCTTGAAATAGCTTCAAATTCAGCTTCCGGAAATAATCGATAGAGTAAATATACCCTGCAAGCCTACAAAGACTGTAGTTTCCTTTTCAGAGAAATAAATTAAAAATACGTCAACACGATATTTTTTGGTTTTGAGAATAGGTCCAGAAGAGACTTTTGTCCTATTTGAGTTGGACGAAACTCCCAAATCTATTTCGAAGCTTTGGTCCTAGTACCGGACTTTTACCACCATGTATTTAGTAAGCGGATTAATCCTGTTGACATTGACGCTTGCCTGGTGACTGGATATACCTTAAGCGGAGAAACGGAGTTGCGTGTGCAGGACATTGAACCCAAAGAGGGAGTTAAAATGCTTGGAACCTGCGAACCGGACTACCGGCCAACTTTGGGAATTGTTTTCTAAGGCCTTTGCACACGAAGCGTCTCGTCATAGACGCGTGCTTCGATTATTTGTGTCTTTTGTGCACATTGTGTGTAGCTCACGTGTATTTTCAATAGACAACCGCACACGAGGGTTAAGCTGCTTCTATTCTCATCATACAACTGAAAATTACCGGGCGTACAGCACGGTCGGTCGCCAGGCGTACAGTTTGAAGTATTTACTTAACATTTTGTGTGTAATGTTGCAAATGTCAATGCATGCCAAAATTGTGTAAAATTGATTGAAAATGTTCAGTGTATTCGGTGTTTCATCTATGACGTAACGCTTCGTGTGCAGAAAGCTAGCAGTATTGGAATCGTAGCTACATGGCGAATCTTGAACGCATCTACGATAGACGATTCGTGTGCGGAAGGCCTAAGAAAATGGTTGACATTATGGTGCCTGCTTGGCCATTAAACATACCCTAAACGCATGGAATAAGAATACAAGGTAAAAGCCCTTCCACATTATCCCACTGAGTATTAATACATGTCAAATTGAAAGTGGGAAAGAGTTCCATGCTACTGCCAAATTTGTGGGACAGAAATGACTTCATTTTTTGACCACACACAACAGTTTAATTTAACCTCAATAAAAATGTGATAAAATGTGTGATAGAATTAGAACCATTTCTAAAAATTCTCGTGTATTAACACAATATGTCAAATCGTGTAGGCTAGAATATCATGCTGTGTAAGATGAACTAGAATATCATGCTGTGCCATGAACTGTCAAACATATTTTGTTATTCTTATACCATGTCCTAAACGGAGAAAAAGAGTTGTGTGAGCGGGCCCAATTATGTAATTTAAATCATTGGAAGTGAACCCGCAAGCGCACTTTATTCTAGAATTTTAACATTTCGGAGTCTTACAACAGTTAACGTTTTTTTGTTTGGTGGGACAAAAGTCCCGAAAAAGAATTGGGACATACCTAACCATTTAACTTCGAAATGGCAAACGAATGCGTTGATATTGGAATGAAACTCACTCACATAAACAAGCAGCTGAATGAGTTGACCTGAGACCTTGACAGAAGAATTGAGGAAAAGTGGGAGGGAACTGAATAATATCTCCAAAAACCATAGTCAGTAGTGGAGACTTATCAAATTGAAGAACATATTTCTTTTTCTTCTATATAATTCTGTAACTTTTTCCATAACAAATTCTGATCTTATTTCTTCAGAGGTAGTTTCCGGGAGCTACAAATTGTTTTTTTTTTTCAAAAGTTAATGTACCAAACTCTCACTCACTTTTTGACTTTATCCAAAAAGGTATTATATCGTTCCGCAGCCGTTGGTCTCTTTGGTTGAGAAGGAGCTGTGTTTTCCTCAGTAGATTTATTATTGGATACAACTTTGCCATTGGCGCACTTACGATCCGAACAATCGTCATCCACTATTGGCTGTACTGAATCGGGCCATGTCAATAGTTCGTTTCGAAGTTCCGTTAGCCATGTTAAATTGGTAAGTTCTTCTGATTCTTCGCTGCAACTCGAAGCCGCATCGCTCACCATATTTTGTCCCGAAAGGAAACATTCCACTGAATTTTCTGACAAAACAGATGGCGTTGGACCTAAATAAATATACATTAGATTTTTGATCAAAAACAAAAAGAAACTGATAAAAAATAAAGCTTGTATCTTACTTCTTTGGTCTGTGAGAACATTGATGTTGTTATTGTTAATGTTACTAGTTGAATAAGGCTGAGGAATGTTGAACAAATTAAAAACATATTTTACGTTGTTTTGGAGAAGTGCTGTTTGATTTGGCTCTACTGTTGACATAGTTTTTGACTTTTGGATTTTCCTGTGGACGATAGAAAAATTGTTTTCATTTTTATCTTTAAGCCTAGTACGCTGCTGATGCGAAACGAAAAATCCCATACAAAAATGACCCAACGAAATCATAAACGGAAAATTTCGTTCTGCTTTTCGTTTTGCAGTACGCTGTTCGAAGAGCGAAATTCATAATTGTAGCAGATTATTTGGAGAAGTCTCCGCTCCTTTTTCGCACTGAATTAATTATACAGACTATTTATTGTGTGCGGAAAAATGACATTTGAGTTTTATTTGTGTTTTTTTTTTGTTTATCATTTTTTTACATGATGGGTTTCTCTGATTTTTGCGTTTATGTATGATTTTGTTTTTGGAATTAGTGAAACTCTCCAAGGATATTTTCCGTTGTGTTTTCGCAAGCGTTTCGTTGTCTGTTTGGAGATCACAACAAAATTTCGTTTCGCATCAGCAGCGTACTAGGCTTTAACCAATAAAAAAATTATTTTTTTTAAATTTGAAATAGTTTTTTTTATTCTCTCTTAACCAGGCATACCCAAACTGTAAAAACAAACTTTTTTCGCACATAAATGACAGCTGGTCCTCCACAACAACCAAACTCAGGTCCTGATTGGAAAAAACCATTCTGATTATTCGTCGTTTACATAAAGATATAAATTAATTTCAATTTTAATTTAATGATATATTCATTAAGAAAAAAATTTAAAAAAAAATTGTGAAGGATTGACAGTTTGAAAAAATAGTGATAAATTATTTTGAAAGTTTTCGAACAAGCACATTACTTTATACACTCTGCAAAATAATGATGAGGACAAAAAAAACACTTTTTATTCCGTCTGTTTTCATGAGAAATTATTATTAAGGAATGGCTACCCTTTTGTTTGATCTTATCTTTTTACAACTGTTAAAGACAACAAGGCAAATCGGTGACATACTGAAAAGAAGTAAAACTGTTATAGGGGTTTTTTTTTTGTGTGATAACACACTTGCAGTTAGGCTGCCAAGCTTTCGCACCATCATATTAATATTGAAGGTTTGAATGAACAACAACACTTTAGTGAGCTACCACCAAGTTTTTATAGGCTGGAGTTATAGCTATTTCACGACTGCCACGCCGATCATCAGACTCCTTTAAGTGGTGCTTGGTCTTTGTTCAATTTTAATTGAAAAAACTTTCTATGCCCAGGTAGGACTCGAACTCGGACCAAGCTCCCTCCGAGCCATATGCATACGCATTGCGCCACCGAGGTCACTTGGTCCGAGTTCGAGTCCTACCTGGGCATAGATAGTTTTTTCAATTAAAATTGAACAAAGACCAAGCACCACTTAAAGGAGTCCTGATGATCGGCGTGGCAGTCGTGAAATAGCTATAACTCCAGCCTATAAAAACTTGGTGGTAGCTCACTAAAGTGTTGTTGTTCATTCAAACCTTCAATATTAATATGATGGTGCGAAAGCTTGGCAGCCTAACTGCAAGTGTGTTATCACATTGTTGACTTATAAATCGAGTACGGAGAAAGAAGAAAGAAACCGAATGTACAACAAAAACTTGTGTGTGGCTAGTAAAAATGCTGGTTTCAAATGCAATTGTCAAAACAAAAAAACTTAAAATTGGACCGACTTGATCAAGTGACCTCGGTGGCGCAATGCGTATGCATATGGCTCGGAGGGAGCTTGGTCCGAGTTCGAGTCCTACCTGGGCATAGAAAGTTTTTGCAATTAAAATTGAACAAAGACCAAGCACCACTTAAAGGAGTCTGATGATCGGCGTGGCAGTCGTGAAATAGCTATAACTCCAGCCTATAAAAACTTGGTGGTAGCTCACTAAAGTGTTGTTGTTCATTCAAACCTTCAATAAAACTGTTATAGCCGATTTCTTAAAGCTGAGGGAAAATTATGGAGTTAAGCGAAGTTCAGGTTGACAACCCAAATTGACACCTAGGGATACTCGAGAAATCAAACGCCTAGTCGTTAATAAATCGATAAGCCCAGCGCAAATTGTTAACGTTTTGAACCTTAATGTGTCAACAAGGCGGGTGCAATAAGTTTTGAAAGGTGATAAAAACATTGAATATGTGAAACGCGTCCCGAAACCAAAACTTACAGCACGTCACAAGGCGAACAGATTGACTTTAGCTGAAAAGTATCAATTTTGGGACGAGGAGTGGGGCAGTTATATTTTCGGATGAGAAAAAATTTAATTTAGTTGCCCCAGACGGTTGCCAAAAATATTGGCATGATAAACGAACCGAAAAGCAGTATATAGAAATGCTCGCAATTTTGGAGGTGGTACGTTGATGGTTTGGGGTGTCATAAACTGCTCTAGAAAGAAAAGAAATATAGTTTTATTTCCACCAAAATGAATTCCCAAAAATATACGGATGTGTTGGATGATCTCCTAGTATCGCTAAGCGATGAAATATTTGGTGAGGAATTTATCTTTCAACAGTATAACGCGGCTATTCATGTGTCAAATTATACAAAAGAGTTTTTAAGTAAGCAAAATATTAGCTTATTGGACTGACCTCCCTGTAGTCCTGATTTGAACCCAATGAAAACGTTTGGCAAATTTTAACACAAAACGTTTTTAAAAATGGACGTCAATTTGAAACTATAAAAGATTTGAAAAGAGTTGTTCAAGAAGAATGGGCCAATATTTATATGTGTCAAATAAAATCTTTAATAAATTGAATGCCACGACGTCTTCGAGATGTTATTCAACTAAAAGGATCAAGCACCAAATATTGAACGCCTCTTTAAAAACTATAACTTACATTAAGAATTACTTTTAAAGATTGGCCTTAACACTATTTCGTTTTGAAAAAAAATTAAAACCAAATTTAAATTATAAAGTAAAGTCTAATCACAACAAAAAACATAAATGTTAAAAAAACAGCCAAGTTCTTCTATATACAAATCTGTATGTTTAACAACTCAGCCGTGAAAAGTAGTGAGATCTAAAAGTATGTCAAGTTCTAACTTTATGAAGGTTTAAAATAGCTTTTAACGGCCTTTAAGTCCTACAAAAATTGGCGTTTCTGAAGGTTTAATATCAAATATTTTAAGAAGAGTAATATTGAAACAACACCAAGTTATGAGTGAAATTTATTATTTAATGATTACTGACTAAAATTTGGGGGTTCACATTGTCAAGTTTTCAAAACATTTGAATTGTGAGTAATTAAAAGAAAACTTGCCAAGTAACCCCCAAATTTTAGTCAGTAATCATTAAATAATAAATATCTCTTATAACTTGGTGTTCCGAATTTGAAGTTTCTGACTTTATTGGTACTGAAGTTAGAGGGGGATCGAAAATCGCCTGAGTTTGTTCCTGTAAAAAGGGTGTAGTGCCAGAACTTGGCTTTGATTTTTTATACTTTTTTTTTCTTAATAAGTTTAATTGTTAATTTACTAAAAGTTAAATAAGTTTGTTAAAATCCAGTAATAAATGAAAAAAAATTATATTTTTTGTTTATCCTTATCATTATTTCGCAGAGTGTATCAGTGGTCAGAATCACTTTATTCTCAGATTAGGGGCAATACTAATCCATCTCGAGAAAGTCACTGTTCGAGGCGGATTTTGATCTGCCAAAACCATCTTCCGTTGCTTCTTACAAAACGGAACTGATATGGCATTGCCATAACTATAAACGATAAGCAACTTCTATGGGTCCAAAGAGACGGTGCGGTGTAGCAGCGTTACGTACCACATATCGCATCTGCTCGATCGATTTAGCGGAATGGTTATCTCGTGTCGTGGTGACGACTGACGAGAACTGGCCACAAATAACTTGTTTATTTACATATTAGGCCGTGAGTGATATGGATTAAAACTTTGAATAAATTTCCACTTAAAAATTCATCTCGTAAATGTCAAAGCCCCGCTGTTCTATAGTTCTGAAGTACTCTTTTGGGACTTATAATAACTTGACTTATAATAACTTGACAATTGAGGGATTTTTTACACAGCCTTAGAGCCAGTAGTTAGTTCACAGCTAGTCATTTTTAATCAAGGATTATTACAACTGGTATCTCATTGAATGTGAACAAATTTGGCTTCAAGGACTCTATGTAACTAGAATTTGTGAAAGTCTTGGTACATATCTAACCCACTGTAAACAAACTGAACTGTCCCTAAGCCCAATAGCTATACATCCAATGGAATGCGGAATTTTGTATTTCCTGGAGCTGAGGCTGATACTGAGAGCTTTTTGTATACCTAATAAAATTACGACGCTTTCCCAAACTATAGAAATCTCATATGCATAAAATAATCAGCTCTCTGATTTCAAGAATATCAGCAACTCGTTTACAACCAAGTTCCAAAGAAGAGACGATGGACCAAATTATAGATCTTCTTGCAGAAAAGGATTGATAAATCCGAATTGTCAGCATCAGACAATTAGTGACTAAATGACCCGTATCTTCCTTTAGAATTGATAGTGAGTTGACAGTGATGCAAATGCAATTGCAGATGTGACATTGTGTTAAAAGTGCCTTCAATTTCTAGAAAATTAAATATATTATACTCTTTTTAATGGAGGGAATATTTGAGGATTCGTACTATTGTGTTCTTTGCATATGTTGACTTAAAGAAACAAAAAAAAACTCCTCTCAATGTTTTTACGTAAAATTGATATCGATCAGTCTTCAACACTTCAACCATCCCATTTCTGTACACCGTTTTTCTATGATTATTTTCCGACATTTGAAAAAATTATACAAAAGAAATATTTTAATAAATGTATATAATTTATTATATTAGTCCAAACAATTCTAATCAACTTGATCTATGAGAGAGCGAGTAAATATTATATGTGCGGTCCTTAATATCGTTCACTTTATTGGTGTAATAACTTACTAGTTCTATGCCCAATTTTTAGATTCTTTTTATTTTCTGAGGAATTACATAAGCTTGTAAAAATCACATTTATTTTAAAAAAGATGTTTTAGTTTATTTATTTCTTTTTTTATTTAATTTATTATATTGTTAAAACTTTTGATATTTTATTAAATATTTCATTTTATTATAAGAAGAGAACAAAATTACACAGCGAGAATGATTAATTTTTTTTACGACGACTTTTATTGGGCAAGGAATTTCGTCTTTTGACACGTATGCAATATAAAAAGTCTTGTAAGTTCTCAGAGGTACACACTAACACAACTTTCGAAACTAACATAAATTGACCACCGCCCACTTATAGAGGATATTTTTGTATTTTTTTTTTTAAACAAGGATATTTTTGTCACTTTGAAATAATTGTTGTTTTTTTTTTTATTTATTTAGAGGTCATAAAATTCTAAGGACTATCGCGCGAGAAGAACTTGAACTAAACTCTGGTTTAACGGTTAATTCAAAGTGTGTTTTTTTGTTGCTGTTGTTTGTATTAAGTGTTGTTGTTAATTTGAAGGATTTTTTGTGGTCTTTACAAAATTTTAAGAGCACTTCAAGTATATTTTATATAGTTTTTTCGGTCACTCTTTCAATGAAAT
The DNA here is from genome assembly GCA_929447395.1 of Epistrophe grossulariae. Taxonomy (NCBI): domain Eukaryota; kingdom Metazoa; phylum Arthropoda; class Insecta; order Diptera; family Syrphidae; genus Epistrophe; species Epistrophe grossulariae. Next base: position 6,924,947 of record OV839570.1, read on the forward strand.
GATTGTGTCCGGCAGTGTTAACTGTTAACCAAAATCATTTTTCCTTTTAGCGCAGTATAGCGCCCGCCGTTCCGAAGGGGTACATTGTTTTTTTGTTCCTATTAAAAATGGTTTTATATAGTAGGTACTAAAGACAGAGAAGTATAACTGCAAGTATATTTAAATTAATTGCCCTTATACAGGTTTTTCCATATAGCTCGCATAGTCATAATCATTATACTCATACATTTATATACCAAGGGGTCATAGTTTACAGGTGAAATACAGGTGAAACAATTCAAAGTGTGCAGTATGCGGTACTCAGGGTCGGTTTTAGGGTTGATGAGTGGTGCAGTGCGGTCTAGTCCGGGGCGTCGGTCGAGTTGTCAAGTTGTAAATATGATATTGTGACACCAAAATGGGTTAAGTATACCTACATTTTTTTTAAGTGAAACTTCTTTAAAAATCGATTCGTGATAATCAATCCATTACAAAATGTTGCATGGCTGAGAAAATGTATACAGTTTGTTTATTGTAAGTCCTAAAATAAAAGATATATACCTACCTATATTGACTCATAAATATTCTTACATTTTGAAATTGATTTGGCCGTCAATTACCGACTACATCGTTGTTTTTGTTATTGTCTCTTTCTGTTTTTGTATTTTTCTGCGTCGATGTTTGACTTTTTCAATGAATTTCGCTTTTGGAAATTTTCAACGAATTTACTTCATTTGCCCTAATGAAAACATATTAAGCTTAAAACGTTGATAGAGCACCAATAATTATACCTATAGTAATTGGAAATATGAAAATACGCAAACGCATTTGATGTTTACGAATAGCTCGAGGCTTCATGTTCAAAGCGAACACTTATGTACTTATGTCGTTTTCCATTGGTCTTCCAGAAGCCTTCTGAAACCCTTAAAATGACAGTTGTTCTTCTGCATTTCGTTTCAGAATCGAAACCAGAAGGCCGATGGAAAACGATATTATGAGCAATTTTATCCGTTCCCGAATCCAATGTTGAATTTCACCCTCCCATCTTTTTTTTCGTCAACTCGATTTTTTTAACTGCAGAGTTGCGCCGCAAATCGAACTTTTTCATTTCAATTTAATGCAGCCCTGACGAAACCCATGGACTTTTTTACCACCACCAGTTCTTATCTTTTTTAAGTTGGTTAGTGGTCAGTTGGTTGATATTGTGTTTAGTTTTCTTACCAACAACCCTTCTTGTGGTTCAGGTGGTTCATGAAAATAGGGTATGATGTATTCTTTCTTTTTTTTTTAATTTATAGAACATACATAAAATATATACTTAATCTAATTTACAGTGATAAAATGTAACTTTCCGATAAAAAAATGAAAAATCATGGTTTCACAGAATCAGAATCCCTATGAAATTTATGTTAAAATAATAAAAATAAAATAAATAAATAAAATAATAAAAATCTAAATGTTCTGAATATCATAAATTGTCATGTGACTACGTTCGGTAACTATCGCATTGATTAAATTAACCGAGAAACATAGAAAAATGGAATGAAAACTGTTCATGATTTGTTTCAATTTTCATCGTTTCTCAACTTATTTACAATGTTTTCGCTTTATTTACTTTTTTGCTTTTGTTTTCTTTTTGTTGACGTTTAAAAAGTGACAAATATTTTGGTTCGTGTTCGTGTAATTTCGGACAGTTTCACTTCTCTTTGAGAGAATTTCACTCCCACTCCTTAAAATTTGACAGATTGCCATTTTTATTCCGGAAAGTACAAAAAAAACCATGTATTTGTCAATAGTAATATCTGCGTCAAAAATGCCAATCATTTGACGATTATAATTCAAACTTCAACGTGACAGCTGTTGACAGATCATTTGACACTTGAAACTACGTTTGCTACGATTTGTTTTATTAACTATGTACATTCAACCACGATTAACTATGTAGTTTATGTAAACTACGTAGCAAATGTTTAAAAAATGTAGTTTGTTCCAAAAAGTGACTGTTCGGCCATCCCTGACTACTGGTTGTAACAAATGGTAAAGATTACGATGCGAATTGATTCAAGGTAGCAAAAACCCAAACACCTCAAAAATAAAAAAAAATTGTTTAGACACTGAAAAAGCGAAATCAGTGATTATTTTGATGCAAATAAAAAGCTGATGACTCAATTATTATTATCTGGTCAAAAAAATATTTCATTTTGGCTCAACCTTTCACATAAAACTATTTCTAAGATTTCAATGATCAATGATAAGGTAGTTCAATTTCATGTGAAACGCTGGGCAAAACTAAATATTTTTTTGGCTATAAATAACACATACCTACAAAATTTAACTTTTTAAAATTTTCCAGAATTTTTTTTATTTTTCTCTTATATTCAAAAACGGTTAATTTAAATCTACCATCAATTTTAATCCATCAGCTTTAGTTTTGCCTACAAAGCTTTATTGTATTTTAGTTAGAGTAGTAGCACATTTTGCAGTTTGGTACAGTGTTAATATGCAGTTATGAAGAAATTATAACAATATCTACATCACGGAAATTTTACAATTCTAATATCCCACTGTTTTTGTAACATTTGCGGTGAATGAGGATACAAAATTTTAAAAGTGGTGAAGAATTCGTAATAACGGCTTATTTTGACTACTTCAAAATGCAAATATGTAATTTAGATAAGCTCTGGGTGCCTAAAACTATTTTTCGAAACTGTGTTGTTAGTTTCCGACTATGGTCAAGTAGAACAAGAAGCTTTGAAGCTCAATACCCCAATGAACTGGCGAAAATAAAGAAATTCCCATGATGATTGTTATTTTTGCCTCGTTAATTTAAATGGTATTAACTCAAATAACCACAATAAATTGATTTATTCTAATTAACCATCTGCCAAACGACCAACTTTCATGGAAAAGATCATTTTTGGTTGCTTCTGAAGAAAAATTTAATTTTTGTTCGCCGCATGGCATGTTTTTTTCTATAGGAGAATCCGTATGTCATATCTTGAAAACTAAAGCTGATTGATGAAAATGGGTTTCATTTTCAGATTCAGGATGCCGATTATCTACATATAAAATACTTATTTTCCCGGAAAAAAATCTTTGTTGTTAAATGTAATAATTGAGTCATCAGCTTTTTATTGACATCAAAATAATTTCAGATTTCGCTTCTTAAGTGCCTCAAAATTAAAATTTTCAATGAAAGCTATATAACTGGCACAATTTTTGAACATGTCAAATTATTTTTTTCATCGGCATTTGCAAGAAAAAACCTCTGGCGACTGACTTAACTGGGAACAAAGAATGGCTTATCCATATATACGACTTACAATGTTTATGTAGGATTTACATATATACAAGCTACTCTGTTGTTTTTTTTTCTTTCTATTAATGAATCTAACATTACTCTAACGCACCCTATTTTAGTTTACTTTCGTTCTCGTTTATACATAGTTTTATTCTCTGACACAAAGTTTACATTCAGCCACAAACATGCATTTTTGTATTTCCAATTGAAAATTCGATTATCGCGATGCAGCAGGTGAACTGCATCTAATAACATGACGTATGAAAAGGACACCTAATTTCCATCGTCCTTTAAAAGGAACACTATATAGCACCACACACAGAGACCTGCTGTGACTTCGGGACTGGGACAGCGGAATAGGCACAGTTACTCGTGCATGACCGTTTTGTTGCGTCATCAACGACACCACTCTAGTTATCATTGCATATATGTACATATGTATAGGGCACTTTGAGTACCACGAATATTTTGTACATACAATTATAATTGAACACACAAAGGAGTAAGGTCCTAGTTCTCAGTTTTAGTTCTAGTGCCAGGTGTGCGTGCAAGCGTGATAGGAAGCTCTCCCACACTATATAATTTGACAACAAAGGAAGACACATGGATGTGGATTCGTTATAGATTGGTACAATTAAGTGTGGGAAATGTTTTGGAAACAAAATGATTTGGTTTCAAATCTTATTGCGATTCGAAATCCTGAAAATCTCATTGAAATCAATTTTTTTCATACGTTAAGTAAACTTATTGAATTTCCTGTTGAATATTTATTTTGATTTAGTTGAATATTTTGACATTAGTTTCGTGACAGAAAGAAAACTAAACTAAACTAAAATAATTATTCTAGTGCAATTGAATTAAAATCGCGTTAAATTGTATCCCAATAATAATTTTTGACACTTATGAGGTGAATCTATTCGTGAAAACGTCAGAATTTAAAAAAGGATAAAATTCAATCGAAATTTTAATCCAGTGCCTGAAACCGTGATAGGAGGCGCTGTTACCACTTCCAGTGAATAATTTTACACAGTCATAATTTTCTTATATTTTCTCTTGAAATTTGTTATTATTTGTTTTAATTGTTTTTAAAGATATTTATTTGTGAAGAAAGTTATGCCCCTCTGCCCACAGACAAAGTGCCATTGAATATTACATCTTGATAAATGATCGGTTGCCGGCTGTCAAAAAACTTGTCGTGTTCACTGAAATTGTGTTGAGCGCCCTCTATGAAAGCTTCAATTTGGAATGGACACGAGCACTCCATATAATAAATCCTCTAAGGGTAACCCTAGTCGTATAGTGGCATAAACGTCAACTTCGTTGTGGAAAGTGACGAAACCATTTTTTCTGTGATAGCTCTTTAGCTATATCACATGTGATACATATTATCTTACACATACTGAATTGCTTGGTTTCACTTACAGCGGAAATCACCTTATGAACAATTCCACTGTAGCATTAGCTTCGGAACAATCGTTTAATAAATCGTTGTCCTTGCTGGAGATCAATATTGATTTACCAGGAGCCTTTCATTTTCGCAAATCTTTGAAGCAAATTGGGAAGGTTTTTTTTAAGGCAACCTGTTACGGCGAATTTTAAATTTTCCCTTATGAATTTCTTTCGAACAAATGCCTCGTTAGAACTTAATTGTTTTCAAAAACTCTGGAATTTTTCAACAAATTTCAATTTTTCATTGTTTCACAATTTAAACAAAAAAAAACCCAGATATTCAAAAATTTGACCGCGTTTCATGTTTTCATCTCACACGTCTTTGTAAAACAAAAATAAATAAAACAAGCCGCTTTGTTGGCGAACGCAATTCACCACAGGAAGAAAGTGGCTTTTGTGCAATTATAGAAGATGAGCACCTATTTTTTATTTTTTTTCAATCAAAATTAAACTATTCCGACCACTACTCGCTCTGGCTCTCTAAAGGTACGCAAGTAGTATAGGCACCTACATATCTTCTGCAAGTCTCTCATCAGGAATAGAAAAGTAAAATTTTTCGAGAGGTATAAACAAATATAATTAGTTCATCTATTTTCTACACATCCGCGTATGGTTTTTAATAAAATTAAAATAAAATACAAAATACATCCCATGTCACTTGGTTGAGTATTTAGTTTTATTTTTGTTTAGATTAAATGTTTGGCATTGATGTAGGTAGGTATATGAATTTAAAAAATGTCGCCCCAAATGTCTTAGATACAACCGTGTGAATTTAAAATTTGTCTGATAATAGATTTGTTTGATGTCAGCCTTAGGGCGCACTGGGTCGCCCTGCTTGGTCTGAGGTGTTTGTGTTCGGGCGGGCTTTGAATGACTCTCACGAGACACGGGTTTTTCTTACGCAGTGGTTTTACTGAAAGTCGTTTTACTGAAAGCATGTCTACACATAACTAAAAAACCATTTCAATTTAATCCACCCTTCCCTATCTCACGCTTTAAAATTTATATCTATATATATATCACTCACACAAAAACAAGCTTTCATGATGCACCCGAAAATATTACTTAAAGCCCTTCCACACTATCCCACTGAGTATTAATACAAAGTGGAAAAGAATTCCATGCTACTGCCAAATTTGTGAGAGAGAAATTTCTTTTCATTTTTTGACCACACACAACAGTTTAATTTAACCTCAATAAAAATGTGATGAAATGTGTGACAGGATTAGAGCCATTTCTAAAAATTCTCATGTATTAACATATGTCAAATCGTGTAGGCTGGGAATATCATATTTTGTTTCCACACTATTATACATGATTTGTTTCACACTTTTTTGAGATGTATTAATACTCAGTGGGATAGTGTGGAAGGGCTTTTAACTTTGGCTCATCGGTGGATTTTGGGTGGAACCTACCCTCATCGGTTTTACGCACATAAAATCTACCTGTCTCACTGGATGTGCCTTTCAATAAAATGCCTGTGTAAACAGAAACTTACGTAATGGTAAAAGACCCTGTTTAGATTGGGAAGATTGAGTCCGGACTGGTGAGTGTCATCGTGTTTACATTTGAAACTTTCAGGCGCTTCAAAATACATTGAAACAACAACAATTTCAACATTTCACACATTGAAACAACAACAAAGTAGACTCATGAGTCCGGTTTTTATGTTTTCTTCCTGCCTCACGAGATTCCTCACCCCACACTTCTCTTTCCTACGAACTGCCGTGATACCGGCCTCAATCTTCCCAATCTAAACAGCGTCAAAAGTCATTGCATATTTGTGAATTAAGCTAAGTACAGACGATCGTCAGATCTTACAATATTGTCAGATCTGTCAGTGAAAAAACTGTTCCAAGTGTCTTACAATCTTCTGAACACACAATTTTGTCTGACAATATTACGTCATTGTCAGACGACAATCTGACAAAAAATTGTCAGATATCTCACAATCGTCTGAAAACACAATTTTAATCATTGTAAGTCGATTAGGACATTGTCAGATTAATTGGTCATTGTCAGAAGTTTTAATTGAAAACATCTTACAATTGCTGACAATTTCTTCAGTGTTCGAAATGTCAATGAGTTGGTTAAAGAGAGATAAAAAATAGCTGATAATCAAATTGGGAAGAAATCTACCAACCGTGTGAACGTACAATTTTTCATTGTAAGAAATATGTCAATTGTCAGCTAATTGTTAGCTATTGTCAGACCATTGACAGTTCTGACAATATTGTAAGATCTGACAATCGTCTGTACTTAGCTTTAACTGATGTACACTCATGAATGACAGAATACAAGATTACGCCATTTAATTTTTTTGTCTTCGTTTTCTGACGTCATTTGAGAAGCAAACATTTTACAGCCGAGGATCTTTCGTGCGCGAATAATAATAATTTGTTAAATAAATTCTCATTTTATTTTTGAAAAACCTAAAATGTAAGTTTTTTTAACAAATTATTACTATTCGCGCACGAAATATCCTCGGCTGTAAAATTTTGTATTCTTCTCAAATGACGTCAGAAAAAGAAGACAAAAAATGAAATGGTGTAATCTTGTATCCTTTCATTCATGATGTACACTGTACAGTATCTGGATCGTGTATTCGATAACCAGTATTTTCCAGAGATAACAACCCACGCGCAAAATTTTTCCGGTTGAATTTTTATAATTACTACCTCTTCCGTTGCCGCGTTTAATTTACCGAGAGCTAAGTTCCCTAGTTCACATGAGGAAACAAGTAGCTTGGAATTTTTTACGTTTTATTTTAATTTCTTTACAAATCTCTTGTAGCTTTTACATGAAGAAACAAAATCTTAGACATTTTTTATAGTTTCTTTTAAAAGTATCTTGGTCGAACCCACTACTTCTATAAGATCTTTGACCGGGAGATTTCTATCACTCCTTTTACTTGATCTTGCCTTAAAACTGAAAGTTGCTAAAAATTCAGTTTCCTCGTTTGAAAGGGGACTAAGATGTTTACATATAAAAAATAAAGTCGGCAATTCAATACAATCATGTCGTCATCAAATACTTACGCAATTAAAAAAGTCGGAAGTGCAAATTTGTTGTATCTAATGATTGTATTCTCGTTCACACTTCTCTGTAGGTATAGTAAACACAATGGAAACAAAAAGTTTTGAATTGTCTGACTGGGTCTGCCAACCACTGATCTTTATGACGCTGTTTACATTGGGAAGATTGAGGCCAGTATCACGGCAGTTCGTTGGCAAAAGTAGTGTGAGGGTGAGGACTCTCGTGAGGCACGAAGAAAACATAAAAACCGGGCGCATGAGTCTACTTTGTTGTTGTTTCAATGTGTGGAATGTTGAAATTGTTTCAGTGTGTTTTGAGCGCCTCAAAGTTTCTAATGTATATTTGACGGATCATACATCACATATATATTATACTGATGTACGTACCTTAAAGTAGTCGTCATAGATGACTCAGTGCAAATTTTGAGTTTTTAGAAAAACAATGTGCCAATTGAGAAAAGGCATAATTTTTTAAAAATTTAAAATTCACACCCACTCTTATGGGGGCTATTTTACGTCACATATTTACATTCTTTCCAATTTAAGCAGGGTTTATAATACACTACACAATTATGACAGTTATTTTTACTTAAATTATTGAAGATGACATTTGCGAATGCAGCTTTAATTTTTTATAAATGGAATCGCCATTTTTGTATGGATATGTGCATTCCGAACGAAGTATAACAATTCTTTTGACTCCAATTGGCAATGGTATTTTTGAAGGCACCTTCAACTTTTTACATCTGAAAAAAAGACAGCTTCAAGTATGTAGGTACATATAACAATTCTTCAATTGGAGTCAGCTTTTTTGTATGGCTTTTATAACAGGCGCTTCTGTTGTATTTTCCACTTATAATATTTTTTGTAAATGAAAGTTTGGGCAAAGTACCAACTGTTTTTGTTTTTAATTCTGAAATTTTTATCATTTGCATTTAGAAAAGCTAAAATCAAATTGATTTTATCTTCACACCTATTTTGATACAAATCCTGTAGTTGCTTTAAAATTTTAACTAATAAGAAAAAAATTGTATCCAAATAGAATGACTCCGAGTGTAAACAAAAAAAGGTGTTTGTCTCACTTTTCTAAAGAATCCAAAAGAAAAAGATATAACACAAAAAAAAGATGAATTCGAAATAATGCTTTTTTTTCTTTTAAATTCATGTTCATTTGTTCCTTGTTCTTGTTGTTGTTGCTCTCCGTTCCATATTTTGTATAAGTTCTCAAACGCGCGATAGATATCGAAACAGCATTTACGAGGAATTTTTAGTTCAATACGAAAGTGATATAGAAATATTTAATTGAAGATTTTTTTGTTTCGTAAATTTCAAGATTTATGAGTAAAATTGTCAATATAATTTTTTTTTTAATAAATAATTTTGAAGACATGAAAATAAACAACAACAACAACCAGAAAATGTTTGAATGTTGTTCTCTATGCGAACGGTTATATGAGCGTTGATTAAGATAAAATAAAAAAAGTTATAACCACGAATAATTAAAAAAATTAAAAAAACTACTTTAAAGTCATCTGTGCTGTGAAATAGAGTTATATTTAAATTTACACCTTAATTTAAGAAAAAATAAATAAAATAGATAATGTTATGCTTTTGGGTGCAAAGTTGCAATCAAAAAGATTACTTGTGAGTTACAAAACATATGCATATATTTTCATGTACATAATTTTGTATTTTAAAATATAAATAAAATATATGTGTATGTTGCATTGATAAATAAATATACATAGTGTTACTATTTACATTTTTTTATTGTTTAATGTTCCCAATTATTTAGTAGAATATCAATATCTCTCATTGTTAATAATCCTTTTTCATATAGTCAATAAATTTTGACCTCTCTCTCTCTCCATTGCACCCCTTCGCACAAAAAACAATAAACTATTACCTTAATTAACTATTTATTTATTTTGACATTTTTGTGATAAATAATAAAAAGAAAGTAAAAGATAAAAATCCTCAAAAAATGCAATTAAACGAAAAACAAAGGTGAGAGCGACATTCCTTTAATTTGTGCAACAAATCATCATGTTATTATGTTATATTTTATTTCAAACGTTTTTTTTTATTTAGTAACAATTTGATGAATATATGTATAGGTTTTTTTTTTTAGTTTTTTGTTTAATTTAATTAAATTTAATTTTAACCCCAATGAGCATGCGACATTTGTGTAGGCGATTTTTGTTTCTTTTTTATTTAATTTTTTTTTTATTTTGTTTTTATAGTTATTATTACTCATTGGAATTTAAAGATTCGGAAATTCTTCGGTTATGCTTTTGTAAGAAAGAAATACCCGCTGGGGCGCTGTGCAATCATTTAAAATTAATTTGATTTGTTGTTTACAACCCACGATCTGTCAGGTTTTTTTTATAAATACCCAAAACTCACACGTGATTTATGAACCTACATGACACATGAAAAATGCCAAAAAATTGGATCAATTGTTATAATTTCAGGTATTGAAAAAAGTTTAAATTGATAAGTTATTTTTTTTAGTTTTTGTTTAAATATAAATTTCCCAAACGGGAGAAAACTAATAAATTGACACCTCCCCATAAGATTAGTAATATGCTCTAAATTAATGCGAAATCACGATCTTATATCACCTTTCTCTTCTCCATTTCTATTAAATTTTAAGTTTGTTTGAAAATTATTCTTAAAATATCCTGAAAGAATTTTATTAATAACTCAACAACAACCTGTTGACTTTTAAATGTTTCTTGAGCGAACAGAGATGCTGTAGATATTTTAAAAATTTACCTGCTCAATGTCAACGAGCTTCGGTATAAGGGAGAGTGGGTTTGGGATGGTCGTTTTTTGTAAATAAATTTTTTAATTCATTCCATCCTCCCACTTCTGGTAGTGTTAAGAAGTAAAGAAAAAAAGACAACAAAACATTAAAAGTTTCAAATCCAAGGAAAAAAGAGATGGCTACGATATGAATTTCGTCAGTGGTCCCGTTTGTGTTTAGGTATTTATTATTTTTATTATATTTTTATCATATGATCTGATTCAGATCACATGATGTAAATAATAAAATAGAATTCTGTTACAGCCTTATTCTAGCAAACCTCACTGGTACCTCACAAATCACAATATCTTCACATTCACAAAGTGAGGTAAAATTGATTTTGTGAAGTCACAAATTTTGAGCCTCACAAGAACTATAAAAATTGTGATCTTCTTTTGAGTAGCTCATAATTCATAACTCACGAGTTTGACATTTCATAATCACGAAAAAAATTACTTAATGGGTCCGTTCAACTTAACAATCAAAAAAAATTCACCTTTCTGTGGCGAGTTTTTTGTGGGGTTTCTTGTCAGGATTGTCTGACAATACCGAAAATGTTATCTAATCACAATAATAGCTGTGTTTTATTGGAAAAGCTATAGTACGATTTAACATGCATTACAAGTACAACATCGCCAGTAGGATTAGGGCCGATAAAAGCTAAAGTAGAGTCCTACAGGGGACAGATTTTGTAAATTAAAAAAAAAAAACAAGTTACTGCCGATGAGTTTTTTTTGTGAATTTAATACTGTACTACGCATAGAATACAAAAAAATATCGTAAGAAATCAACCCCACTTGTTAGCTTTCATGTGTTTTATTAAGCCTCAACTACATAAGCCAAAAAAGTGAAAAAGTGCAAAAGTGAAAATTTTTAAATTGATTTTGTGATAGTTTTTCTGACTAGAAAACTTATAAAAATGATGCAGAAAGCTTAAATTTTGGTTTAAAAACAAATTTGTGTATTCTTTTTCACAAAACAACGGCGCTAGCGGTAAAAAAAATATTTTTACTTTTGTACTTCAGTACTTTTTGGCTTATGTAGTTAAGCCTTTATCCACAAGAATAGAACAACAAATAGGATCAAAGTGACAGACATTGATATTACATCCATCTCTTTTTTTAATGTGTTTTTTTTTCAGTTTTCACGAATTTGTTGTCTTTTTTCTTTTAAACAACTTTACCATATGGGAAACAAAACAGCCATTACACACAAAAAAACATTTTTGTGAAGCTAAGTACAGACGATTGTCAGATCTTACAATATTGTCAGAACTGTAAATGGTCTGCCAATAGCTAACAATTAGCTGACAATTGACATATTTCTTACAATGAAAAATTGTCCGTTCACACGGTTGGTAGATTTCTTCCCAATTTGATTGTCAGCTATTTTTTATCTCTATTTTACCAACTCATTGACTTCTCGAAGAATGAAGAAATTGTCAGCAATTTGTAAGATGTTTTCAATCAAAACATCTGACAATGACCAATGAGTCTGAAAATGTCCTAATCGACTGACAATGATAAAAATTGTGTGTTCAGACGATTGTAAGATACCTGACAATTTTTTGTCAGATTGTCGTCTGAGAATGACGTGTCTGACAATATTGTCAGACAAAATTGTGTGTTCAGACGATTGTAAAACATTTGGAAAAGTTTTTTCACTGACAGATCTGACAATATTGTAAGATCTGACAATCGTCTGTACTTAGCTTGATACTTGGTGAAAATTTCATGTTACCAAACAGGTACTTGCGCCATTATTCACTTTAAAATGGAACACAACAACTTGCTGAACATAACTATACTGCTCAAAGGACAACGGTAAAACTAATTATGAGCGTTGGCTCTCGGTTCGAGACCAATAACGATCATTAATATATAGTTGGAACTGTTTATAGGCACTAAGATTCAATTCTCTGTGGCAAGAAAGTTGTGGATGCAATTGGAGTACAGAGAAACACGATCAAGTACCCAACTTTTTTCTAATTATGCTTTGCTTGGGTTGAGGTCAAAATTGTACCTGGGTCCTTAGAGGATATATTACATGGAGTACTCGTTTCCATTCCAAATTAAAGCTTTCATAGGGGGCGCTCAACACACTTTCAGTTGACAGCCGAAAGCCGATCATTTAAGGCCACTTTACATGATATGATAAGTCATATGACCTGTCAATTCATTTTCTGTCTAATTTCTCATACGACCTGTCATTTCAGGTAAAATCATAGCACTTGCATTTTTTTCATGTTTACATGTTATGATTAGATATTTTACTTTTGCTTTGATTTAATTGTCAGATAGACTCACTTCAAAATTCAAAACAAGGAAGAATCATGAATTCAAAGAAAATAGCTGCAATTTTCGTGATTTCAATTGTTTTAGCACATATAATTAAAAAGAGAAAAATAAGAACGATGAGTAGAAGATCCCTTTGGAGCAGGAAATAGCTCTCAAAGAGAAACGCTGGCGCAGATCACGCAGGGCTTGTAATGAATGAGTTAAGGTTTGATTTTTGTTTTCTTTGCTCCGTAATTTTTATTTGATTTGTCAAATGAAAATAGCCACGGTTCTAATTTAAAAAAAGTCATATGACTTTCTGTTTGGCAAGTCATATGATTTCAATGAATGCGTTCAGACGCTTGGATATGATTTTTTTGACATAAAATTTGACAAAGCATATGACTTATCATATCATGTAAAGTGGCCTTTATCAAGATGTAGTATTCCATAGCATTTCGTCCGTGGGCAGAGGTCCATAACTTTCATCACAAATATATTTAAAAACAATACAAAAATAACAACAAATTTCAAGAAAAAATCAATAAAATTATGACTGACAGTTGAACTTTAAGTATTCACCTAAAGTGGTAACAGCGCCTCCTATCACGGCTTCTGGCACTACAATGCATAAGTTATAGGAACAAGCACTGCATAGAATATAATACTCTTAGCCTGTGTCAAGAGTTTAATGTCCAAAATTCTACAAATAAAAAAAGTTTCATTAGCCTATTAAGTATTAAGGATCCCCCACACCAACGCGAATCTGTCTTGGTGACGAAGAAAACAATAATAACAACGTGTTGGTGTGGGGGATCCTTTAAGCGTGGAGGGCACATATTATCGATCATGATTGACAGTTTTGATTGAATTTTGATTGAAAGTGTGTACATTCTGAATGATTGTTTGTCATCTATCAAAACTGTCAGTCATGAGCGAAAATGTATACTACGCTTTAAGTTATGACTAGGAGAGTATATTATCCGTTCGACAATTACCAAACACAAGAAATTTATAGTAATGCACTCATAATTAGAAGAATGTTCCCGACCGAAATTCGTTTATATACCGCCATCACTAGGGATGAACGACGTCCGGATGTCAACAATAAATTACACGGGTCAGCATGTTTGACAACATGGTTTGACAATCGATTATTCATTTGTATAACTGCTTTTAAACGATACAATAGGCGTGTTTTTTTGCAAGCCCGGGGGAAATTGGTTGAAAAAAACGACAGCGGGGATTAGCGACGCCATGACAGTAAAGAACATGGAGTTTCCATACAAACTATCGATAACATGTATGCAATTCATGCCGGTAACACAGTTTTTCGGTGCGCTTAAGTTAAGCCCCGAAAATTCTCCGGGATTAGTTGTTGTTGCATTTAAGATGTTAATTGTTTAGCACTGACGTCGTTTTTTTCATCCAATTCCCCCCAGGCTTGCAAAAAAACACGGCTAATTTAACCTTGGGATTTTTAAGCTCGTAGTCGGAGTAGTGGTGGTCGGGGTAGACAAAATTACTGAAGTTGAAAAAATTGCAGTTTTGGCTCTTTCTTCTTACTTCTTTGTGTTTTTTCTTATTATTCCTAACATAAGCGGAGTAAAGATGTGTAAAAATCACAGTGATGCTTTTGATGGTGTGCATATTGGACTGCCTCCGCTGACTTTTGCCTTTCTTGGCCACCTCTTTTTCGTTCTTTATTTTTGAAAGATCTACTAATTGTTAGCTATTGTCAGACCATTGACAGTTCTGACAATATTGTAAGATCTGACAATCGTCTGTACTTAGCTTTAGTTAGATTTGTGTACTGTGCATTTAAGTGAAAGACGCTCCCAAGCGCACATTTTGAGAAAGCAAAAATGAACGAAACTGGACGAAACGTTAGAATTCGAAATTATGGTAGCATCATCCCATCACATCATGATGCAAAAACAAAAAGGCATTTACTAAAAAAAATCCCATCACCCATTTACACCTATTATCTTCTACTATTTTATCAATGGTAGTTTTTTGGGTAAGCCAACTTATAGCTCTGATCGCCACATAAAATTATTTTTACTTTGATGATGTTAGAATAAATTTTAATGAAAATAAAATATAATATATACAAAATTAGAAAAATTCATTGAATGCAGTCTTGTGTGTTATGCTTTACCGGCTGAAATTCTCAAAATAATAATATGCATGTTATCCACATTTTATTGGATCGCTGTCAACAATTATTCGTCGCAATTTGCAAAAAAAAAATATTTTTTTAAATGTGATTTTGAATAACTTAATTTATAATTTTGATGTGTGATGTGTATTTTCATATTATGTGAAATGATGAATGACAGACAATCATGGGAAAATGTTCACCTGGCTGATTTGGCACAAACAACCAAAAGTATTGCACATGATTTGGCTAAGGTCTTCTGTTTTTTGTTCTGTTTAAGAAAACTTGGGAGTTTTTTGTATCCAGTAATATGTCAACATAAATTATATTCTAGAAAAAACCTTTAATCAAATACAAACGTTTTTGAGGTAACACTGATTTTGCCACACGAACTTTGACTGCTAATTCTGTTATATCAATCTACCCTCTTTATTAAATCGCAGTTATCATGTGTCAATTAGACTCAGACTTGTGATACGGTAATACTCATTACAAGAACTACGACAATAAGAACATTGGAAAGTTCGCGAGTAACTAGCCATACATTTATTTGTCGGTGGATTTGATTAAATTTTTGTGACCAACCAGGACCTAAATATGCAAACAAAAATTTAGAGCATCACTTCATAATTTATGAGGTCATTTACCTTCATATTATTTTAAATTACTGAATAGAATAAAATTCTTGGCTAACAAATTTTTTGTTTCTATTTGTTTTTACTTACAACCACCTATTAAAGTAAAAAATATCAAAAAAGTCCGTGTGGCACGACAAAATTAAAATTTTGTTGACCAGTGTAATTAATTTATTTTAACATAAATTATATTCTAGAAAAAACCTTAAATCAAATACAAACGTTTTTAAAGGTAACAATAATTAATTTATCTCTGGCAGTAATAACTTACCGCCATATTATGCACTCGATACATTACATTACTCGATACAATACATCCGGATTTAAGTTTTAATCTGAAGTATCGATTGAATAATATACTCATTGGGCCAAATGAGGTAATTTCGTTGAAAATTTCCAAATTCGATTCCAAAATTCACAATCCGATTCAAACTGGTCTTGTATCATTGCAAAAGTGCAAAGTTTTTTTTTGTAATGAGGTAAGGGTATAGCAATTTTACACTTTTGCATTTTTGCAATGATACAAGACCAGTTGCATCGGATCGTGAATACCCCTATTATTTCATTTCCCATACAAATTCACATTTCGAAATGAGGTAATTTCAACCAAATTTGCACGAAATTTGGTTGAAAATTACATAAAAACCTTATGAACACACCCAAGTGGAATTCATACGCTGTGGAAACCCATTGGAAACCATTGAAAATGTCAAAATTTGATGTATAGGAAACAGAAAGAGAACACAAGACAAAAAAGCTATTAACTGCCAAATCAAAAAATTATATTATCTGTCAAACGAAATTAGCAAATTTGCAATGAGAAACCTTTTCTGTAATTTACGAAATTAGCACATTTCAGCTCCAATGAAAACTTATGTCGAATTCCTTTCAACAAAAGAATCGAATTGTTTTCTAAAAAGAATCGAATTTTTTGTGTCGTTGAAAGGAATACGAAAAGACGAAAAGAATCGAATTTTTTTTGTGATTGTGTGTGTGGCACTAGACAGCAGCAATTTTGAAGTAAAATTTCCAGAAAATATTCAATTTGGAAATTATTATTATTATTAATTGAAAAACAACGCACAAATATTTACTATAAAATTCACCGAAAATTCGTTGCAACCAAAAACACAATTTGTTTTCATATTGACATTTTAGAAATTTCAAACCTTGCAAGTGTGTGTGCAAATCGGTGTAAACCTTTCTTGAATCTTGCAAAATTAGCAAGATTTTTTTTTACAGAAAAAATTGGAATTGTTCAGAAAAAAAATCGATTCTTTTAGAAAAAAATTCGATTCGTTTGTTGAAAAGAATTCGACATTAGTATTACCTACCTTCCTTTTTATTTCGATTGCTGTCAACATTTCCTAAAAGAGTTACGGGGGGAACAGTGAAGAAAACTTGATGAAGCGCTTATATGTACCTAGACCCTGTTTTGATTGGGAAGATTGAGTCCGGACTGGTGAGTGTCATCGTGTTTACATTTGAAACTTTCAGGCGCCTCAAAATACATTGAAACAACAACAATTTCAACATTTCACACATTGAAACAACAACAAAGTAGACTCATGAGTCCGGTTTTTATGTTTTCTTCCTGCCTCATGAGATTCCTCACTCCACACTTCTCTTGCCTACGAACTGCCGTGATACCGGCCTCAATCTTCCCAATCTAGACAGCGTCCAGTCATTATTATAACATGTATGTGAATTCTCTGCATTCGTTTATATTCGTTAGACCGCTTATGGTATGTTTCTTACTATCATAGTTCTACTTCCCAGCTTATAGCGTTTTTCACTGAAGAAAATATTTTGTATACCATGCTTTGACGGTGTTCACATTGGACTGCCTCCTCCGACTTTTTTTGACGTCTCTGTACTTTTTCTCACTCCCACTTCATGGCGAGAAAGAGATGGCCAAGGAAGGCAGGATTTTTTAAATTTTTTAAAAATTTATGGATTTTTTTTGACATTTGCCGTTGTGACATTTGTTTTGGCAACTGTGTAATGGTGTTAGTTTGCTATTTGTCTGTCAAGAAAATAGAAACACGGAAAATTTCATCTATCGAATTCATTATTACTTTTTTATTATAATATGTATAAAATAACTTTAATTTTATATCGCAGTTTTATTCGAAGTAACTAAATCAGTAATCACTAACACAAAGAAAAAATGACAGCTTTTTGTTTTTTTTTTTTAAACTGTAGACGTCAAAATGAGTCGCGTTGTGTTCACACTTAAGGTAGAACTAGAATAGGCGAAAGCCAACGTACGTGGTCGTACGAAACCGAGCGAAAACAAGAAATTCATATGACGCGCACATAATTGGGATTTGGAACTTTTCGTTTAGTTTTCGTTAACTTTCGCCGTCGGACGTAAGAGCGCTCACCGACCGCTCTTTCGTACGTGGACTGACAGCTAGCTTCAAAAATCAAAAAAATCACTTCCAACCACTCAAGTGCATTATGGGTGACTTATGAATTTGACGTTTTGGAAAGCAACTTTTCGTTCGCTTTTGACACTAGCTTCCGACAGCTACCGCCTATTCTAGTTCTACCTTTATTTGTGTCTGAACAAGACCAGACTGACTTACGTCAAAAAAAATCGGATGAGATAGTCCAATGTGAAGAGGCTGTTAAATTCAAAATAAGAATAATATAAAAATCCTCAAGAAAAGCCCACAATTTTTAAAGAGCAATTCCCGATTTTGAGAGTAAATTTTTTTAACTCTATGGAAAATGCTATTACTTAGACGCTGATTACATGAAGACTTTTTTCAGTTGTTTCGTCTTTCGTCTTTTT
Source organism: Epistrophe grossulariae (assembly GCA_929447395.1). NCBI lineage: Eukaryota > Metazoa > Arthropoda > Insecta > Diptera > Syrphidae > Epistrophe > Epistrophe grossulariae. The sequence goes on from OV839570.1 coordinate 6,943,392, forward strand.
GACAGCTTGGGTGAGGGGTGTAGAAATGTAGGAGGAATGAAGTAACGAAAGCAGGAATGAAAAATTGAAGATTTTTTCTGGTTGAACATTGACGTTTGTGGTTTGACAATCGAATAGAGATGAGCGGTGAGCAGATGTCAGCAAAAATCGTAGTTGATAGAAAAATTATCGATATTCAAGTATCGATTTTAAAATAAAATAAATCGATTACAAAAAATTAAAAAAATGGAAATAAAATGGTTTTTGTAAATCTAATGCAAAGAATGAAACTTCACAAAAACGTCCATTGTTGTGTGTTCTTTCTACAAGAAAAACATTATTCTCTTTGATATTAAGGTTCCCCCACCCCAACGCGAATTTTAGGTGGCGACGAAGAAAACAATAAAAACAACGTGTTTTTTTCATTGACAACCACATGTTGTTATTGTTGTTTTCGTCGTCGCCACGAAAGATTCGCGATGGAAATTATATTATTTTCGATTGACTAATGACTGGATGGATTCAAAGGAAATTTGACAAATCGATTATTTCATGGAAAAGGAATATTAATATAATAATAATAAAGTGGTTTTACCTTACGGTCCATTGATTTCTACGTCTGTGCCTACGTTCTGTACTCCCGCATCGATAAAATTGGTCGAGAAACCTTAAAAAATGGAACAAAACTCATATGATTTGTTTTAATTTCAATCGTCTCTAGACTTATGCGAGCCACAGATTTAAGGCACAGATCATTTGAATGGAATTTCTTAGAGGAGAAAATCGAATTTTTTTTGAGGTTATAAGAACGGGATCTGCTACAATAACAATTTCCCTTTTTTATTTTCTCCAAAATGTTTGATTGAAATATAACTGGGTTTCAGTTTTTTGCCTAAAAATTCACATAACAGAAATAAGGATTTAATGTTCTTTCGCCTTATTTTTGGGTTATGGTCTTATATTTCGCTAATGGCTGGACTAAGTTGCCAGTTGGTTCCCAGCTAATCATCTTTGGTAAAGGATTATTGCAACTGGTAAATCTTCAAATCTCGAATCTATAATTTGAAACGTAAATCATCGAATTTGATAATCAGCCGATTCAAGCATAACCTTTATTACAAATTTAATCTACTCTGAACAAACGGCCCTAAGTCAAAAACACATTTTGATGTGAATTCAACGTATTTGACCACCAAAATTAAAAAGAAAGAAGAAAACATCGATTTTTCAGGTTCGATAAATTTTGTCATCGATTTTTCAGGGAATATTTTAACTGTTCATCTCTAAAAAGAAAGCATTTTGCGAAGAACTTATAATCTTTTAATTTCGTGTTGTAAAACAGTTTTTATACTTAAAAAAGCTACAAATATGAACAAAAAGTGATTAAAAAACATTTTTATTTATAACCACTGTTTACTTTCCAATAAATCCACCGCAAAATTTTTGTTTGTCAAAATAACGAAAGACTCTTCACGAATGAAAAAAAGAACCATGTAATCACAACGATACGTGTCTGTCAAAAAGACGAAAGACGAAACGAACGAAAAAAAGACTCGTGTAATCAGCGTCTACTTGGTAACTTGACACTTTATACCAAGTTTCCCAAAAGTAGATTTTTTCCTATGGGTTTTGACAGCAAATTTTCAAGTTGCCTAACAGACCTATTACCCTTGTTCGTTTACTTCCCAAACCTACCCATTTCTACCATTTTTAGCCCGAAAGACTCTCAAAGTTCATATAAAAAAAGAAAACTGGTAGAATCTGGCTGTTTCGGGCAAGTACGCGAACAGACCTATTATCTACTATTTTATGACGTTAAAATGACAAGGAAAAAACCTTTCTAGCATAACGCCCATCTCCATAACAATTCTTATTAGAAAAATAATGTAATAACTTTTCTCCTATTCAAATTCTAACACTGCGACGACGCATCATCAAACCCTTAAAGGCATCCACCATAGAGGGTAGTTTGAGTGGGCGAAAATAAAATTCAGAGAAAAAGAAAAGGCAAGGGCATGCGTATTTGGAAAAAGCTCCACGCAAGCTGATGTGATGATGGGATATGTCAAAAATTGACCTGCCAAGCCTTTACCATATAGATTGTTTTTTTTTTTTTTAATTGTTTTTTCTTTCTTATTTTTGTGAAGACAGGTGAACTTTAGTATTCCCCAACATTAGAATACCTCAGAAACTCTCTGAAGAGTTGCTCTCTGGGCGCGGGCATGAATAACATATATTTTTGTTGGAACCGTGGAAATCAAATAAATTTAAAAATATATAAAACAAATATTATAAATGAATTATTTTTCAAGTTTTTTTTTAATTAAAACAAAAATGGCATAATAGTGTTGACGGTGGTAAAACTATATTCTTCTTCTTTTAATCGATTAATTTAGAAAAATTCTTTATTGTATCACGGGTTTATAGATCTTATAATATTTGAATGAAGTGTTAAACAAAAATATCGTCTTGTCTTTTTACTTATAATCTCTAAGTTCGAGTTAGTGATTTAGAGAAGAAAATGCTCCTACGAGTATGCAACAGAGAAGCTATTTTTCTACAAATACTTTCCCATTTTCCATATTATCAAAAATCAATTTAAATTCTAATTCTTAATAGAATTTTGAATAAAGCCGAAAATAATTGAATTCAATTGTCGTATATATTTTCACTTAGGAAATCATTGCATAAAACTAGGCTTTCTCTGTTTCAAAAAAAGAAGAAAAACGTAATAAAAACGAAAAAAAAAACGCAAAAAATGTGAAATGTGCAGTGCGAATGAATGTGAATATTAAAATAGAAAAGTGTTATATGCAGTAAAATATACTCGTCGAATTGTTTAGATTTTTCTTCTTTAATTCCTGTATATAATGCATGTTTTTATTCTTTAAAAAAAAATGACAATCTAAATTTAAATGCATGTTCTCCTTCTTTTTCTCAACAGCTGTCATCTTGTTTTTTTTTGACATATAAGGGATTTGTGACAGTAGTCAATAAAAACAGAACTCTATCAACATTTTGTATTTAAGTTAAGGTTCGTTTTGCAGATAAACAAGTTAACTTCATATATTCCGGAATAAAATTTAACAAATAAAAAAAATAAAAAAAATATTTGCTAATCAGTTACACTAGCCATTACATGACAGTCATGCGCATGTAATAATTTCTTTGTGTGTAAAGAATAAAGTTCCTACAGTTTTTAGTTAGAGAGTGAGAAAGAGGGAAGAGCAAAGGAATTTATCTTTTTTTTTGTGTAATCCTTGAAAAAGCAATATTATTTAGTTGTTTGTGATTTTTTGCTTACTGACAACGAAAAGCAAGACACAAAACGCCAACAATAAAATTGAATTAAAGGTAAGAATAAGAGTAAATTTAAATTGAATAAGTTTGTTAATCCTCGATATAAATAAAATAATAACCAATAAACACCCTGGCAACATACAAAAGGGGCACAAGTAGATGATGAGTAATCCTTGAAGTTCGTCCTGTCCTGTTTTATGCTACATAAAAAATTACCCACATAAAAACTTACTTAAAAAGTATAAATCCTTTCAATAGAACATTAAGTTGTTATAAAGAAATCTCCACGACCCAAGTGTCATCGAACTGCTTAGAAATTTTAAGCTAAACAAGAAATTAATTATTTTATTATATTTGTTTTTTTTTTTTGTATTTGAATAAGAGAGTGAAAAAATTGAAAGTGAGATTGCACCTTTCCTTCTGTTGTTCATTATAAATTTTTTAAGGTGTGTCTGTAAAGGGCCTTGCCTGTTTTTGTTTAAATTTATTACATTTTTTAATCCCTGTAGCAATTAAATTACTTAGTTAAATTAGGGCACGGGATTTGGGTATTTTTAAGTGCGGCAAACAGGCAATTATTGTGTCTGTTTTTTTTGTTTCTTAAGAACGTGTTTATGCGTAAATTTGTATGAGTGTTTTTCTGTGTGACAAAACGTGGGCGACACTTGTGAATACCCTGGGAATCCCAGCTGTCCTTTTTTAAATATAGTTAATTCTAATAGGCGTTTCCATTGTATAATTTTGACAATTCAAAATGATAAAATTGCTTTTTATTTTTCTATAGTAGACCTTTCGATTCGAATTGTATATTTATGGAATGATTTGTCCTTTTAAAATGTCACATGTGCCTTTTGTTAGGGCCAGTTTCACTGCACACTTAACAAAATATAAGTGGCAATTAATTTTCCCATTTTGGCACTTTAATTGCAGTATTACTGTCTGAGTAAGTCGAACTTAAGTGGCTAACATGGGAGACTTAAGTGTGATTTATTCCCATAAGTTTACACTGTTAAATTGGGAATTAGTTTTCCATATTTGGTACTTAAGTGACACTTCACTCTGAAATTGGCCCTTAAACTTCTTACAAATCTTTGCACATTAAGCTTAAGCTAAGTACAGACGATTGTCAGATCTTACAATATTGTCAGTGAAAAAAACTGTTCCAAATGTCTTACAATCGTCTGAAAACACAATTTTGTATGACAATATTGTCAGGAACGTCATTATCAGATGACAATCTGACAAAAAATTGTCAGGTATCTTACAATAGTCTGAACACACAATTTTTATCATTGTCAGTCGATTAGGACATTATCAGACTCATTGGTCATTGTCAGATGTTTTCATTGAAAACATCTTACAATTGCTGACAATTTATTCATTGTCCGAAATGTCATGAGTTGGTTAAAGACAAAAAAAAAGCTGACAATCAAATTGTCAGACTTTGGGAAGAAATCAACCAGCCGTGTGAACGGACAATTTCTCTTTGTAAGAAATATGTCAATTGTCAGCTAATTGTTAGCTATTGTCAGACCATTGACAGTTCTGATAATATTGTAAGATCTGACAATCGTCTGTACTTAGCTTTACTTGTCATGTCACGAGCAAATGGTCGCTATCGGGGAATTATCCAAAACTCTCCGGATAAGTTTGTGTTATTGTAATCCCTTGAGAAAAATCTGCAAAAAAAAAACAGAATTTGGGATAAGGGGATATACCTATTTGATATATGCTTGAATGCAAGAAACCTTCACCAACAACTTAAGTTAACATCGTACCTTTATTAGGTCTTCTGTAATTTTAATTTTCGTATTTATAAACTGTAGCTTTATTTAATAAATTTCGGTTTACAGATGAACAGTTATGCAGTGTGGTTTTATGTAGCCTCTATACAAGGGTGCATAAATCTTTATTTGTAAACAATTTCCTACGTATTCAGCCTTAATTTTAATTTAAATGTCAAATAAAGTACCAAAAAGAGGAAATCTATTACGTTTTACTTCCAAAACTGACCAACCAATCTCAGCTGTTCATAAAAAAAAACAATTCTGTTGCGCAGCCGAATGGATTCTTTTATTTTTTCCTAATATTATTATTCAGATTATTGTTATTTGTGTGGTTTTTGTGTTGTTTTTCAATAAAGTAATATATTTTGGAATAAAAAAAATCTTTTTTATTGATTCATTAGAAGATTTGTGTTTTCTTCACTCTACACGGTGGTGTTTTTATTGAAAAGAAAATATATCTATTAGGGTGGCTCTTTTGTTCGTTCTTTCCTGAAAGTGATCAAAAATCTCCAAATTTGGCACATTATTATAATTATTTTTCGGTGTTTCTAAGCTAGCCGCTTTAAAAAAAAATGCACAACGTGTTTGTATGTACATTGTACAGGTACATAATAATCATTTTTAGGGGAGGACACAAAATAAATTCAAACATTGCCAAAATATAAGCGCTACCCTAATATCTATGTATAATATTGTTGGGTGTGAGTGAAAGTGACATTTCGATACTAAAATATTCTTATACAGACACTATTCAACCCTCAAACGCGTTTAGCTTATAATGCCACTATTCAACGTTGCAAAGTTTTATAAATATGATTTTCGTGTTTAGAGGCATTATAAGAAGTGTATAAGTTTATACACTCGCTATAATGCGTTTATAAATTCGGCTGATTTTATATATAGCTATGCAGGGCTTATGTCAAATAAAGTACCAAAAATGATCGCCGTATATTTAGCAGCACTATGTCGGGAATTTAAATTTTTTTTGGTTCCTAGAATTTGGAAAACCATATTCAGAATTTGGAAAACCTTAGTTAATTAGTTATTAACAATTAAAGTTTTGGCGTATAGTTAGCAGCACATAGAAACAAAGGTAGGGTTTTTTTTTTTGTCAAACGATCAGGATTGGTTTTCTGAAATTTGGAAAACCATTTTTAGAATTTTAGAATTATTAAATAATTAAAAAAATGTGAACAAAATGACACTTCTATAAACCATGGACGTATACATATTGACTGCTAGTCTAATGTCAGTTTCATACGATAACTGTCAAAAAAATGTCGCCAAAATAAGAGATCGCGATGCTAGCTCTTCCCACGCCACTCCAGGAAAAAAATTGAACTTTAAACATTTTGACATAGAAGCCCGCGACATCTTTCTAAGTTAGGCAGCTACAAGACAACAATAAACAAGGTTTTTGAACACATTTTCCAAAATTGGACAGTTGTCTAAAGTTATGACAACGTTTCTAAAGTCTATAATTGTTTTCCCATTGATGCTTAAATAAACAACGATATGTGTCAGGTATCGTAAAAATTGCATACTTTTAGGCTGTTCTTATAGCTTAAAAAAAAATACAAGAAAAAAACAAGCTCATTAACAAACAAGAGAGAAAGAGAAGGAACTGGAGGTGTGTCCAAAGTAAAAGAAATTAAACTTTCTAAATTTTGATTTATGAAGTGCTTTTATTTTCATAAATTTCTTTGGTTTGTTTTTCAGCCCTTTAATATAAATATATAAAAAAAAACAACGAAACAATTTATTTTACAACTCAATTTATTAACGGAAATCACAAATGTTTTTTATACCTATTATTCATACCTACTTTAATTAGAACAAGCAACTTAAAAAACACCAAAAACAGTTCTTCTCAGATGTCAAAATATATTTAAAAATTTACCCGATTTGCCATTCCAGCATAGTTGAGGTACATTAGAAATGAAAAAAAGCATTTATGTATTTTAAAACTTTGAATAAATTCTTTTTTAAATTTGCTCTTCTTCACATACAAATCTGGAAAGCCTACGAACAGGGTTGGCCGAATTAACTACACTACATTTTCTACATCATTAACTACGCGTAGTTAATTTAATAAACTACAGTCTTATTTTCTACAAATTGTTACGTTTTCATATACATACAAAGTAAATTTAGAATTTGTTTCATTTACTATATTTAACTACGTTTAACTACATAAACTACGTAGCAAATGTGAAAAATGTAGTGGCCATCCCTGCCTACAAACACTTCTCCTTTTTTTGGTGTCCGTTTTATCATCTTCTTCGTATTCTGTTTCCTCAGACCAGTAAGAACATAGCATGAACGCAATAACTTTGTCTATTCCCCTGACGTTTCGCCCTCTTTCTCTACTCGGCGTAACACTTTTTTGAAATTCTGTTGATTTTTCACATTGTTAGTAGGTATGCCTCAGCTTAAACATTTCTAATGTTAAAATGGCTTTAAGTAAATTGATTTTCGAATTTAGATACCGATTTCGCACTTAAGTGCTATTTAGAGGTATTTTTAAGTTATGATAGGTTTTAAATTTCTTTATAGATACGGCTGTATGATTTTATTCAACACAGAATGCGACGGACGGGCAGAATTATTGACCGCACCACCTGCCCCCGCTCTGTTTGACAAGGCCTTTAGATTTAATAATTACACGCGTTCAAAGATTCGCTAAACAGCTCGTGGGCTTTATTCAATGTTCTAGATTTTGAGATAATTTTTCCGTCAATATAAGGGTTGCCCGGCTCCACATGTAACTTTTAGTTTCGAAATTTTTTGGTTTCAATTTTGAGTGCGCGGACTCTCATATAATCAGCACTCAAAATCGAAACTAAACAGTTTCGAAACTAAAAGTTGCATGTGCGCGCTTCGCCTATCCCTTTTTAAGTCTTAAGTCTTTTTTTCCTTGTATTCATATATAAACAATTTCAGCAAACTTTTCCCAAAACGAATAAATTTCAAATCAAAAACCACATTTGTCAAAATTACAGCTTAAATTTGTATTGGTGTTAATAAAATGAGGGGTAAATCTGCCGAAAAATTTAGATTTGCAAATTTGATTCAAAATAAATTTATTCTGCCCAAAGCAAAAAGAGGGGAAATTGTGTTTTTGACAGATCCAAATCAAAAATAAATTGATTTATTTTACCAATGGAAAACCCCATAAATATTTACAACTTGATTTAGTCGTCACTCTTTCTCTTGATGCACAATTCTGCAATCATATTTTGCGATTCCGCAAGACACAGGTGTACATTTTCTGACAGACGTGTACACAGATAGGCAAATTAATTCCTAATATTTTGAGCGTGAATGCGGAAGTTGTCCCTCTTTAACAAACACACCTTATTAAATTGATTTGCGAACGCAACGGGCAGAATTGTATCCCGCACTGGAAGCCCGCGCGCTCTGTTTAACCAAACCAGAAATCTTCCAAAGTGGGAACCCATGATAAATCGAAATGTCATTTGTCACTCTGACATATAGTGACAGCAACCCTCTTCTGTTCTTGTTAGTTGCAATTTATTTCTCTCAGTGCTGTGATCTTTAGTTTATTATTAATTTTTGTTTTTAGTTTAATTTATTTAGAAAAACTTTTCTATATGAAAAAAAAAGAAAAATCTATGAAATGCGATGCCTAGCACACTCCAGGAAAATTATGTCGATGTAAATTTTCAATTTGTTCTTCCTTACAATAATCAAAAATGCACAAAAAAAAAGAGAATATCTATAAAACGTGTCCTAAAGTGCTCTGTGTTTTTTGTTGATTGTTATAAAATTTAACCATTTTTATTTGTCAAAGATTTGTGTTTTCTCCTTTCATACAAATTATTCCTCTTCACCAACCAAGCACGAGGAAGAAGGAACAATAAAAATAAAATATAAACAAACTAACAATCAATTTTGTAAAATTTGTTAAAAAAAACTACTGGACTGCCAGTGTGTGCTACTGCTATCTACCCACCTACTACACCTACCTACTACTGTACTGTACTACTACACATCTACTAAAAATTAGAATTTGGGGTAAATTTTAATTTAATGTAATATGTAATCAATTACAATTAGAGCTACATATACCTATAGTTATTTTAATAAAATTAATTATTTTTTTTTAAATTTTGTTTTTCTGTTTGAACCTTTTTCTATAAACCTATCTTTCTTAACTATTTTGTCTGTCGATTTGTTGTCCTAGAAATATTGCAGTTTTTTGTTGGGTCTCTTGTGTTGGTGGGGTGTGCCTTGTGTCGTAATTGTCAATTCAATTTATAACTAATTAAAACAAGAATTATCATTTGCATGTATGTTGGTCGATTGGTTGCTCTAAGTGTACATTTTGTTGTTTTTTGTTTGTTGCTTAAACCGAAAATTATTAAGGCCAGAGTAGGTCAATGGGTCTATGAGGTACCTAGACCAATTCAAAATTAATATCCCATTTGAATCGAATTAAATGCAATTTGTAAGTTAAGATTGTAGGTATGTGATATTTCTATTTTTTTTTTCTATTTCTTAAAATAAATGTAAAAAGAACTGGGTAACTAATATTTGTAAAATAAAACCAAATTTAGTGGCGAAATAAAATTTTTCAACTCCAATCTATACTTGGTATTAGAATACCTACCTAGAAGTTGTTTTGGTTCCATTCAAATGTTTTATAAAATCTTTACGATATTGTATTTTGTTAGGAATGAGTATGTTAACAATAAGGTGGTTCGAGTTTTAGCTATTTAACGAAGGACAGCGTCTGATAGTCAAACTCCTTTTTGGTTCTGCAAAGTCTTTTTTAGTATGTTCGGTTTTTCATAAAAGGAATTTTTGTCCGATACTGGGTCTCCATATAGTACGATGATTTATATTTAATTTGGGCCCTATCGGAAATCTCGAGGAAAGTTTTTTTTCTCCAAATCAAAAACCCATTGAAATGACAGCAAAATTAACATGGAAAATTTAATCCGGCAAATAATTAATTCCTAGGGAAACTTTCGAGTACCATTCATGTTCCAAATTGCGATGTGTGAGGACAACTGAACGCTGGTGTAGTTGCAATTGTTTTTACAAGAAGTTTTAAGGGCAACCTCACTCCCTCCTTTGGACATGCCATGACATGGCAGTTTTTGGAAGTAAACTTACAGACCTATTAAAAGCTGAGCCGAATATCCTTTATTTTTCCCAAGAGTTGTATATTTAAACTACTATTCCATTTTACAACTTTTCCATTTGTAAAAAAAATTCATCAATAAATTTCCAGTTTACATTTGAAGAACGATTCAATGTCAAATTTATTTCAGTTTCTTTTAAGCAAACTCTTAAGGGTTAAACTAAAATACATAATCGAAAGGAGACTGAAGCATAAGCATAAAAACTAACAAAAATAGGCTTTGAAAATGTCCAATAGACAATTTACGTTTTGAAGGCTTTTTATTCGAATTCAGAATGAAAATAATTTTTACACTGAAAAGATTAGAAAATGCTTCTGGATTTGATTTCAGGATCGTAGCCAGAAGCACTCCTACACACACTATGTATTTATCTAAAATGTCAACATATAAGTTGGTTCTAGCTCGATTTTCTGCCAATTAAGTTTTGTTGAATTCAGCCGATAAAGACATCTGTAAGTACGTGTTCAGAACTGTTTTCAGGAACATAACATTTTCAATAACCTTCTTTTGTGTTTTTGAAAATCAGGTATACGTCTTGAAAATGACACACCAATCGTTTTTGTTTCTATAAAACCAATACACATGGGTCGCGTTCGAGGAACTATCCAAAGCTATCCGGATAGGTTTGCGTTGTTGTAATTCCTTGTGAAAAAACAACTAAGACTGCTGGGCGATTCCATTACTGAATAGAATAGAATAGAAATGACTTTATTTAAATTCAAAATTCAGTTATACAATAAATGGTTACAAGTCTTTTATGACCTAGTTTTAAAAAACCGTCGGTCAGATTGACAGAACATGAATTCTGCTAACAAAAACAAACAAAACAAAGATAAAAAGTGAGACGAAATGGATTAATAAAATTCCATTATTGAATATTAATTTTAAACAAATTTATAAAAAAAAAAAAAAATTTAAATTTAAATGAAAAGGTACAAAAAAAAACAAATTTAAATGCACTGGAAAAATTAAAAGCTCTCTGTAAGAATTCTTTTTCTGTAAGCCATTGCACATTGGAGAAATTTGTAAAGTTTATCCCAGCCTTTTGCTCCATTAAGAGTTTGGATTACATCGTCAGCTTCAAATTGGCTCTTCCCAAAAATGTCTTGACGAATTTCTTGGATAATTGGACAGAATCCTAAAAAGTGTCCGATATTCTCTCTCTCATGGGTGTTGCAGAGTTCGCACTCGATAGGCAGGTCTGGTCTGTGAGGTATGTAGTTCAGAGAAAGTATCTCACCTCTGGCTCGTAGAATTGAAAAAATCATATCTGTTGAGTTCTTGTCATCGAAGTAGTTTGATTCTCCAAGATTAAACTCTAACTTACTATAGAAGTCTCTATACTGCGATGCTTTGGCCTGGTTGATGAAATTTTGTCGATATTTCTCATCCGATTTCGCGACAAGGGAGTAAAGATTTCCTTTAAAACCCGTTAGATTGTTCAAATCAAATTCGATCGATTCACCCGTCAAATTAGCAAGATCGATCCAAGATTGTACAAAATTAAGCCTATTTATGATGATAAATTTTAATACTCTATTAACCAGCCTTGATGGCTCCAGTCGGAGTATTTTGATAACGTAATCGAAATGTATCTTGAGCGTGTCGATGAATAACGGTGGCAAACCTGTTTCGATATGAAGCAAATAATTAGGCGTTGTTGATGGGAGAGCAAAGACTCGCTTCAAAAAGAAACGTAATAATTTTTCCACATCCTCATATTCTTTGTAGCCCCACACTTGAGAGGAGTAAAGCATAATCGATTTTGCCACAGCTTGAAACAGTTTGTATTTTGCCGAGTGGTGGATGGATTTGTTTGCAATGCAGTTTTTCCAGGAAACGCAGAGGGCAGCTTTCGCCTCCTGAAGTTTCAACTTGATGTGTTTTTTCATACAAAGGTTACTTGTTATGGTCACACCGAGGTATTTAACTTCCTTAACAACTTGAACTTCCTGATCTTGGTACTTCCATTTTTCATAACTAGCGTATCTTCCGTGCCCTTTTTTGAAGATCATTATGTTAGATTTGCTAAGGTTGACTGATAAATTCCACGTATCGCAGTATTTTCCAAGTTTGACGATCATTTCTTGGAGTTGGTCTGGAGATTCCGATAAAAGTACGATATCATCAGCATACAATAAGCCTGGAACATTTTCTCCCGCAAAGTTCACCCCTCCTCCCGTGTGCTCCACCAAATCCTCAATAAATAGAGTGAATAATAGAGTACTCAACGCACATCCTTGTTTTAGGCCCATTGAAGAGCTGAAATCTTCGGAAAGATTCCATTACTGCGGGTGCAACATTGGACGCATTTGAAGTATATTTATGACAAAATAAAAAAATATTTTAATGAAATTATTAAATGAAGGGCTACATTTTCACCTATTCTCTTTGGATTCATTTATAAAACTCAAATGAAATAAATAAATCATCAGAAAAAACGTTTTAAAATGCGATCGCGGGTGCAACAGAATTGGCCCAACCTTTCAAGATCATAGTACGAAAAATACAAAATCTGTTAATTGTGAAACATTTATTGTGCTATTTTTAGATATATTGAATGACGTTGATTCAATCAACTAAAGAAATAAAAATAAAGATGGAAAACAAATGTAAACAAGCAATCGCGGGTGCAACATCAAATTATCGCGGGTGCAAATCGTCAAACCCTACCGCTCTGCCAATCGGAAGTGCTCCATATATATGATTCTAATTTTTAGAAAATGGGCGGATACCACGCCTCCTATATGGAAAACTTCAAACATTTATGTATTATGTACTCCAAAACCTACCACTGTGCGAAATGATAAGATTCTGCGGCGTCAGGAAGTGCTTCATTTAATTTTGATGTTTTGTGAGTGAGTGAGCGATTTTTGAAGTCGTATATCTCAGGAACCACTTGTGTTAAGGGGTTGAAATTTGGTGAAGCCCCTGTGTATGATCAGCTTAGCAAATATTAGAAGGGAGTCGAAAATTGCTTGAATTTGTTCCAGTAAAAAGGATATAGTGTCAGTGTTTTTTTTGTGAAGCAGCCTCTTTCCCCTGTTACCCTCCCAAATAACCTGATATTTTTATAAATAAAGAACAAAAAACAACAACCTTGATAGCAGAAATTATTATTGAAGACATATTTTATCAATAAAATATGATAAATCAGTAAGTTGCAACAGCGATCGCGATATTACGATTGCGGATACAACTTACCAATTTGAAGCAGCGTTTTTTTTTTCAATTCAGCTTACAATTTACTCTTAATTCCGACTGATTTAATTTGGTTTTTGATTTTTTCTTACTTTTACAAACGTTAGCACTTTATTTCTGTCAAAAAAAAACAAACTTTTATATCTTTTGTATCGCGGGTGCAACAATCTTACAATGTGTCGGCTAAAGATGCAAACCTCGTAACTCCATTTTTGAAAATTTTACAGGAGAGTGATTTATAACTTTCAAAGTCTTGCTTATTGGATATAAAAGGTTTTCTTTTTTATTTTTTTTTTGTTGTGATTTTAAAAGACATTTTCACATTTTTTTTATTAAATAGAGATGTAAAGTTCAATGCCAACTTGATTTCTGCATTAAAATCCCAATTTTGAAAAACAATGGATTTACGAGGTTTGCATCTTTAGCCGACGAGTGGCTTTTTGCAATCAATAATGCTAAAAAATTTACAAAATTCTTAAATTGTTTGTGTAAACGATTATGACATTTGTCACATATGCCGAAGCCGGTTGCTGCGATGATCCGGTAACCGTTTCTACAGAATTGTATGTAATTGAATTGGCTATTAAGTTCTGGGGATCCGTATTCCTATAAAGATGTTGATTCATAATACATATCATAAAGTTATGGGGATTAGTAAATTTATTCATATTCATAAAGTTAAGAAGATTTTTGAGTTAAGCAACCATTTTTTATTACTTTTCCTGGTGTAAAATAAACAAATCAATTTGCATAACTAATTAAAATTTCGCGTTTTAATATTCCAGGAGAGGCAATAATGCCGGCACCACCAACAATAACAACAACAATCATCTCGATACACACCAAAACAACAACAACAATGATGTAAAGCCGCCTGGAAATGCCTTACAACGTTCCGCAACACTCCCCGCTAATCCAAGACGATTAGGTGTCCGTAATCGTGTCACTTTTCGTGTGGGCTCACCGGGCCAAGCTGGACCAGTTGAAAGAAATAACAGCAACCAACATCATAAAAATCTCAATAACAACGACAACTGTAATAACCAAAATCACCAAAACTTTCTCAATTCAAAAATGACTTCAGAAGATTTATTGCAACCTGGTCATGTGGTTAAAGAACGATGGAAGGTAATGAATAAGGACGAGACTAGAGAAATGCCGATTTATTAACCAGTAAAACAGTTTTTCGCCATTAAAAGTATGAATAGGATAGAAAACAGAAAAAATGCCCGAAGTATGTCCAATAAGGGGGCGCATAAACAATATTTATTAATCAGAATTGTTATAAATTGGCATGTTTTTAGTAACGGCAATTCCAATAAATAAATCATTTTATTGACCTGAAAATTATATATTTATAATTATTAATTATTTAAAAAAATCATTCTAACTGGTCTAGACATTTTAGAAATGCAAACTTTTATAACTAAAAAAAAATATAAAGTTTTATCGACACTAAAGCCCTACAAAACCATCTAATTTTCGAAACAGTCATTTCAAGAGAAATGTATAACAGTTTGTTGCTATTAAAACTGGGTGTTGATTAACTCGCTTCACGCAACTGAAAAAACAAAATTGGATACCCGAACTAGGTATATGCTCACCGGCAAAGGGCTTTAATCTGAAGAATAAACAATATCCTTACAAATAATTTAATTTCATTCAATACAATTTACCACATGCGTTGTTAATCACTGATTCTGAAATACTATGGGCCTCTTAAGACATTTAGGAAAAATTAAAATTTTTGTTTGTCCTTTGGAAAGCTAGAAATACTTGGAATATTTTTGTAAATTCTCTTTTAGGTTGTTCGAAAAATCGGCGGCGGTGGCTTTGGAGAGATTTACGAAGGTCAAGATCTAATAACCCGTGAACAGGTTGCCTTAAAAGTTGAATCAGCACGACAACCAAAACAAGTACTAAAAATGGAAGTCGCTGTACTTAAAAAACTTCAAGGCAAAGAACATGTTTGCCGATTTATCGGATGTGGTCGAAATGATCGATTCAATTATGTTGTAATGCAACTGCAGGGTAAGAATTTGGCCGAGTTGCGACGGGCCCAGCCTAGAGGAGCGTTTTCTTTAAGCACAACACTCCGGCTAGGATTGCAAATTCTCAAAGCTATCGAATCGATTCATTCGGTTGGGTTCTTACATCGCGATATTAAACCGGTAATTTTTGTTTTGTTTTTAATTTATCTGTGCTAAAGGCTTCATAAATTCATAGAGTAACTTTTCGATTGGTCGATTGCCATACAATTGTCGACGTGTGTATATGCTGGATTTTGGTCTGGCACGTCAATACACCACCGGAACCGGAGAAGTACGATGTCCTCGAGCAGCAGCTGGCTTTCGTGGAACTGTACGCTATGCCTCTATAAACGCTCATCGAAATCGTGAAATGGGTCGACATGATGATCTCTGGTCACTTTTCTATATGCTAGTCGAATTTGTCAATGGTCAACTGCCATGGCGAAAGATCAAAGACAAAGAACAAGTTGGTCTAACCAAAGAAAAATACGATCATCGGGCTTTACTTAAACATCTTCCATCCGATTTAAAGCAATTTCTCGAACACATACAATCTTTGACTTATGCTGATCGACCGGATTATAATGTAAGTTTTGAAAATTTTATTTTTCTTGAAATTTTTATAATTTTGTTTGTTTTTTTTTGAAAAAGATGTTGATCTCATTGTTCGAACGCTGTATGAAAAGACGTGGCGTTAAAGAATCCGATCCATACGACTGGGAGAAAAGTGATATAGTTAGTGGTGGTGGCGGTACAACATCTGCTTCTCAGGTCAATAATGTCCTAGTACAGACCAAAAATGAGTACGTGCATGGAAATGTGACACAAATGACTGTTGCTGCTTCAAATGCTAGCGGAACTGAATATGTAAGTGTTGATAATTTGATTAAAAGATCTTTTATCATTCCAAATACCTTTCTTCCATTTAAATTTGAAAGATTTAAGATTAAGGGTTTAAGAGAGCAAATCCATTGAGTCAGCTCTCTTGCTAATATACCTTCGTACTCTATTCACCAAATGAAAATTTAAATTTTAAATAAAATCTCTTATTGCAGATACGAAGAAGAAATGAAGTTGACACAGCGCATTTAGCATCGACTGAACCTGCCAATCATCTTAAAGATAAGGTAAATATAAATTTGTATATGGAAATAAATGTTTTGAAATTAAATGAATGTCTAATTAATTGCCCCACAATAATATAACAAATATCGAAAACTGACATTTTTAAGTCAACTCATGGAAGGTTCTCGATCAATTCTCTTTCCCTTACTCTCTCTTTCACTCTTATATTCGACTGTCTTGATTTTTATTTCCTTCAGGTTGATAAAAATTGTAATGCCACAACATCGCCACACAATGAAATTATTCAAAATGCTGGCGGCTTCAATCAAAATAACAGTTGCCAGCAACAAAATATCCAACAACAACAACAACAGCAGCACCACCAACAACATCAATTAAATTCGAAAATAATGCCGAATGTTGTTGGTGTTAGTGCAGCAGCCGCCGCAGCAGCAATAATGTCCAATGATCCACTGGCTCAGCATATAACTGCTGCTGCAAATACAGTTCTTTTAAAATCAAGTAATCAAGTAACATCGGTATTACCAAATGTTTCCTCAAATCCAGTCCTGCTGCATCAAAAACAGCATCAACAGCAATTGTTGACTAATACTCACATCCAACAGCAACAACAACAAAATAATTCGGCTTCCCTTCCACCAATGGTACGTTCTACAACACAATCCAGTTATTTAGCGGATTTTTTTATTTTCTTTTCGTTACAGTTCCATCAAGGCGTTCCAATTGATGCCTTAATCGATACGGCTGCTAATAAATCTACAAAATTCCAAGGTCTAACTTCCATGGTTGGCATGCCAGCTACAGATCTTCAGCACAATTTTACACCAACAACACCTGGAAATGGGGGTGGTGGTGGTGGTGGTTCTTTAACTGGTGATATACTGCCGAAAAAAACATATTCTGCAACAACAGTGACTGATGGAGGAGGTGTTGCTGCAACAACAGCAAATCCAAACGGAATTAGTAGCCCTGCCAAAGCACGACGATCCACATCGCAAATCGATCAAACTGAAACTGAAACTCATGCAAATGATAATGTGAGCGCAACAGCTGGCCATAAATCTCAAGATAAGTCAACCTATGGAAGATTGCGTGTCCTCACAGCCCCACCTAGTTGTGTACATGAATTGATAGCTTCTGAGACTGGATCTCCGCGAGAAAACGAAGCTTTCCCGTTCTCTTTTGATGCCAATAAGAGTTCTGATTATCTGCGAAATAATCGAAATCATCAAAGTGCCGGTGAATCTAATGTCAGTGCTCGTGTAGTGGGTTGTGGATCAAGTGGTGGCGGTGGCGGCGGCGGAGGGGGTGGTTCGGCGAATGCTAGCAGTGCTGGCGGTTGTGTTTCAGGTCGTCGTTCTAATCTAAGACCATCGCCTGGTACCGGAACCGGTTCAACTCAAAGACTTAGTGGTGGTACAACTCGGGATCACTCAGTGACACAATTTGCATTGATAGATGATGAAAATGTCTCGGCATTACAACAAATGACAAAAGGTGGTGGTGCTTTGACTCTAGCCTCACAGTGGAAAAGCCAATTTGACGACTCGGAAGAAACCACCGACAATGAATGGAAACAAGAGCCTCAGGTAAGCTATAACAACCACCAATTTATCTAAAGAAACAAAATTATTGTAAAAAGATTGAATAATTCTGGTTTTTGATCCACACATTCTGCACTAAAATTTCTCTGTTCCTCTTTTCTTGAAATGTGTTCTCGTGATGATGTTGATGATGTCCCCGCTTCTGTTTGTCCTCCTTTTGTTTTTTGTTTTTTTTTTTTTATTTTTGTATGTTTTTTTTTCTTACAGAGCCCCGATCACCGAGGTAAAAGTCATTTAGTCTCACAATCACAACCAAACTTAGTCAGTAAGCAACCGACCTCGCGAAAACGTGACGCTAAACGGAAAAAGTATGTTTTCAAATTTTAATAATTTTTTTTTTTACTTTTGTATATTATTTATTTATTTTTATTTTCAAAATTGTTTCTGAGAAGTGTTTTTGCTTTTGAATCAAAAATTCAATTCAAAGGCAAAATAGTACTCCTTAAAACTTCTCATAAGAAATCAAGAAAACTCTTCTATTTATTTTTTAAACGTTGCGACTTAATTTTAATTTCATTTCACAATATAGACAAACAAAAGAAAATACTTGCTAACACTTTACAAACAATTCTATATTATATCCTAGGTGCAATCTTAACATAGCCGGTATTGAAAACTATACAAATTTGCAAGAATCACTACCTCATTGTTGGTCAGAGCCAGCGTTGGGTAATATATTGCGCAGGGATCTTGAGCCGCCTGTCATACAACAGGCTGCATTCGATTATACAGTAAGGAACATTAAATCTATTATTCAATAATCAATTTTTAATTTAATTTGAAAAAAGCAATTGTGTTATTTATAAAATTAAAAAAAAAATACTACCCGGAAAAATGGTTGAAATGAGGTGTAAAGGAGTTTCGTTAGGAATAGAAATGTATCTTCTTTTTTTTAATAAAAAAAACTAATGATCAAAACTAGTTAAGAAGATTATGTGAAACATTTTGCAAGTCATTTAAAGCAGAAGTTTAAGAAAAATAAATACCAGGTGTCATTTTCATTTCACAAATGAGAGGTATTTGTAAAAAAATCATTTTCAATTTGTGTCAATTTTTGCAAAACTTTTTGTGAAAAATTTCATTCAATTTGAATTCTTCAGAAACAAATTAATGATCTGATCTAATACGGAATCATTCACATTATAGTTTGCAGTGATTTTTCGAATGGATTGAAATTTTCGATTTTGAATTATGGTTGAATATACATTTACATTTATTTCACTGGAGTTTCGAGATCATGTTCTTCATGATTTGCATCGTTATAATATGTTTTATAGCTATTGCACAAACGATAGAGTATATAATCGATTATCATTTCCGTTTCGAACGAATTTCTTCAAATTTATTGAACAATTTGCATAGAACATAAAATATTCGAAGCTGTTTTTTGTCTCATCTTCTTTCTCCTTCGCACAATTTATGTTCGAAAAGAATCATACCAAGAAAAAGTGATCGTAAGTGATAAGCCGTCAAATTACCTATTATTTATAATTACTTCATATTATCTTGGAAACGTTTTCGGTTTCAAATATTCACAAAATAATAAATAATTTGATTTTGTTGCTGCTGTTTTATTTGTATTTTGATTTCGTCGTGAAAAAAAACATACACACAAGAATATTACTATGGATCTGAAGACGTCTTGTGAAGATCTGTCAACTCATTTTCGAGTTACAAATTCATGTCGAGTGCTCTCTTCAATTTAGATGATTTTTTTTTGTAAAATCGCGCCCCTCATGTTGCATTAAACTCTATGCAAAAGCTTTGAAATAGATTATTTTAAAAAATGCCAAATATAATACCAAACAATAAATGAATGTTGTTTACACCACTCCATAAGTAATTTTTTTCATATCACACCCCTTTAACATTTTTTACACCAAAACGTAGTGTGTTATTTCTCGTGGATTTTAAGATCTCACCTTAATGAGATCCGACGCGATCAATTTTGTTTGTAACATTAAAATCAAATCAATTTACTTAATTGAAGCATTAGAAGCTTCACTTTAAAAATGTTTCTAAATTGAAAAATGAACCGAAGCCCTATTTCACCATTTTGTATGTATATTTTTGTCATTTGGTCCGAAAGTGTTTCTCTTCCTTTACATACATATCTAAGAATGTTCATTTCATTATAAATGTTGCTTTGATAATAAAAAAAAATAAAAAATAGTACAAAAATTGTTATGTGTGTGTGATTCTAATTAAAAATACCCTTTTTTTGTGTTTGCTTTCTATTGTTTTGTTGATATTCTGCATGTATAATTTTTATATCCGAATCTACAATCGAAAAATTTTTATTTGTAATTTTACAATTTTCCAAGATCTATCGCATGGATATCACTCGAAATGTGTGCGTTCGTGAAATTTGTTCAGATATTACAAATGCAGCAGACGCTAATACAGCTGCTTCAGTAGCCGCAACAACAGGTAAACTTGTATATAAAGCATTAAACGAACAAAATAATAAATTTATAACAATAAAAAATATTTAGCAAATAATAACAACAATAACGGTAATGGAGGGCGTTTGTTAACATCGAAACATCGTAATAGCCTACCAAATGTTGCATTTCCTGAATTTCAAGAACTTCAAATTGATTGCACATTGAATCTTCCAGTTAAGGGCAACGATCAAGTGGCAGGATCTGCAGCTGGAGCTGCAACAGTTTTAGGTGGCGATAGTATAAAACTTTTATCGTCAACAAATATATTTCAATCGAATTGTGAACTTAAATTTATTCCGTGGAGAGTTGAGACAACAACAACACAAACTGCAACAACGACGCCTAATAATCAACAACAACAACAACAATCTCCACCTCCTCCTCCACCTGCCCCTCCTATTTCGTCTTCTTCTCAGCAACAGCAACAACAGGATGTATGTGCGGTTGCCCCCATATCTATATCAGCTGTTGGTCATAATGGTGGTGTTAACAGTGGTGTTGAAGAAACTACCAACGATGACGGATGTGCTGTAAGTGGTCGTTTAGAAATCCGAGTGATTCCACAAGGTAATTCAATTATTCTTCTTTGTTTTTCCATTTTATTTTATAAAATGTTTTTTTTTTATCAAATAGAAAGTCCAAATCCTGATGAATCTGTGTATTATGATGCATTAGCAGCAACAACTGGTTCCACAATAAATAATTCTTCAATGTTTAACCAACAAAACCAACCAACATCTACTGCAAATCTCAGTAAAAAACCGCTAGCACAACAACAAGTAAACAAAAGTAATAATAGTCAGCGATCAATAATTGTAGCAAATAGTAGCAAAAATATAAATTCTTCGAGCTTAGCTCATGTGATAGGCGGTAGCAGTTGTAATGATTCTGCAGCACCAGCACCAGTAACAGCAACAGCAGCAGATGCACTTAAATTAAAAAAATACAAAATTATACAAGTACCTAGTTGTAGTGATATAAATGATACAACCACAGATAGTACAGTTGATGATGGCGCAAATGATGAAGGTGGAGCTGGAGTTGCAACTGATGATCTCATAAAAACAACATTACAGTTGAAGG
This sequence comes from Epistrophe grossulariae, assembly GCA_929447395.1. NCBI lineage: Eukaryota > Metazoa > Arthropoda > Insecta > Diptera > Syrphidae > Epistrophe > Epistrophe grossulariae. Next base: position 6,965,080 of record OV839570.1, read on the forward strand.
GAAGAAAATCAAGATTATCATCGTTGTCTGTTATTGATGATTCCACACAAATTGCTGCCGCTAACTCAGTGCATACAACAACGACAACAATCACTGAAACAACAACATCAATAGGTACAAAAGGTGATTCCTCATCATCGGCAGCACCTGCAGTACCAGCAAATGGTTGTATTGGACTTGGTTCTAGTAAAATTCCAATTTTAAATCCCAATTTACGCCTATCCAAGTGTGCTTCATGGGCTGGCTGTGATGCTACCGCTGCAGCAAATTTATTTGCAAGTCAAAATGTTGTTGTTGGACCAAGCGGTGGCAATAACAGTGGTCTTGTTGTTGGTGTGAGTGGTGAGGGCAATAATATAAGTGGTGGTAATGGTGGTGGTTTTCTCATTGGCTGTCAAAATCCTGATTTTGCGGATATCACTCCAGGTTGGTGAGATAATGATGAAAATTAAAAAAACTTTTTTTTTATTTTTGTTCTAAGACACAGCCATCACATACAAATAAAAGTGTGTATTGTGTTCCGGTGTCAATTAATAAATTTATTTATTTTTGTTTGTTAAATTTTCCCTCATTTCTTTTATTATTTTTTTTTTTTTTGTTAACGAAACAGAAGATATTTATATATGATTTTTTGTCTACATGTACTCTGAGTGCCTTGAACAAAAAATGTATACAAAACAAAGCATGAATTCAAATTCTTTAAGAAGATTAAATAAAACAGAAAAAACACTGAAATTACATTCTTTTGATTTTTTTTTCTCATGAAACTAAATGCCGTTAACATTTATATCTAAACAAAAAAAAACAAATGTTTGTTATCTTTTATTTCACATGACCATTAAGAGAGTTCCGTACGAAACTAGTGTATTAAACATTAAAAGATATATTTTATAGTATTTTCTTTTTATTTCGACAGTTAAAAGTTAGGAGTTATAAACATGTACATAGTGTAAAATTAACATTTCACAGCACAATTTTTGAATAAGAAGATTTTTTTATTAATTTTTTATTTGCTTACAATTTTGAAAAGGATTATATTTTAATTTCGCAACTTTTTCTTGTCGAAGACCATCTTATCGATTTTAAACAAAACTAAAGGTTTGATTATCAATATTGATTTGACGCAGATACAGGCAAGACATAGCTAGTCAGGTTTTAACCTGAACACTGACTAATAATAGAGCATATGGTGGAGCTAGACATTCATTCATTAATTGCTGCTGCTCTGGGAACAAAGAGAACCATCATTTTATTATAAGGGCATTTTTTGAAAATTAATAAATGCTGTCAATTCTTTTAGTTTTAGTACAAATCTTGTAATCGTATTTCTTTTCCAACCCTCAAACTTTGGCTCTGAATAATTAAGCTGTGTTAAAAGCACTAAACTGCTTTAAATGAAATGCTCCTTATTTTTTGTTTGTTTTACTTAATATGTTGTCTTTCACACTTAATGTTTACTTATTTTAAACTTTGTGTGACTTCACTAAAAAAAACCAAAACATATAGGACATATGTGCACCTTTTTTGTTTTTATATTCTTCCACCTTTTTCGCTGTAAATAAATCAAGTTTTATTTCTGGTATGTTGTTTTTTTATGAGATTCAGAAATACCATGTCCTTATTTTTTTCTATCTACGCGTTCTAAAGGAAAAAACAAAAAAAAACATTATTTCGAATCCTTTTTTTTTACTTACAATCTTGCTTTTAAAACTGCTGGGAAATTCAGGACTCAGAAGACGTCGCCAAGCTGAAAAATATGTCACGGATCCATCTCAGTTAAATTTAAGATTTGCACGTCCTAGATCTCGAAATGCTAGCAGGTAAATAAATTAATATAAAAATTAATGTATTCCTTTGAATAAAAATTCACATTCCAAACTTAAAAAAACAATAAAAGGACTCAAAGTATTCCAACACATCTCTTGGGTCAATTTGATGATCATTCATCTGATAATAGCGATGAGAAGTCATGTAATCAGCAGCAGCGAAGTTTACAACATGGAACAGCCAGCGCAGCAGCCGTCGAACAACAACAACGTCACAATAACAAGTCTGATCATTTGATGGAATCATCAAATAACAAGATTTGTCCTCCATCAACAACGCAGCTTTTAATGAGTCGCAATGGCAATAGTAGTGATATTGATGCCACAACATCAGCAACAGGAGTCCATCATCATTATCATTCATTTGTTGGTACTAATAGTAAATTTGAAAATAATCAAGAGGTAGACGTTTATACTACGGCGGCAAGAGATCTTAGCCTTGCTGCTGCCGAGGCAATACGTAATGATATTACACCGCCTCCAGGTGCACCAAAACTTGAAAATAGCGCTCGTCTAAGGCGTTACCGACACAATTTGGATTAAAAATTAAAAATAAAAGTAATAAGGAGATTTGAATATACATATAACGAAAATTGCAAATATTTTTATGGATAAATTATAGAAGAAAAAAAAAAACAAGGGAAAACACTAAGGCCCGTTCGCTCAAACGAATTCATGTTCATTGTGTAACACCAAGACCCCTTGAAGACGAGAAGACTGACTCTTCTGTCTTTCATTTTTTAAGAGAGAAGAGCACGAAACAGGAGGAATACTCATTTCAGCTTGTCTTTCTCTCCATAATTAAAATTTAAAAAAATAAAGTTCAGAAAGAGACAAGATCTCCTCGTCTGGGATGTATCTTCGCAATTTATGTTTAACTACAATACAAATATGTATAAGATTCGTACGAGGAAACGGGCTTAAATAAATAAACTTTTAGCTTTTTTTTGTAACTTGTACTTCGTTGTGAGAGTCTCTGTGCCCCCTCCCCCAAAAAAGAGCGCTCCTCAATTGTCTCTCATAAACATAGTTTAATATAATTGATATTAATATAAATTTTTCCTAATGAAATAAAATTCAAACATATTTAAAGAAAAAAAAAAAATTACTTTCCAAATTCTCGTTATATATGTACAATTTAAGATACCAAAAAAAGTCATTCCCTTTGAACATAAAATATAAATGCAACAAAAGCAGGTTTTATAAGGGTAGGGTAAGCATACATCCATTTAAGCAACAAAATGCAGATTAAAATTTAAAAATAAAATATAGCTTGTAAGGCTTTTGCGGTGGTTAGATAATAGACATTTTAGGATTTTTCAAATTAATCCGCTTTAGTTAGAATATAATAACTGAATGATTTACTTTACTCACCAATTTGCTGTGTCCTTATTATGAAATTCGATACGAATTGTTTACATTTTCTATTGTTTTTTTCACATTGGAATCGCTTTCGTCTTGTGGCCTAGAATTAAGCCGTTTAAAAGGCATAAGCGCTCCCAAAAACGTTGACTACTCGCATAAATTATTATCAAATTTGAAGCGAATATTAGCAGTACAGTCGAAGGAAATTTATTCTGGTGGACATTTTTCATGGGAGTGAACATTTTTTTTTTCGAAGATAACTAGCAATTTGAAGCGAAGCCGTGAATAAAAGATCGCACTTATTTATTCGTGAAATTTATTCATAAGTGAATATTTTTCAATTATTGAGTAGGTCGAATGTCCTATAATATCATCGATTTCCAAACGCCTTCGTTTCACAAATTTTTCGCAAAGAGAAAAAAGAGAATTGTACAGCGAATCTAGTACTGTTTGTTCCATAATCGGCATTATTATCGTATCCCTTTTGGCAGAATTTTTTTGTTGTAAATGCGAATAGAATTTTATGATTGGAATAAATCGTTGCTGATTAGTGATTACCAACCAAAAATTGGTGCGACTTGAGCTTGAGGAACATTTTGAAAAACGCTTTCTAACATAAAAAATTGTTTCGAGTTTTGTATAGCAAGTTTTGTATCTTTATTTTTGTACATTGATTTTGCATTTGCACCTACTTTAAGAGTTAGAGGGCTGAAATATTTTATTTTTTTTGTTACCACCCCTTTAATAAGTGAGGCAAAAAAGCTGGATTTTACGACTGACAAAATGCCATTATTCTTCCAATTTAATGCATATTATAAATATTTCGTAGCGCTTTTAAATTATGGACTAAACGGAGAGATGTTAAACTAAACACAAAAAAAGAATGAAAAGTCAATTTTTTTTATTTTTCAAAAGTAAAATTTGAGTTTGAATTATCATGAATGAGCCTTGTCAGTTCTAATCCTATTAATTTTGTATCATGGAAAATTATTTTTAACTCTGCCAACTGCAGGGGTAATTGGCTACTAGGAAAAATTCTTAAATGTCTAAAACAAAAATTAAATCTGGACTCACACAAAGTAAATAAGAATAAAAAATAGAAACTAAATCTCTTGATAAATTATTAATTAATGTTAAGCATTATTGCACGGTGAAAAAAATAGAAGAGATTTTTATGGCTTGCTTTATAATCATTAATATAAAATAAAATAGTAAATGATGAAAAGAGGAAATGATAATTATTGATTAATTGTATAAAAATTCATCTGAAATGAATTAAAACAAAAATATAAACGAATATTGTAAAAAAAATAAAAGAAATGAAAAACAAGAAAAGTTTATGAAAGCAAAAAAAAAACAGCATATTAAAAACATTTTAATACTCATAGCATGAAAATACATAAATTTAAACTAATGAATCAGTAGCTTAATACTGAGGTTTATTTATTTTTCTTTATTTTAAAACAAACAAAAAATGCGTAGAACAATTTTGTAACCTTAAGTATGTTTTTATTTTATGCCAAATTGAAAGCTGCCTTTTATTTTTTATTATTCCTTATTCTTTTTGAAAAAAATCCAATTAATCCCTAGGATTTATAACTACAACTACTTGTACTTGTTGAATTATTGATTCAAAATAGCTTTTAACGGCTTTTAGTCCACAAAATTTGGCGTTTCGTCCGGTGATCTCACTTGGACTCATCAGTGAGGGTCTTGTAAAAAATAATTTTGACTAAATGTATAAGTTCTTTTGTAATATAACCGGAAATGCACGGCACTATTTAGAAGGATCGGAAAGAAATCTTGTTTGATTAGTTGCTTAACCCCCAAGGTTTTTTTTGTATTTTGTCCAACACTATATTTTATGGTCATGCAAAAAACTACACTTTTTGTTGTTATAAAACTAAAAACTACAATTTTTTTCACCTTTGCCATTAAAGTTCAATTACTAGCCTTTCTTTGCTATCAGAATTGATCCACATAGATACAAAAAAAAACATGCATTAAAATAACAAGAAGATATAAATACATAAATTAGTCTTCATAAATTCATAAATTTAGTTTTTAAACTAGTGGACGGGTAGAAACCCATTAAGTTTTCTAAATGGTTTTAGTAGTGTAAAAAAAACATAATGTTGACACTCATTTTGTTCTGTTCCAACAAATTGTCAATAAACCCGAGTGTTTTCATGCAAGCTGCAGTTTTCTGACTGTCGAACCAAATCATCCGATTTTTGCCGATTTATAATAAACCTTTCGAAAAGATATTAGAATAATTCATTGCCTTTTTAAATAGCAATAGATAAGGATATAAGAATTAATGGTGTTTGCTATTGATAATCTCGAAGAATCTTCGAATTTCTTATCTAGATTTGTTGTTGACACAATTCAAAATCTTATTAAAGGACATACCCACAAATGTTGAACGGCATGAATTTTAAAAAAACTTCTTTTGAGCCGGCACAAGTTTTTTTTTCTTTACTGTTTAAAGATCTCCGCTTTAAATTTAACAAATTAACATAAATATAACGTGTTTTTTAATTAAATTTAAATTATAAGGACTTAAGCTAGGACCGCACTCGGCGGAACTGCACTTCAGCGGAACTGAACTTCACGACTTATTTGTAGGAAATTGTATGAGCTATATCGCACTAAGCGACAACTGCACTTCACGGCGCGACACTATGCGACAAAGTTGGTAATCTGACCAACTGTGTCGCGACGTGAAGTTTCGTTTAGTTTTGTGCGAAAGTGCGCACGGTGTCGCTGAAGTGCAGTTCCGCCTAGTGCTAGTTCTACCTTTATTATTTGTAAATTCTGCTACTGATGGAACATAACGGTCATATGCATATATTAAGCAGCTTTATGAACCATTTTAAACTTATTAGCCATTTCTTATAAATTTAAGGGTATACTCAAACGTTCCGGTACTTTTTGGACGTCCTCTGTAAAACGGAGGTGTGTGGATTTGGTTCCCGTTAGTTTGAGGAAATAGGCGCATAGTATTTTTTTTCTTATAAATAGAGCAAGCCATATATTTCGCGCAACGCGACAAGTGTCTTGTGTTGATTACCTATCATTAGCGGCTTTGAGAAAATAATGATGTAAGTAGGTTTACCTCGGATCAAGTTTAGACCAGTTTTTGGCAAAGATTAATTTTAAAAGTGATTTTTTTTTTTATTTTGTTCTAGTTTATTTATTATTTAATTTTATAGATGATCCTATACGCTTAGATGAATATTAATTTATTAATTTAACTTATAAGAATAAAATTTTTAAAATCGATATTTAGATATGTTTTTTGTAAAGAGCATAAAACAGAATTTAATTAAAAAAAATTGTACCTTAAATATGTTACTTACATATAAATATAATTTAAATACATTTAGTTAGAATGACTATATATTATTTATATAAAAGAAAGCAATTAAAGATTCGGATTTTCTTGTGATAATTTGACAAAAAACAAAAAAAATGGATAATAGAATGAAGGTGCAAGAAATTGAGAACGAAATTTACATAAAAATAAGTTGAAATAAAAAACAAATAAAAAATATAATTTTTAAAATGAAAAATAAAATCTTTTTATCTCAGAGCTGAATGATAATAATTTTTTTTTAAATTAATCGAATCTCATTTTCCTTGCAAAATACACATAAACATTTTATTATTATTAAAATATTATAATATTATTATAGAATCATTTATAGGAAAAATTAAGGAAGTAAAAAAAACAAATGTTATATATGTACATAGTGTTTTCTGCTTAGAATTCTGAAAAAATTATTATACTTCCTTAACAAAAAGAAGAAGAAAAAAAAGAAAAATATGAAACGAACCTGATACCAAAGGCAAACAAAAAATAAAGTAGGTATATATAACTATCTAAGAATAAAATTAACAATTATGTTCTATATTTAAAAAAAAAAAACAAAAAAGTTCGATAAGTGCATTTCCTAATTTTTTCGAAAAAAAAGCCATAGTTGAATAAAACTAAAAAAAGAACCGAACAATATATACTAACTAGAACTAGACAAAAATAAATGTTTTAAACCACACATTTGTTTGTTTTTCAACTTTACGTAACAAAAAAAAAACTATTACCGGTCATGCAATTAATTTCAACGTTTGCTTTTTGAATTAAACAAAAAAAATATTTATTCTTACAAGAAAAAACATACCTAAGTTTCTTATACCAATTTGAACTAAGAATCGTAAAAAAATGAGGTTCTAATAAACAATGGCTTAAATAAGATATATAAATAATAAATTACAATTGTGTTTTATTTCTTTTGATTACAAAACTACAACAGTTTGTGAAAATTGGTCTGTTTGGTAACGTGAAATTTCTTACGAATTTTCACAAAATTTCACAATTTGCTGTCAAAACGCATAGAAAAAAAACTCAGTTTTGAGAAATTTGTTGAAAAAAAAGTTACCAAACAGGCATAATATTTGCTACTCTGCAGCTTGTACTAAGCACTATATAAGAATGTGTCAAAATGCTTTGTTGATAACAATAATAACGATTTTGTGGACACCTAAGATAATGATCACTTCGAAGACGATTCCCTTCCATCGACATCATTTGGCCCACCAGAAAAGCGCCAAAAAAAAAAGAAAAAGAACCTAGTTTCTAAATAACAACTTTTTATGTATAAAACTTGAATTAAAATTCTTCTTCCATATAATATGTTGATTTTTTTGTTTTAAGCTTATTTCATATTTTTCAGGTTAAACTTGGATTGAAGCTTTTTAAATAATTTAAAAAATAGAGTTTTATATCAAAAACCTACGTTGGATTTAAATTTTCCATACAAATTGAATGAAAAATATCAAGCACCTAGTACTCGAAATCCAGAAATTTTTAAGTATGTACACGGGTCAAGGGTTAAGACATAAAAGATATAAATTGGACAAATCTTTTTCGCAGCAATTGGGCAGCTAACTGCACTTTTTTATACATTGCTAAAGCTATGAGCAGACGGCATATAAAAGTCGCAAACGTACGCGACTCTGACGTCATTTTTACGTCATGATATGCGACTTTGGTCGCATATCGTCTGAACACTCTTTTGGGACAGGATCCGCATATGCTCGCAAATGATTTGCGGACTATATGCGACACCCAGGTCGATTATAAGTTTGCGACTTTCTTGCATATCGTGTGAACAGTCTTGCATATAATTTGTGACAGTTTGCGAACATATGCGACCTACTGATCTCTATAATATACTGGATAGCGTATCCATCACTGATCTCTATAATATACTGGATAGTGTATCCATACAAAAAACTTGACTCCTTTTGAAGAATTTTATAACAGTGGCAAGGTACATTTACTTTTTTAACTGTTCTAAATTATAACAGTATAACAAAACATAAATGACAAATTTAACCCATAACCTCAAAATTTATTTGTGTATTGCGATTTGTGTTAACTTATCAGCATATCCGCGAAAGTTTTCTAAATAATCATAAAATACATAATTTTTTTTGTTAAAGTTAAGTGTATACGTAACAAACCGAAAAACAAATCAATTTAAGAAACTAGATATTCGATTTCAAGAGCTAGTGCTACCGGAACACGTTGCTCTGTCCTCGTCGTATCGGCTACCGCCCTGTGTTTATGTGTGTTAAGTTTACTCGTACGGGCTCTTATCTCCTTCCTTACTAGCTCCCTAGGATCCGGCAGACGCGCTACGTCCCCGCGTGAATTCATTAACCTCACCTAGGCTTCAAGGAATTTTGATAAAAATTAATCCAACCAGCCACACGATTGAGTGATTCAGACAACAAAAATGCCAGGCGTTGGCACATTCAAGTTGTACATGGGGAATTTCGACGTGAATACTCAAGCTGGCGAGCTGCGTACGCTGTTCGAGAAATACGGTACCGTCGTCGAATGGAATCGGAGCAACAGGGTCGCGACGCAATAAGAATCTTAACACTTACATCTTACACAAAGATTCAAAGTGGAAGCGGCAAAGTGCCGTCGTGCCCCCAATACGCTGGCAACCAATGTCTTTGTTGGCAATGTGATGAACCAGACCCGAGCACCAGAGGTGCGAGAACGTTTTGAGAAATATGGTACGGTCGTGGAGTGTGACTTTGTGTATTTGTTTACTAGTGTATGGGTTTGTGCATTTGGACAGTGTGGGACACTTCCAAGATGTAATGTAAAAATGGACGTGTGGTTGGAATTTCAATTTCAAGAAATTTCTTAAAAGTAACAGAAATTTCTTGAAATTGTCGTTTCAAAACCACTAACTTTATAAGGATGGTTGAAATGGTTATAAGTTTTATTTGAAGTGCTCTAAGTGATTATGAAAACCATTTTCAAATCGAACAAATATTTGAAAAAATTTCTATATAAAAGCAATTTTCGGCATTTTTCAGTTTTAAAGCAAAAGTCGAAATTACTTTTATATAGAATTTTTTTCAAATATTTAATCGATTTGAAAATGGTTTTCAGAAACACTAAGAGAACTTCAATTCAAACTCAAAACCGTTCCAATAATTGAAATGAAGCAAGTAGTTTGGAAATGACATCGTTGTATATCTACAAATTTCAAGAAATTTCTATTACTTTTAAGAAATTTCTTGAAATTGTTACATATACCACGTTGTCGTTTCAAAACTAATAACTTTATAAGGATGGTTGAAATGGTTCTAAGTTTTATTTGAAGTTCTCTAAGTGATTATGAAAACCATTTTCAAATCGAACAAATATTCCAAAAAAATTTCCATATAAAAGTAATTTTCGGCATTTGCTTTAAAATGCCCTTCTAGAAATATTTTTTTTTTAATTTCAAAGATGAAGAAAATAATTGTGGAAAAAAGTAACATGGGAAAGTCGGTTCAGAAACATATAATTAGTGGACCCAAAATTCCCGTTATAGTCTCAAAAGATAGGTAATTAATAGGGGTACATTACGGTAAAACGTCAGAATTGCCACCCTGCTAGAAATATTTTTTTTTTAATTTCAAAGATGAAGAAAAAAAGGCTTTTAAAAAATGACGGAAATTACTTTTATATGGAAATTTTTTGAATCTTTGTTCGATTTGAAAATGGTTTTCAGAAACACTTTAGGGACTTCAAATTAAACTTAGAACCATTTCAACCATCCTTTTATAGCAAGTAGTTTGGAAATGACATCGTAGTATATCTATCATTTTCAGGAAATTTCTACTACCTTTAAGAAATTTCTTGAAATTGGTAGATATACCAAGCTGTCGTTTCAAAACTATTAGGTTTATAAGGATGGTTGGAATGGTTCTAAGTTTCGTTTTAAGTCCCCTAAGTGATTCTGAAAACCATTTTTAAATCGAACAAAGATTTTAAAAAATGTCCATATAAAACTAACTTCTGAAAAATTTAATTAATCTCCTTTTAAAAAACGATTTCAAAATGACACTTTTTTTAAGTTTAAATCATTTAAGAGCAACTTATATGAAATCTTTGTTTTTGTAATGCCTATAATACACTTACTATATTTAGGAACTCAACAAATGCAGCTAATGTGTCGACTTTGGATGTCCTATGCTCTCTTGCTGAAAATGCTCGAAATAAATTTTTATTTGTGTTCCAGGGATAGTGGATGATTCTGAAACACCATTCAGTAAGATAGATGAAGGTTATCATCCGTGCGTAGCAGCAGTTTTGTATGCCCAATAGAATTGTATTTCGATAATACAATAATTATGTGGAAGTGCTGTTGGTATTAACATAATAGGTGCACTGAATACTACTAATTTTGGCTTACCTTAAGTTTTTTACTATGTTAAAACTTCAAAGGAAATAAATTAAACAATTTTTTTTATATTTTTGAAAAAGCGATTTTTATTTAAGTTTTTTTTTTTTATTTAATTTTTGTTAATGGTGATTCTCTTTCAAGAAATGTTAATACTCGTTTTGAAAGCATCAATTGCTGATTACAAAAAGATATCAACCATCGCTGTACGACTTACCGTTGTACAGATACACTCTAAAACGTTTTTGATTTTTCTTCATGATGGGAAAAATCAAGAATATTGATAAAGGTTTTCGAGTGTATCTGGCCAACGGTAAGTCGTACAGCGATGGTTGATACCTTATTGTAATCAAAAATTGATGCTTTCAAAACGAGTATTAAAATTTCTTGAAAAAGAATCACCATTAAACAAAATTTACTCTTGGAACTCGAATATTGGAACCTGTATGCGTATTTTAAGAATGCTTCTTCTCATTACAACTTTTGAGTAAAAGATTTGAATGCTTCGTTTAACAGCATTCGGTGCTGATTCCAAAAAGGTAACATTCATCTCTGTACGATTTACCATTGGCCAGATACACTCGAAAACCTTTATCAATATTATTGATTTTTCCCATCATGAAGAAAAATCAAAAACGGTTTGGAGTGTATCTGACCAACGGTAAGTCGTACAGCGATGTGCTTTTTCTCATTAAAACTCTTGAGAAAAATATTTTAATGCTTATTTTAACAGCATTAAGTGCTGATTCCAAAAAGCTATCATTCATCTCTGTACGATTTACCATACACTCGAAAACCTTTATCAATATTCTTGATTTTTCCCATCATGAAGAAAAATCAAAAACGGTTTGGAGTGTATCTGACCAACGGTAAGTCGTACAGCGATGGTTGATACCTTTTTCAAAACAGCAATTGATGCTTTAGAAACGAGTATCAAAATTTGTTAAAAAAGAATCACTATTAAAAAAAATTTACTTTTGGGACTCGCATATTGGAACCTGTCTCATAACAACTTTTGAGTAAAATATTTTAATGCTACTTATAACAACATTCAATGGTGATTCCAAAAAGGTGTCATTCATCTCTGTACGATTTTCCGTTAGCCAGATACACTCCCAAACATTTTTCAATTTTCTTAATTTTTGCCATCATGAAGAAAGTGCAGAAACATTTAATTGGAGTGTCATCTGACCAACGGTATGCCATACATCGATGGTTGATATCTTTTTGGAATGACGCCCTTGGCCAGGAAACAAATATGATCTTCGTTAATTGTTTTGGATAGCACCTTTCCCTGTTATTCATATTTAATTTATGGCGCGAAACAAAATCGACAATAAACTTTATTTTTTTTTGTGACTGGCGAAATGTCAAAAGAGAGCCCTGTTTAGCAATTTTAGTTTTTAAAGCAATTTGCTGTGCATTTTTTTACAAATTCAGAAAAAAACTCAATTTACCAAACACGCACCCGTGGCAAAGTACACTGATTGTCATCTTCAAATGGAGTCAAAAAAACTGTTATACATATAGGGAATACACTATCCAGTATATTATAGAGATCAGTGGTATCTATACAAGAAACTTGACTCCATTTGAAGAACTGTTATAGTGGAGCTGCCTACTTTTTTGTATAACAGTTTGACTTTATAACATAATATAAAAAGTGACGAAGTCAAACGTCAAAGAAGTGGAAAATGTGAAACGTTTTTCTCAGTTTGTTGAAATTTCATTAAAAAAATTAATTCGGGGAGAAAAAAAAATTATTATTGAAATTTTTTCTATTTTTAAAGCTTAAATACATCTTCGCAAAGGTATTATCTTCAATTAATGCCTCATTTGTTAGTTGTGAGTACGTCGCGTCGGCTAATTCATTCGTATTTTTGTGTTGTGAGTTCTGGTGGTGGTGGCAGTAATAATTGCAATGGCCATAATAAAATGAAACATAATTTTTATTCTACGGATGTGCATCCGCAACTCCAGAAAACAATCAGTGATGTTTGTTCACAAACGCATTTCAACGCATCTTAACCAAACCCATCTACAGGCAAGTTACAAGTCCAACATCGGTTACCACTGAGCTCGTTATTGAAGAACCATTAAAACCAAGTCCAAAATACAACGTATTTTTATACGTGAAAGAAAATCAACTCGGCATGAGGCGAACATTTTAGAAGCCTCAAATAAAGTGATGCGTTGGAATTCATAAACATAGCCATCGATCATAAATAGAGTTGTTTGTCACCAAAAGACGAATTTACCAACATGCGGGTAGTCCAGTGGAAACGCACATTTGGCTGGATGAACACACAAAGCTTAGACACTGAAGATAGGTGAGTACAAAACAAGGTGGCGTTTGTATTTGGTTTTGATGATAAATGTGTTTTTAAGGTACATCAACTCCAAGTGCGCTAAAAACATGTGGAAATTCAATGCATGTGGTTCCAAACAGAATGTGCATTGGGTTATCAGCGTCTGGGAAATGGGTTGACTCTCTGAAGAAATGTCACGAGGTCGAGTCTCCGCAGTTGTCGAATTGATTGCCGAAAAGCTCGAACGTCAAGACGATCCACTTGAAAAGGCAACCGATTTCCTTAAACCTTTATAACTGTTAGCCAAACATCGCATGGAAACTCAATTCACTTGAGTCGAACAAGGATTTCCAAAAATTTCCATATAAAAGTAATTTCCTGCATTTTTCAGTTTTAAAGCAAATACCGAAATAACTTTTATATGGAAATTTTTTGAAATCTTTTTTTTGATTTGAAAATGGTTTTCAGAAACACTTAGGGAACTTAAAACGAAACTTAGAACCATTCCAACCATCCTTATAAACTTAATAGTTTTGAAACGACAGCGTGGTTTATCTACGAATTTCAAGAAATTTCTTAAAAGTAATAGAAATTTCCTGAAATTGGTAGATAAACAACGTTGTCATTTTCAAACTACTTGCTTCATTTGGATTATTGGAACGTTTTTGAGTTTGAATTGAAGTCCTCTAAGTGATTCTAAAAACCATTTTCAAATCGAACAAAGATTTAAAAAAATTTCCATATAAAAGTAATTTCCTGCATTTTTCAGTTTTAGATTTAGATTAGATTAGATTTAGATAGATCTTTATTGAAAATTAAAACAAGTTAATCCATAATACAGTTGTTATAAGATTTTAAAGCATGGCTATAAGCCGTCTGCCGCTTTCTTAATTTTACTTTGAGAGATTACAAACATTTTAAGTATATACTTTGGTTTTTAAGAAGCAAAAAATAATTTAACAATTAGTAAAATTAAATATACATATAATAATAAGTTTTAAACAATTTTTTTTTAAATAAAAACTGTATAATAATTCAATTTATAGAAAAGAATTATTTTTATCTTACTTTTAATCAAAAAAAATTTAAAGATAGTACGTTTACTGAAAGTTAATATTTCAAAAATGTTAAATTTACACAAAAAAAACTGCAACATCTTTAATAAATAGGCTTTTAGTTTAGCTAAAACAAAAAAAAAAAGAATATTGTGATCAAAAACAATGATTTTGATTAATTATGAAAATGGGCTTTTAGTTTAGCTAAAACAAAATTTATGTGTGTATTACTCACGACAAGCTCAAATATGTGTTTCGGTAGTTCTTTGCGTATGTAATATACCTTACCAATAACTTCCAACCAAATTCTCCGTTCAGAATATGAACACATTCCTCGAAAGACAGATAACTCTTCCTAAAATAAAATCTGCGTATTTCTTGCAATATAGGACAAACTGCTAGGAAATGAAAGACGTCTTCATTTTCGTTTAAATTACATAGAGAACAAACAGGATTAATGTCTGTTCGATAGGGTCTGAAATTGAGTTCGAGAATTTCTGTTCTAATTTTAAAGATAAGGCTCATTTATGAGACAGAGAGATCATTTCTAAAGTAGTTGTTATCGCCTAAATTCAAACTTAAATTCCTGTACATAGCCCTCGAATTTGACTCCCTAGCTCTATCAAGGTTGATCTGATGTAATCTTTCATCTACTATTAAAATACAATTGTAAAAAATATTTTTCCAATCTGAAACATTGTCTGTATTCAAATTCAATGTAACACCATGATCCAAGGCAAGTTCTTGCCAGTTCTTAAAAGGGGTATAACCACATTGAAGGAAACAAGCATTATTCTTTTATGTAAGATATTATCAGATCTTTTCATGATTTTAGACAAGAAATCAGCATTAGCCTTCAAATTTCGTACATAAATTTGTGGTATACCGGACTCTGCATAAATTGCGTAGTTGGGAGTGTTCGAAGGCAATCTGAATATCCTTTTAAAAAAGTATCTTTGAACTGTTTCAAACTCATTCATCCATTGGTATCCGTAAATTTCGTTACCATAGCAAAAGCAGCTGTTTATGGTGGCGTCAAATACTTTAAACT
The DNA here is from genome assembly GCA_929447395.1 of Epistrophe grossulariae. NCBI lineage: Eukaryota > Metazoa > Arthropoda > Insecta > Diptera > Syrphidae > Epistrophe > Epistrophe grossulariae. Next base: position 6,980,440 of record OV839570.1, read on the forward strand.
TTGATGTTGGGTCTACAAGAAAATTTGTAAAAAATAGTGACCGCATTGTATTTATTGCTGCTTTGGATACAGCCAGTTTTTCTTTTATATGAGTCTTGATACAAAGGTTGTATGAAATAATGAAACCAAGGTACTTACAATCATTAACTACTTCTATATTGACGCCATCTAATGTCCAGTTTCTTAAGTTTCTATCAGAACGGTTATGAGATCTGAAGATCATGATCTTAGATTTAGTTGAGTTAATTTTTAGATCCCATAGATCACAGAATATTTTCAACTTATTTATTTGCAGCTGAAGTGTTGTTGGGTTATCAGCAAAAATAACGAGATCATCTGCATATAATAGGAGTTTTATAGATATGTTTCCAAAGGAAACCCCCCTGGCAGATAATTCTCGATATCGTTGATAAACAGCGCGAACATTAAAGGACTCAAAACACAGCCTTGCGGAACACCTGTTTCTGACCTAAATGAGTTTGACTGGCAGTTACCACTGCATACGACTGCAGACATACCAATTAAAAGCTGTTCATAAACCCGAATAAATTTAGTTGAAACCCCGATTACCGCGAGTTTATATAACAGTGACCTTCTATTGATGGTGTCAAATGCGGCTTTAAAGTCCACAAAAAATGTAAACAAGGGTTTTTTTTGTCAATGAAACGCCTTGGTATGGTAGTTAATGCGAAAATTTGTTTCAACGTCGAAAGATTAGCTTGGAAACCAGCTTGAAAGCAACTAATTAAGTTATTACGTTGCACCCATGTTACCAGCCTGAAGTATAGAATTTGAGTGAAAAGTTTTCTCAGGTAGCTTAACACCGAAATGCCTCTGTAACTTTCAGCTTTATTTGGGTTACCTATTTAAAAATGGCAGATATCTTCGCCAAGCGGAAACTAGTAGGAAAGGTTTCCTCCCTAAACATTTTATTCAGCAGATCTAGAATATATTCCAGAAATTCAGGGGTTGAATTCTTGTAGAATTCAATTGGAATCCCATCGGAGCCTGGAGCTTTGTTGTTTTTCATCTTGATAAGTGAAGTTAATAACTCAGACATTGTAAAAGTTGAATCTAACTCTGGAACCGATACGTCAGGGAGTGCAAAGCTTATTGAATTTTGGTTAGGGTCCGGTAACAGAAGCTTTTCAAAATATAATGCGAGTTGATTAACACTACTACTCAAAGATACTGATTTACTACGCCCTCCTAAGATCCGCACATTGCACCAAAAAGATTTAGAATCTTTACAGCTAATAAGACTATTAGCCGCCTTTTTAAGATACAGTTCTTTTTTATTACAACATAAATCTTTGTAAATTTTATTTTGTTGTAAGTATAAATTTTTTAAAGCATCGTTATTTGATTCCCTAAAAAGTTTTAAGAATTTAAAAGATTTATTTCGACTTTTTTTACATTCTTCGTCAAACCATTTAGACTTTGACCATGGTGAGGTGAAACTAGAGTTACACACAGTTGTAGATTTGCGAATTAACTCAAATGCAACGTTAGTCGCATCTTCTACTGAGCCATATATCTGTAAGTTTGTAGAGATCATTTGGTTACTTAAATTTCGCCTATATACTCTGGCCTTATGTTCAACCCATTTAAGTTTCTTATCAGTTAGAGCATAGCCTTCATTGTGGAATTGGGTATTTTGGGAGAAATACTCACAGGAAACCACAATTGGAAGATGAGAGGAAAAATTGGTAGGATATACCTCGAAACCCTTAACAATATTAAACCAGCCCCCTTTTACCAAACAATAGTCAATTGTAGAACACCCTTGGGGTGATATAAAAGTATAATTTCCCTTCCAATTGTTACCCCATTCAATAAAAATAGTCCAAAATCCTCAAACATCTCTATTTATAATTTTCCATTTGAATTCAAAAGGTCATCTAATGAAGTTCTTTCGAAAGAAAAGTATCCATTATTCAAGAAGGAAGAATTCTGAAAGTTGCTAATACGTCCGTTCAAGTCACCGATTAACATTATGTTTTCATTATTATTATTTAAAAGCAAATTCTGTAGATCCTCATAATCAGAGTTCCAACTGTTATAATTAAGATAAATATGGGCACAATTTGAAAGTGTTTTGAATCACACGTATATCTATTATAATTTTGTTTTCACTATTTTTAAAACTGATTTCATAATTTGATCTGATTTTTTAACCCAACAGCATTCCTCCACTTGCTCTTCTAAGTCTATTATTCCTAATAGCTGGTATAAATTTGATTCTAAAATTTTCTAAGTAACGGGTGATTTTTTAAGAGGTTTAGAACTTTTTTTAAAAAAAAACACAAAAAATTCGAAAAAATGAATGAAATATTTATTTGAATCGATAGTTTGAACCTTGCAATTTAATGTTTAAAGATAATTTCATGCAAATGTTGACCGCGGCTGCGTCTCAGGTAGCCCATCCGCTGAGTCCAATTTTGGCATACTCTTTCACACATATCGGCCGGTATCTCACGAATGAATGCATGGATGTTGGCTTCCAGTGCGTCAATCGAAGCGGGCTTGTCCCTATAGACATTAGCCTTGACATACCCCCACAAAAAATAGTCTAATGGTGTCAAATCGCACGATCTAGGCGGCTAATTGACCGGCCCGAAACGTGAAATTAACTGTTCACCAAACTCGCCTCGCAATTGCGCCATTGTTTCGCGTGCTGTGTGGCATGTGGCACCGTCTTGTTGAAACCACATATCATGCAAGTCAAGAACTTCCATTTCGGGCAAAAAAAAGTTTGTTATCATCGCTCGGTAGCGTTCACCATTGACAGTAACGCTGCGATTGAAGAAATATGGCCCAATAATGCCGCCGGCCCATAAACCGCACCAAACAGTGGCTTTTTCGGGATGCATTGGTAGCTGTTGCAATGCTTCTGGCTGATCTTCACTCCATATGCGGCAATTGTGCTTATTTACGTACCCATTCAACCAAAAATGAGCCTCATCGCTGAACACAATTTTTCGATAAAAAAGCGGATCCTCGGCCAGCTTTCCAAGAGCCCATTCACCAAAAATTCGGCGTTGTGGTAGGTCGGCTGGCTTTAGTTCTTGCACCAGCTGTATCTTAAAAGGCTTTACGCCCAAATCCTTCCGCAAAATTTTCCACGTAGTGCTGTAACAAAGGCCTAACTGCTGGGAACGGCGCCGAATCGACATTTCGCGGTCTTCTGTCACACTAGCTGATACGGCCGCAATATTTTCTTCACTACGCACAGTACGTAAACGTGTTGGTGGTTTAATGTCCAACAAAGTAAATTTGGTGCGAAATTTGGTCACAATCTTCCGAATAGACTGCTCAGAAGGTCGAGAATGTCGACCATAAAATGGAAGCAGCGCGCGATGAACATTTCGAACCGAGCACGAATTTTGATAGTAAAATTCAATAATTTGCAAGCGTTGTTCATTTGTAAGACGATCCATGGTTAAATTGCAAACCAAACTGAAGCTGTTTGACAGTGACACAAGGTACTAAACACACGTCAGCTGTCAAAACCAGTGTTGCCAAAACCAAACCAGCTAAAAAATCACCCGTTATTTAAGATATTGCATTTCTTTTCCCTCTTCTACAAATGTTTCTAATAAAATAATAATATCATAGTTTGAGATTAGTTTAAAAAAGTCATACATTAATAATTTGTTTTTTAGACCTGTAATATTATAGCAAAAAATATTAAAATTAAAAAAATTATTTTGGCAGACGGCAACTCTATCCTACATGTTGTTATGATGATTTCTACTGCTGCTACTTTGACCCACAGTACACATATTAAAGGTAATATATTGCGCAGGTTGTCAAAGTTGGAAATGTCAAAAAATTAAAAATGGCTGTTCGAGTGACCACAGGAACTCAACGCGCATCATTAGAAACAACAACAAAATATTGAAATTAGACAAGGAAAGGGACACTGAATCCACCATTTTACCACCATAATACCTCGATTTTGACAGATGCGCAGAACTGAACAAAAATGAAAACGCTAATGATATTACCTTTAATATGTGTACTGTGACTTTGACCATCCTGATCATGAAAACTTCTGCGGATAGTTGGCGCTGCTGCTGTTTGGAAGCTTATGTTTCTACTGTCAAAAAAGCACATTGAATTATCTCCAAACGTCGCTTTGACAAATGCAAGTTCCTCGTTTGTTTTTAATTACAAACCGCGAAGTGACTCGTAGAAGAAAATAAAATTTTCAACCTGCAATTTTCCTCCTTTAATATAGATTAGAGATTAGATAGAGTAGTGATTGTTCTCTGTGCACAAAGATTCCAGTACCTTTTAACTTTGGCGCGGCTACAATAAGTTTGTTTACAATAACCTCGTCTTGAAAATTAAGTACCATAGTTGTTTTTCTGTTGTGGCGATTATTGAATTCTTGTGATTTACGAATTGAAAAGTCAGCATTTTCGTTTAGGTCAAGAAGGCCTAGACAGGTTTGTTTAGCAAATTCAAGCTTGTCTGTCTTGTTATCTGAAGGAAAGTGCATAACAACAGTGTTTTCATTAGACTTTTGTGACAAAACTTTAAGTTTCCTTTCGAGTGTTTCACAGTAACTCTCCATAACGGCCAAGCGCTCCAAGAGTTGGGTATTTTCAGACCGCAATAGCTGTATGTCTATCAATATGGTCCAGACGTCATCTTTGGTATGGTAAGTACCATAGTTGTTTTTCTGTTGTGGCGATTATTGAATTCTTGTGATTTACGAATTGAAAAGTCAGCATTTTCGTTTAGGTCAAGAAGGCCTAGACAGGTTTGTTTAGCAAATTCAAGCTTGTCTGTCTTGTTATCTGAAGGAAAGTGCATAACAACAGTGTTTTCATTAGACTTTTGTGACAAAACTTTAAGTTGCCTTTCGAGTGTTTCACAGTAACTCTCCATAACGGCCAAGCGCTCCAAGAGTTGGGTATTTTCAGACCGCAATAGCTGTATGTCTATCAATATGGTCCAGACGTCATCTTTGGTATTTGGTAGCAATATTTTTTAAGTGTTCATTTAAACAATCGTTTATTATTGCTTTAACTTCGTTGGCTTGTAACGATTTTGTAGACATTTCCAAATTCTTGTCAGACACAGTTTTCTTGAAGCCTGGTGAATTTCAGTTTTAAAGCAAATGTCGAAATTAGTTTTATATGGAAATTTTTTGAAATCTTTTTTTCGATTTGAAAATGGTTTTCAGAAACATTTAGGGAACTTAAAACGAAACTTAGAACCATTCCAACCATCCTTATAAACTTAATAGTTTTGAAACGACAGCGTGGTTTATCTACAAATTTTTAAGAAATTTCTTAAAAGTAATAGAAATTTCCTGAAGTTGGATACGTTGTCATTTCCAAACTACTTGCTTCATTTAGATTATTAGAACATTTTTGAGTTTGAATTGAAGTCCTCTAAGGGCCAGTTGTACAAATATTTAAACCGTGGTTCAGCAATTGTTATCCATCGATTTCGGCGGATTAATTGAGTTTCAACAGTGGTTTACTATCCAAGTGTGTTATAATAACCAATAACATACTTGAACCAGCGTTGAACCTTAGTTAATCCACCGAAATCGGTGAATTAAAATCTTGAACCGAGGCTGAACCACTATTGTACAACTGGCCCTAAGTGTTTCTAAAACCCATTTTCAAATCGAACAGAGATTTCAAAAAAATTCCATATAAAAGTAACTTCTGAAAAATTGAATTAATCTCCTTTTTAACCACGATTTAAAAAAGACACTTTTTTAAGCTTAAATCATTTAAGAGCAACTTATATGAAATCTTTGTTTTTTAATGCCTATAATGCACTTTCTATATTTAGGAACTCAACAAATGCAACTAATGTTTCAACTTTGGATGTCCTAAGCTCTCTTGCTGAAAATGCTCGAAGTCAATTTTTATGTGTTCCAGGGATAGTGGATGATTCTTAAACACCAATCATTAAGATAGATGAAGGTTATCATCCGTGCGTAGCAACAGTCTTATATTCCAAATAGAATTGTATTTGGATAATGCAATAATTATGTGGAAGTGCTGTTGGTATGAACATAATATAGGTGCACTGAATACTACTAATTGTGGCTTACCTTAAGTTTTTTACTATGTTAAAACTTCAAAGGAAATAAATTAAACAATTTTTTTTTATATTTTTGAAAAAGCGATTTTTATTTAAGTTTTTTTTTAATTTAATTTTTGTTAATGGTGATTCTCTTTCAAGAAATGTTAATATTCGTTTTGAAAGCATCAATTGCTGATTACAAAAAGATATCAACCATCGCTGTACGACTTACCGTTGTACAGATACACTCTAAAACGTTTTTGATTTTTCTTCATGATGGGAAAAATCAAGAATATTGATAAAGGTTTTCGAGTGTATCTGGCCAACGGTAAGTCGTACAGCGATGGTTGATACCTTATTGTAATCAAAAATTGATGCTTTCAAAACGAGTATCAAAATTTCTTGAAAAAGAATCACCATTAAACAAAATTTACTCTTGGAACTCGAATATTGGAACCTGTATGCGTATTTTAAGAATGCTTCTTCTCATTACAACTTTTGAGTAAAAGATTTGAATGCTTCGTTTAACAGCATTTGGTGCTGATTCCAAAAAGGTAACATTCATCTCTGTACGATTTACCATTGGCTAGATACACCCCAAAAGCTTTTTCAATTTTCTTAATTTTTGCCATCATGATGAAAACTGAAAACTGACCAACTGTAAGCCGTACAGTGATGGTTGATACTTTTTTGGAATCAGCAATTACTGATTCTCTTAAAACGAGTATCAAAATTTGTTGAAAAAGAATCACCCTTAAAAAAAGTTAATAACCTAAATATAAAAGTATTTTCGTGAAATTTTTTTTAGAGAAATCCAAGAAAATGCGATGTTGGGAAATCATCGGATATCAAAAATGTGGACAGGAGTACCGGCACCGGACACCAACGTTGTCGGATTTAGATCCAGCAGTAATCAAGCTTCAAGAAGTAGTACACATATACATATTTCCAATATGCCACTGCGTAAGCGACTCACAAAAAGCACTTCTTACACCATGCTACTGTTCAGGTAGCCTTAAATACGTCTATCAAACCTGCCATCAGCAAATGGCTGACCGCTTCTGAAACAAACTCCTGTGAATTATGCAAATTCCCGTTCATAATGCATACAAAAATAAAGCAACTGGTAGTGTGGCTAGCATACCAGGTGCAACAGCTATCGGTCCACTGCAATCCACTGACATCTTCGAGAGTGCCATCAAAAAAGAAACAAAGTCATGCACTGTTTCATCCTGGTAGTGATGTTACAAATTCCAGAAGCAAGCTCCGTTTCTCTAGGCACCATCGTAGATGGCTGCGGTCCGATAAGTGTAAAGCGAGAAAGAGATTAGAACAGCAACAGCACCGTCAACAGAAACAGCGGCTACCATGAATTAAGAACCAACGTATTTCAATTTGTGTGCTTTTTATTTGCTTAAAAATAAGAAACATACTGTTATTATTTATTTAAACAGGAGTTAATGTCATCAATACACTTTTTACATTTCTTAAAAATATAATAAAACTTTCTATTTTAAATGGCTTAATTTATTCTAATAAGTAGCTTGAAAATCTCAGCTATCAGTTTTATTTTGTTTTCACAGATACAATTCTTACGTCAAAATGATTTTGTTTGTGCTCGGAAGATGTCAAAAAGTGGAGCTGTCTTCCCAAATGTCATCTTCAATTGGAGTCAAAAAAATTGTTATACTTTCTAGGGAATACACTATCCAGTGTATTATAGAGATCAGTGATGTGGTCCCATTGGCAATATTCGATGGCAATTGAAATTTGTGGCTGGTGGGGATTTCATTGGCAGGACGTGTCAAATGTCAGTATAGAAATGGTGACAACATTTAAATATTTTTAGGTCCGTTCGCTTACGCACCAGAAACTACCCAAAACTACCATTTTCTATCAGATTTAGTCAAAAGTTGTTCGCGTACGCAAATTTTGGGTAGTTTCTAGCAGAAGAGAGCGCTCATGAGAGAGAAAATAATTCCTCTTCTTGCCAGTTTTTACCCGCGAAATTTTTTCGGGCAGAAACTGGTAAGTTCTGTTTTCTGTCAGAAGCCAGTCTGAAAGGCAAAGAACAACAAAAAAAAATACAAAATGGCTGTTGTTTACTTTTTGTTTTAACTTGGTAGAATTTTTTTTTTAATTTGTTCATTTACTTTTCATTCGTGTACTTTCGGATAGTTTTACTCCTCTGTGAGAGAATTTCATCCCAACTCCTCCAAATTTGACAGTTTGCTAGATTAAGTCCGAGAAGTACACGAACAAACCTATTTTTGCTCTATAAAACTCTGATTAGATGAGGACTTTTTTCGGTCGTTTCGTCTTTTTGACAGCTTGGGTGAGGGTGTAGAAATGTAGTGGGAATGCAGTAACGAAAACAGGAATGAAAGTTTAATGGCCAAACGACAACAACGCTTCGGACGGTCGGGCTTTTGACAGGCTTTTTACCTACTTATTTTACGATATCATGTGTCATAAAGCGCGACCTTAATACTACATTTCCACCGAGTTAATCTCGTTGAGATTTCGTAAATCGTGTATATAGTGTTTTCACCGCATAAAAAGATTATAAAGTAGATTAACTTTGACAGTTCCTTTCAAAATGCAAATTCTGTTTCATGTTTTTTTCTAAATAGGAAGTGAGATAGATAGTTAAACGATGAAAAAAATAATAGATTCTCGAAAATGTTCTCCCTATTCTCGAATAATGTACTCAGCGCAAGAAAGGAATAGGTTTGTTCGATCTGTTCAACTATTGGCCCTATGAAGATTTAACTAGATTAATTTCTAATCTACTAGATTTGAGGATTAAATTTATATGGTAAATCTTTGAGATTTGAAGAGGATTTAGGGTAAATCTACTTAAATCTTGGTTTAGCGGTCGGTGGAAACATAGTATAAGAATTTGCAAAACGTAATGTAGCTTCAAACCTCGGGCGTTGAAAAGTTACTTATATGAGAGAATTATTATTACTAGTTGTATTTTATTTTCCCTGATCCAATCCAGTACCTTTACGTTATGCAACTCTCGCATCGATAAAATTGTAAGAAAAACGTTGAAAAATGGAACAAAACTCATACGAGATGTTTCAATTTTTGAAGATGAACTTATTTTAAAAAAAGTAAAACAAAAAGAAAAAAACAAGTATTTATGTGTTCGTCTTTTACTTCAATCTTCCAATTCAATCTTGGGATGTAAAGGACAATGATATTGCTATCAAATGAAAGATAGTTTTGCCATCTTTATTTGAGAAATGACAATAAATTATATAGGCAATTAAAGCCAACGATTTAAACTTTATTTTGATACCAAAAAATGTACACGTTATTACAGAATTTTAAAAGATATCAGTGCACAAAAGCAAGACTAAGAAAAAATTTCTCTCAAGAAGTTAAATGTAAATATCTCAAAATATGTTTAACGCTTAGAGGATATATTATATGGAGTGCTCGTTTAAATTTCAAATTGAAGCTTTCATAGGGGGCGTTGCTTAACTTTCAGTCACCACTAAAGTTTTTGACAGCGGGAAGCCGACCAAAGCCAAAAGTGCGCAGTAAAATTTATATTTTGAACACACAAGTTATTTTGTAAACATAAATAAATTAAAAACTTGAAAAAAATGGTGAGAGAGTGCTTTATTTGCAGGAGACAAAGTGGAGAATTCATCACACTGCTCAGGTAAGCTTGGTGCAAGGAAATCCACGAACGTTTCATATCTAAATTATAAAACTCCTTTTTTGTAGTTTTCCAGAAATTGCAGACATCAAAAATCAATGGGCCGCCTTCTGTAAACCACAAATCGAGGACTTAAAAAAAGAGCGATCGATTATGTTAATTGCACTTCGATCCATCCGCATTTAAAAACCCATTCACAAATACTGGTAAAAGATTTAAACTAAAAACCGATGCAGTTCCAACAATTTTTGATACTCTGGAAATTTCGCTATCGTAAGTGATACGAAAAATATAACTAGATAGTCATGTTTTTTCATTACTACCTACATATAAATAAATGTTATAAATTTTCCTTCAATAAGTTTCTACATTTATTAATTTTGTTCATATAATTACAGTACAGTTACCCAAAATAACGAGAAGGCGAACAAATTCGGGCGTTGTTGCTTATGTGGTGTTCTCAGTTCAAAGATTACTCGATTCACGTATTAGAACTATTATAAATCACGCTTATTTATAAATTCATTAACTAAATTCACATTTTCATCAACCGGTTTCCAATACATGACCCTGAGACAACAGAAAAATGGCTCGCTGTTTGTGGAAATAAAAAACAAGATTTAAATGTTAATTGCCAAAGAGTGTGTATGAAACACTTTAATCACGATGACTTTTTGGAACGATCCAATGAAAAACAACGTTTCCTTCTGAAGCCAGGAGCTGTACCGTTATTTCAGCTGGAGAAGTAATTGATTTTAAATCCTCATTTCTTAATTTAAGTTTTAAGAATTAAATTAAAAAAACACTTTTTAGCACAAACTACCGAAATGAAAACTTGGAAAAACCAAGAATCTCAGCTCAAACTGGAAATGAAGACTAGGTCGAAGAAAGCTGCCCTTTTGAAATACATTCAAATGATGCAACGATGTACTTACACCAAACTGAAGTAGCATTGACCGTGGTTGATAATTCTGAAAAAAATGAGACAAGCGAAAATGCTTCAAGCTATAATATACCAGATACTTTACCAGGTTGTACATAGATACTGTCATGATTTTAAGCTCGCTCCGTGAAACATTAATGAAATATTCTCATTTGTTTTTTTCTTTTACAGGGGGTTTATTATTGGAAACACCAAGGTCGACGAAAAAAGTACACGCGCTCTCCGAAACCACAGGTTATAAAGTACCCTATGCATAAAGTAAAAGTAAAGTTCTAACATTTTTTTGATTTTTTACTCAGCTGGTTCTTTACCTTTACCGAGAACACCGACTACACCTCAGATAACTCTGAAGCGCAAGTATCCCCGATATTTAAACGACCTAAATACACCAGATTGTGGAGGATTAAAAAAAGCAAAAATGATCTTAGACGTCGCAAGAAGGGATGTAGCTCGTTCCCGCCAACACTCTCGTAAACTTGCGCAAAAAAATCGTCGACTGCATAAGAAGGTTATGACCATGGAGAAAACTATAAAAGAATTGAAAGACCAGAAGTTTTTATCAGAACAGTCATTGTCCGATATCGTGGTAAGAGGCTTCTGTATATAATTTTTAACTTTGCTATTCTGATTAAATGTGAATGTAAATGATAAAATTGTTGCAAATAGTGAAAATTGAAAACAGGAAATATTTTGTTATTAATTTATAAGCCTTAGATTACTAAGAATGATATGATAAACAATTCAATGTTGAAAAATATATAAAATAAGAAAAGTAATAAATTGTAGTCATTTAAGACATCATTTGTTCCTAAGTTTGATTATATCTGTAATGACTGCAGTCAATAGAATGTTATGTATGATTGGTTGTCAATAAATATTCATATATTTTCATAAAAAAATAAAATGAAAAGTTTTCTGTGACACAAATATTCATAACAAATTTTAATTCGCATGTTTTAGGGAAATCTTCCTCCTTCAATGGAAGCAATTTTAAAGCGACATCTCAGTGAAGCGAAGGGTAAAGAATACCCGGAAGAAATAAAGAACTTTGCCATATCAGTGAATTTCTACTCGGCACAAGCTTATTCATTTCTTCGACTCTTGTGGGGAAAAAAAGTTTGCCACATCCCAGCAGACTTAGACACTGGTATTCAAGTATCAATGGAGAACCAGGCTGTACAAGCGAAGCCTTCAACGCGTTAAAAACAATGACACGCTTATACGGGAATAAAAACGTTATATGTAACATCGTCATGGATGAAATGTCGGTGAAAAAGTCTGTGTCTTACAATGATACAACTGGAAAAGCATAGGGTTATGTCAGTTTTGGTGTCCCAGTTTTGGATAAGGATGATACTAATTCCTTGGCAACACATATTTCTGTAATAATGGCAGTGTCTCTTAACTCGAACTGAAAAGTTCCATTGCGACATTTTGCGGTTAATTCATTTAATGGACAGCAAAAGAAAAATATTTTGACTATTTGTCTGGAAAAGCTCCATCAAATTGACGTTAAAGTTACATCTGTTACATTCGACGGAGTCAGTAGCAATTTTACCATGTGTACCCTAATGGGAGCAAATTTAGATTTTGGAAGTTCAAAGTTTCAAACATGGTTTCCACATCCTGCAACAAAGGAGCCGGTTTACATTTTTCCAGATCCGTTCCATATGTTGAAAAACGTTCGGAATGCATTTGGAGACAGGGGGCCATTTCAGGATGACCAAAATCGAATCATAAAGTGGCAATACATTAATAATTTGCATCAACTTCAGCAAAATGAGAATCTGCACGCGGTAAATAAAATAACATCAAGACATATAAACTACAACGAAAATAAAATGAGCGTCAGACTTGCCGCTCAAACATTAAGTCACAGTGTGAGATCGTCTTTGCTGTTTCTGCAAAATATAAAAAACCCTGATTTTGCTAATGCCGAAGGAACAGCTAATTTCTGCGAAGTTTTCGATGACGTCTTTGATATTTTAAATTGCAGAAATCAGTTTTCAAAAAAAATTTTTGCATACCACTTCGAGATGATACTGCTGGAAAATTAAAAATTAGAGTTGAAGAATTAATAAGTTATATCACGAAATTAAGATATGTGTCTTCTGGACAGTTTTTAATAGACAGTGGAAGAAAAGCGGGCTTTATTGGATTCATCATATGTCTACGAAACATCTTTTCTCTCTTTGAACAGCTGAAAAAGTGGGGCATGACATATTTGCTGACTTATAAGTTGCTTCAAGATGCAATAGAAAACTTCTTCAGTGCCGTGCGAGCCAGAGGTGGATTTAATAATAATCCCACATGCAAACAATTTGAAGCGGCTTATAAACGACTTCTCGTACATTTTGAATTGACGAATTGCAGAACTAACACAAACTGTTCAGTGGACACAATCCAAATACTGAAATGTGGAAAAAGCGTGACACAATTGCTCGATGTTCCTCCTGATAATGTCGATCCCAAAATTTTTTCATCGGATGATGCTTTTCTTAAGGAAGTGTTGAATGAAAGCGACCATTTAATGAACAACATTCAATTGAGCGAATACTCCGAAAAAGTCATTCAATATATAGGCGGATACATTGTTAAAAGACTTCAAGAAAAGTTGTCGTGTGGCTTATGTCGGTTTCAACTTGAATCTTCTGATTCGCATTACGACCCGACGTCACTCATTCATGTCAAAACTAAAGGATTTCTCATTAACCCTAATTACGATGTTGTAAAAATTTGTAAAGCAACAGAAAAAATATTTAGGGAAAATATTTCACATTTAAAAAAGTTAAATTTCAAGAAGAAAGTACAATTAGCTGTTCGAGAAATGATAGGAAATTCTATTTTCGACAATGCAGTCATGGACGACCATATAATGCATTTGGATTTTTTAAGCGATCACCGTCAGCAGCTAGTAGATGCAATCACCTCTTTATATATTAAATTACGAAGAAACCACGAAGCGAAAAAAATTTACGAACCGAAAAAATATATTCGTCGAAAATTTAACAGACTTATTTTGTTTAATAATCAGTAAATTTGTATTTACAATATATCCATTTTTTTGTATTATTTCAAATTGCCTTAGAAAACTGAATAAAAAATGATCTATTTCCTAATCTGCATATTCTTTTTTTTTTTTTGCAAAAAAAAAGATGATTTCGCTTCTCCTTTTTTGTCACTGTAGTGTATAATAATAGCCTCTCCCAGCCTCTCCAGTCGTTTTTTCAGGGTGAAGATGTGAAAAATCCTCCAAAAGATTTTTATCGTGAAAGAGGGGCTCTTCGCATTCGGTACAAAATTGCAGGACCCTTCCATTCCTACCGATACACACAGAGGAATTGTTGAGCGTTGTAAGTTATTATGGTTGTAAGTTACTATAGTGGCCAGTGGATCGTGCATTAGAATATGATTATTTATTCCTTATCTGCGTCAACAAAAAATTAGAACTTTTATTGATAGGTGTGTTTTATTCATTGCTGGATAGCCAGCGCAGCAAAATTTCCCTTGGCAAACAAAAACAATTTGATTGCTGGCGAAAAAGAAGTCAGTAAAAATAAAGATGGCTGTGCTGGCGATAGAGCTTTCAATAATTGAAATAAACGTATAGAGTGAGCTTTCGTTTTATTCAGACTTGTGCTACTAGGTGTGTTTTATTCATTGCTGCATAGCCAGCGCAGCAAAATTTCCCTTGGCAAACAAAAAAACAATTTGATTGCTGGCGAAAAAGAAGTCAGTAAAAATAAAGATGGCTGTGCTGGCGATAGAGCTTTCAATAATTGAAATAAACGTATAGAGTGAGCTTTCGTTTTATTCAGACTTGTGCTGCGCTGGCTATGCAGCAATGAATAAAACACACCTAATATAACTTAACTTTAAAGGAACTTACTTTATTAGGCATAAATTCTTTCCATTACCACATGACAACATTGAGGGCGAATTTAACACGGGAGATAAAATATGTGGATACGATTAATGAATGCGGCCGCTTCCGATTTCACAGCTTGAAATCTAGAGCAGATGGACTGTTCTCGATCTTCTATATGAGACGGTGTAAGAGATTCGAATTTCCAGGCCTTATGGTTTTGATCATTATTTATCAATAATATGTAATATTCAATCCACTAAGATTATGACTGACAGTTGAACTTTAATGATAACTGAAAGTGAAACAGTGCCCCCTATCAAAGCTTCAGGCATTACAATGCAATAGGTATAGAAACAAGCACTCCATATAATATATCCTCTAAGGTTTAACGTAGCTATATAATTTTGCTAATGTTTAGGAGATGGCAAAAATACCTTTCATTTGATACCAAAATCTTTTCTTACCTCTTTTACATTTCAAGATATAACAAGTTATTTCAAGAAAACTCTGAAACATTTTGTTCTATTGTTGACGTTTTTGCCTCCAACAAAATGTTGGCAAATCTTCACTTTTTCTCTGTACAAAGGTCCTATGTTGGCCATCTAGATATATATTAAAATCTATGGTTAATACTCAGTGGGATAGTGTGGAAGGGCTTTAAGCCTAGTACGCTGCTGATGCGAAACGAAATTTTTCTGTGATCTCCAAACAGACAACGAAACGCTTGCGAAAACACAACGGAAAATATCCTTGGAGAGTTTCACTAATTCCAAAAACAAAATCAAACATAAACGCAAAAAATCAGAGAAACCCATGATGTAAGAAAATGATAAACAAAAAAAACCACAAATAAAACACAAATGTCATTTTTCCACACACAATAAATAGTCTGTATAATTAATTCAGTGCGAAAAAGGAGCGGAGACTTCTCCAAATAATCTGCTACAATTATAAATTTCGCTCTTCGAACAGCGTACTGCAAAACGAAAAGCAAAACGAAATTTTCCGTTTCTGATTTCGTTGTGTCATTTTTGTATGGGATTTTTCGTTTCGCATCAAGCCTAGTACGCTGCTGATGCGAAACGAAAATTTCCTGTGATCTCCAAACAGACAACGAAACGCTTGCGAAAACACAACGGAAAATATTCTTGGAGAGTTTCACTAATTCCAAAAACAAAATCAAACATAAACGCAAAAAATCAGAGAAACCCATGATGTAAAAAAATGATAAACAAAAAAAAAAACCAAATAAAACCCAAATGTCATTTTTCCGCACACAATAAATAGTTTGTATAATTAATTCAGTGCGAAAAAGGAGCGGAGACTTCTCCAAATAATCTGCTACAATTACGAATTTCGCTCTTCGAACAGCGTACTGCAAAACGAAAAGCAGAACGAAATTTTCCGTTTATGATTTCGTTGTGTCATTTTTGTATGGGATTTTTCGTTTCGCATCAGCAGCGTACTAGGCTTCAGCAGCGTACTAAGCTTTAAACAGCACAGAGAGCTAAAAGCCCTTCCACACTATCCCACTGAGTATTAATACAAAGTGGAAAAGAATTCCATGCTACTGCCAAGTTTGTGAGAGAGAAATTTCTTTTCATTTTTTGACCACACACAACAGTTTAATTTAACCTCAATAAAAATGTGATGAAATGTGTGACAGAATTAAAACCATTTCTAAAAATTCTCATGTATTAACACATGTCAAATCGTGTAGGCTGGGAATATCATATTATGTTTCCACACATTATACATGATTTGTTTCACACTTTTTTGACATGTATTAATACTCAGTGGTATAGTGTGGAAGGGCTTTAAACGGGGCTCGTCAATTTGAAGCGTGTTTACAAATGGTTCGAAAGGTAGTTCCAGCTAGCACCAACTCAACATGGACGGTGTTCACAATGGATTCACTCAGTCCAAGCTACTCATTTGACGTATCATTGTTTTATCTTTCTCCCACCTCATGATAAGAAAGAGATTCAAAAATTCTGTCTCACTTAACTACCTCTCTCTTTCTTTTCATGATATGGGAAGGTCAAAATGATTCACGCAAAGTGAATAAAATGTGAACACCCTCATGTAAGCGGAGTGTTTTCAAAATCCCAACTCAACTCAACTCAAACTCTCGACCCAGTGTATAAACAAACACAAGGAATTTGTTGCACATGCACTTCACAGGGCACACAGGTAACAGAGTTGTGCAGCCATTAAAACAAAACCAAAACTCAAACCAAGAGGTTGTCAGTGCAGAAATTCAGATTTCGTTTTTGTCTACCTCGAAAAGGGGCTAAGAACCTGCAAAATTAAAACAACTGCCATATTTAATAAATTAAATAATTTATAATAGTTTTCTGTGTAAATAAATAGAAGTTTTTAACAAAAATCATCCAAACCATGACTGAGGAGCAGCCAGAAGTAAATTCGAATGATATCGGTGATGCATTTGTGACTGGAGGGTGAGTAATTAGTGTTTTTTTTGTTGTCGCGATTTTTCACAAAGCGCAGTGATTTTGTAGAATTATTTCATAAGAAAAATGCTTAAATAAATTAAATTTAAAAAAACTGTTTGTTCCATTGACCTAGAATTTGAAATTGACTTATATGGTCAAGTGGTCAATGGAGCAATCAGCAATATAGAGGAGAGTTCCATATTCGGTGGTAGTTGCATTGCAAATACAAAGGTTTTTTATGTTGCTTTTCTTTGTGATTTTGTATGCGGTGAAGATTTTTGGCGCGACATTTTTTGCCGGCCTTAATTAATTCCTATGATTTTTCTCTGCTTAAATGGTATGATTTGTTTTTTCTGCGGTCACCAGATGTTATACTGGTATCAACAAGCTAATAGCTCGTATGCCCACCGAGCGACATGCATCCGAATACAATATGAAGCACAAAAACCGAGGCCTAGCGATTATCTTCAACCATGAAAGTTTTGAAATAACATCGCTCAAAGCGAGATCTGGAACCGAGGAGGACTGCAAGCGTTTGTATACATCATTGAAGAATCTACACTTCGATGTACATGTGCACAAGGATAAAAAATTGAAGGAAATAGAAAATATTACTAAAGAAGGTAAGTTGAGTCTCAAGCCGGGTGGGTGTATTGATTAGATGGCAATGGGGGATGGGAATGGGAATGCCTGTCTCCGTTGTAAGGGGTAGTTCTTTGTTTTTATTTGTTCCATTGTATGTTTTTGTGTTCGATTAGAAAACTGCGCAAGGCAAGACCAGGTTCTTTTTTATATTGTTCAAATTGACGACAGTGACGAATCACGAATCAGGTGTTTATCTTTAATTTCTTTAAATAGCATATTTTACCTTGCATTGTGTCACGGGTTGTTACAAAAATTCAACAAGACCTAGACACTATGGCTATGCTTTCTATGTGAATTCTACTAGTGCACGCAAATTCTAAACACAAAACCAAAAAATGATAATTTGAAGAAGAATTATTTTTTTCTTTAACATAAAGTATCAGTGAATGCTCATGACTAATTAGCTCTCAAAATGTGTTATTAAAAAATATATAGGTATTTAAACAAAAAAACTGCAATAACTCTTCTACTCGAATGGTATTCGCTAAATTTACTGATAATTTTCTATTAAACGTTTGGGATGGTCGGGAATCAAAAAGTGCCCTTATGGCGTATTCTGGAAAAAATTTTGCTTCCCCTTTACAGGTCGGAATCAACTCCAGCATCCAAACAAAATTTGGCGTTAGGTATTTTTTTTACTGTCCATATTAAAGTGTATTTCCCCTTCATTGGATTTCAGAATGAAGGGATCGCCCAGTTAAATCAAAGTATAAAACTATATATGTATATGTGAAATAAATAAAATAAAATAAAATAAAATACACGACTAGGTCGCACGAACTTGCTATTATGTACACTAGGGTTTTAAGGTCTGAATATTGTAATCCTATTCATCTGATTCAAAAAGAAATAACTTAGCTGTGAAAGCCTATATTTTATGCAACTTAGTGTAGTTTTACTCACTAAAGTATTATGTGAGTACACGAAAATGAACAATATAGAACCGTAATTTACATAATGTACATATGCATGCCGTACTGTACTTACCGAAAAATTGTAAAAAAAAAAAAATCTACATCAATATTACTTGATAAGAAACTTTCAAATTATTTTAATAGCAACGCAACAAAGAAATTATGAGAAAAATAATTAAAAATCGTTAGAGCGGTTTTAAAAAAAAATTAATTTTGCATATAAATTATCTAGTCATAAATAGTAATACAGGGAAAAATTAATTTAAAATTATATGCGCTGGTATTTTTAAAAACTTTTGGGAAGATCCAATACTAATAAACGACCTAAGACGCCCTGGTCAACCATCGATCGTAGCACGCAACTCATTCATTGGAATGTTCGCTGCACGGACAAGGGTTCGCTTTAATGACTCAAAATATAGGTGCGTACTAGAACAGGTTATTCCCTCTAAAACGGACCAGAGTAATCCAACGGGTTGAGGTCTGCACTACCCACTGGTCAATCCTCCCGGTATTATGAAGTTCGGAAAATTGTTTTTGAGCCATTCTGTGGTGGTTTTTTCATGTGAGCTGCAGCAGAATCTTTTTGGAATGTCTATTCCTTGTTGGCGAACATTGTCTGGTTGAGAGGCTTAACCACATCTTCTAAACCAGGTCGTTTGGTAAATTTTTGGGTCCTCTGTTTCTTGCATTTCAGTAGCTTGCGTCCCAATTTGATCGAGAATCTCAACACCTGAAAAGATTTGAACTTTTAAAGGTAGATTTTCATAGAACTAACTACGACATACACAAGCTTTCAAAAATAAATTCAAAAATTGTTGAGATACTTCGAGCACAAGACATAATTCCTTCCTTTCAGAAGGGGGACGCCGACGGAGTCAAATGATAAAAGACAAAATCAATTCGGTTTTTAATATTTTAGTTCAACTAAAAGTTCGAGTAACCTCAACAGAAGTAATTTTCTAATTTTCTTCATCTTTGTTATTTTAATATTTTAGATTCAAAAGTTTATTAAATATCTATGCTTTAATTATATCAGAAACGACGACGGTTTGTTTACAGAGTTATATGAGCATTTTCACGAATGGTTAAGAGACCCTATTAAAGAAACTGGCTTGGTTGGAAGTAAAAAAATAGTATTTCGAATATGAACATCAAACAAACATCCCAGCGCCATTTTATTCTTAATTTCGTTTGTTTCTTTTTATACTTGTTCTTACTTATATTACAGCTGCCAATATTGATCATACTGACAGTGATTGTATTCTAATTGCTATTCTATCCCATGGCGAAATGGGATACATTTACGCCAAAGACACTCAATACAAATTGGACTCAATCGCACACTGCTTTACGGCACAAAATTGCAAAACACTTGCCGGCAAGCCAAAGCTGTTCTTTATTCAAGCTTGCCAAGGGGATCGTTTGGATTCTGGTATAACACTTGAAAAGACTGAAACCGATGGTGAATCTTCGATGAGTTATAGAATACCAATTCATGCTGATTTTCTAATTGCGTATTCCACAATTCCAGGTTCAGATTTTTTTTTGTAAACTTAATCAAATATTACAACATCAATTGTTTTTTTTTTTTTTTTTTTTTTTTTTTTCTTTTTCAAAGGATTCTATTCGTGGCGCAATACAACCAAAGGGTCTTGGTTTATGCAATCGTTGTGTAAAGAACTTGATGATAATGGCAAAAACTATGACATTCTAACTCTGCTTACGTTTGTATGCCAACGTGTTGCATTTGATTTTGAATCTTGTACACCGGACTTGCCAATGATGCATCAGCAAAAACAAATTCCATGTACAACAACAATGTTGACCAGAATTCTTAAATTTGCTGATAAAAAATAATTTTTTTTTATAAATTTCTTTACATATTTTTTTAAAACTTATTCTTCTTTTTTCGATTTTTTTTAGATAACTTCATAACATTCTTAATTCAGACAATTTAAAAATAATGGATCAATGATATTTTCTATTCTTTTTTTTTTAAAGAAAACATAAAAATATACTTTGTTAAAATAAACAAAAAAGACGATATGGATTCAAATTAGAAAAAAAAATATTGTTTTAAAAAAGGAACCAGAAAAGTAACTATAAACAGGTTGTGCTCGAATTAGACTAGGCACCCATCAAAATAATGTAGAAATGAACAAACGAAAGGTCTTTTCCAACTCTATGCACACCAATAGACCAACAGCTTCTGGTCTTTAGATGGCAATTTCTCTCTCGACAACCAAGCCTCAAAAGAGGTTGTGTTTTCCAGTGTTGAAAATAGATAGAAAATAGACCTATCCCAAACAACATCAAGGCTAACCACTAATTGCCAAAAAGAAAATTTTGTTCAAACTCTCTGAAACCCATTTTATCAAGCACTATCTTGACCCTGAGGCTGTCGAAATACATATTTCCATCCAAAGTTGTGTGATTTATTGCGGTTTCTGCCAAATATCACATTTAATCTCCACTCCTTAAATTTTCAATTTTTTAAAAAAATTAAAAGAAAACAAAATTAATTTTTTTGTATGGGTTTTCGTTTTGTATATGCAACAAGATTTATATATATTTTTTATATACAATTCATTTAAATGTTTATTTCATAAATTTTCAATATTCTAATAAAAAACGAAAGAAAATAATTTATTTCTAAATAAAAAAAAACTTTACAAATAATATTATTTTCTTAATTATTTATAAAAATATATTCACAAAAAAATTAAAATTAGAATATTTATGTTTTGTGTTTATGTGAAGCAAGTTGTGCTTTTGATAATACACTAACGTCACAAACTAAACAATGATAGTGCGTTTGCTTTTGACTATAACTACACTCAACGGTTCCAGGTAATTCATTGCCATTGGTTGGAACGGTTGCCTCAAAAGTCGAATCACATTTTTCGCTATTGGTAACTTTTCGGAAACCGGCCATTCGAATGTATTCCATTTTGTTATGTTGGCGTCTGTGGGCGACAACTTTATTTGTATCCGAGCATATAAACTCGCATTTGAGGCAATGGAAATGTGAAGATTTGTTCGCCGAGCCTGAAATTAATTTGAGGAGAGACCAATTATTATTTTCACTTATCAGTTTGTTTCGAAACCCGACAAAAAGACTTATACTTACCTAAGTTCTTGTAATACGGACAATTTTCATAGCCGCAGCTCATGTTGGCGCGAAATTGCCGAAAATCGTTTCCCATCAACTTATCCAAGCGCTCATGTCTGGCTGTATGTTGGACAAAGCGAGTCTTATCACAGAAGCTATAATGGCAATCGTTTCGATCGCAATGGAAATGTGACTGATGATTGCGATAACCGCACTTTGGAAAGAAGCAATCCTCGTTGAATCGGAATTTCAAATAGCCATTTGGAATTTGCTCGTCTCTGATTTTAAAATGTTGAGCATGTTGGTCGTGAGTGCTTCGAGTAGACGACGAAGGACCTCCATGTTGAATAGGACTGGTATTAGTGGTAGCAGAAGGTGCAGCCAATCCTGTGGCGAATTGTAGTTGTTTCTTTGTCGACGGCAACAAGGCATCTATTAAGTTGCTGAATTCTTCGTTGCCATTTGGTAGCTTTCTCTTGTGTGCCTTTGCAACTTCAAATTTGGGAGGTGAAGGAATGAGTCCTCCAGTTAAGTTTGAAGAATTTATTTGTGATGATTTGGACTGGGGCTGTTCCATGGGTGGTCGAACCATTAAGAGTGGATTTAGAAATGGGAAATTTTTAGAGGACCCTGGATGAAGACCTGGAATAACAGATGATGGTGACTGCGAATTGAGACTCTCCGATGGAGATGAGATATAGCTTGGTTTGTCTTCGTTGCTTGTAATGCTGTATGTCTGAGCTGTTGGTCGATTTTGTTGCTGATGTCGACTAAGAGCCACCGTGTTGCTGAGGAATGGGTACAGATGCTGATAATAGTAGGGATTCTGCTGATACAGCGTCGCCAGCTGAGCCAGGTGGAAATTTTGTATCGATACGCTCGGAAAATAGTTGAGCAAATGTCCCTGCGTTGGATTAAGTTGTGGTGACATTGTCGCTGGCGGTGAAGCAGGAAAAGATTCTCTGTAAAGTTTCATTCGTTCGTCCAACACTGCGCTAGGTTTGATTGCTGTATTCGGAGATAAACTCAGGTCTTGAGGTTGTTCATCATGATAGCTGGCCGGAGCCTTATGGTAGGTCGTTGGTTTTGATTCCTCTGCTTCTATAAAATGTGATAAGTGAAATGGTATAGGTTGGTTGGTAGCCTGCAAATGCTTAATTCGATGAGCTCTCCATTTGACAGGGTCAACAAAAGCCTGATCGCAAGTATCACAGTGATCGTGCAGACGACGTGATTTTTTACAATATGGCGTCGAACAATAAGCCGTATTCGATGGAATTACAGGCGGGGTTGTTTGGCTTTCTGCTGTCCCCGGTGGTCTTTGTTGAGCTGGTGATGGAGTTTTACTAAGGTCGCTTGTATTTTCAGGGAAGTATGTACCAGCTGCTCGAACAACTTTTAAATTATATTTCAATAAAAAAAGTTAATTATAAAATCTGTGTTCAAAATCCTTACCCAAAACTTTTTCATCTTCATGGCTTCGCTTGGTTCCTGAATTAACTTCAGGTTCTATTTCGGAAACTTTTCGTCTCAATTCATTGAGTGTGGAAAACGTAACTGATGGCAGACGTGAATAGTCTCTGATGAAGTTTTTACCTCCGATAGCTGACGAGGATTGTTGTTCGTTGCTCGTTAATTCGGTGGGATAAAAAGTTGATACAGCAGACATTTTCTTTGTCGGTGAGCTCGACAATGATGGCCGTTGTTCAGTTGTCGTCTCACCACAAACATGTGATTCTAAATCAAATGGTGATATTTGCTGATAGCATTGGCGGCAATGAAGGTGGGGTCGAGTCTAAAAAAGAAGAACACAAAGTTTGTTTTAACCATCAGTCCTATTCTGCTACTCCATTCGATCGGAAATTTCGATTCACTGAACGTTTCATTCAATCTTATGCCTGAACAGAATCCATTCGATCTTATGCCTACGTATCTTTCGTCGCAGATTCTGTTCTTATTATTATATTTTTAAGTATACAGTTATATTTTAAACCTATATGAGCGCCAAACAAAAAAAACACCTCAATGGATATCTAAATTTTAAAAATGTTTAATATTTTTTGGTTTTTTTTTTAGAAAAAAACTTAAAAGGAATGGTTTTTTGTCTAAAACTATTTTAGAAATTGTTTAAGCGATTTATAAAACGAATTTTATGCTTAAATTTTTCTGTAACTAAAGGGATATACCTAGTTTTATTTTAGTTATGGAATCTTTAAGGGTGGTATTCATCGAACACTATTAGGTTAATAGCTTCGTAAACCTATTCATCAATGCATATTAGTGCTGATTTGCGAGCGCTCTCAAAAGTTAATAGTGGTTCTGACCACTATTAAGTTGAGAGCAAAACCTATCGGAGGATATCAGAAGTAACTTCGAAACTTTTCGAAATCACAATGTAGAACGCAATAATTTCACCTCCAGACAGAAATGCTCCAAACTCTTCCTACCTGAATGCTCAGCTGATAAATCTAAATTATTGTTAAATCTTGACAGAAAAAACTTACTTATTATTTTCAAAATAAGTTTTAAATTTGTTGATACATTGTATGCACAGTAAAAATCTGTTTTGTTTTATTTCAATTAATAGCAAAAGGAAAACAACTGAAATGAAAACCGACGTTGACAATGACATGTTCGAAAGAGGTACGCTCACGATTCACAATCGTCTTTGGCTTGTTCGAAAGGGGTACGTTCATCAGGTCCAAACACTAATATTTCGAAATATCTACTTAGCGAAACCCAGAACCTATTAGAGCTTGGTGAATAGGACCCAAAAAATTAAAACTAATAGGGTGGTATTCATCGAGCGTACTAATAGCGGTATTAAAGTTAAGAGTCTATTAGTTTTAAATTTTTGGGTCCTATTCACCAAGCTCTAATAGGTTCTGGGTTTCGCTAAGTAGATATTTCGAAATATTAGTGTTTGGACCTGATGAACGTACCCCTTTCGAACAAGCCAAAGACGATTGTGAATCGTGAGCGTACCTCTTTCGAACATGTCATTGTCAACGTCGGTTTTCATTTCAGTTGTTTTCCTTTTGCTATTAATTGAAATAAAACAAAACAGATTTTTACTGTGCATACAATGTATCAACAAATTTAAAACTTATTTTGAAAATAATAAGTAAGTTTTTTCTGTCAAGATTTAACAATAATTTAGATTTATCAGCTGAGCATTCAGGTAGGAAGAGTTTGGAGCATTTCTGTCTGGAGGTGAAATTATTGCGTTCTACATTGTGATTTCGAAAAGTTTCGAAGTTACTTCTGATATCCTCCGATAGGTTTTGCTCTCAACTTAATAGTGGTCAGAACCACTATTAAATTTTGAGAGCGCTCGCAAATCAGCACTAATATGCATTGATGAATAGGTTTACGAAGCTATTAACCTAATAGTGTTCGATGAATACCACCCATAGACTCTTAACTTTAATACGGCTATTAGTACGCTCGATGAATACCACCCTAAGGGTGGTATGATGGGTTTCGCTAAGTAGATATTTCGAAATATTAGTGTTTGGACCTGATGAACGTACCCCTTTCGAACATGCCAAAGACGATTGTGAATCGTGAGCGTACCTCTTTCGAACATGTCATTGTCAACGTCGGTTTTCATTTCAGTTTTTTTCCTTTTGCTATTAATTGAAATAAAATAAAACAGATTTTTACTGTGCATACAATGTATCAACAAATTTAAAACTTATTTTGAAAATAATAATCATAAGTAAGTTTTTCCTGTCAAGATCTTACAATAATTTAGATTTATCAGCTGAGCATTCAGGTAGGAAGAGTTTGGAGCATTTCTGTCTGGAGGTGAAATTATTGCGTTCTACATTGTGATTTCGAAAAGTTTCGAAGTTATTTCTGATATCCTCCGATAGGTTTTGCTCTCAACTTAATATTGGTCAGAACCACTATTAACTTTTGAGAGCGCTCGCAAATCAGCACTAATATACGTTGATGAATAGGTTTACGAAGCTATTAACCTAATAGTGTTCGATGAATACCACCCTAAGAATCTAAGCTATAAGATCAAGTTCGTGCAACACAGCCGCGTACTTTTATTTATTTTGTATCTAAAAAATATAAAAAGCTTTCTTAGTTCGTTTCTGAACCTTTTCATTGTTAAAGTTTGTCATTGCTTTCCGCTAGATGGCTTGCTAATGCCGACAAATAGGGTTTAGAAACTAGTTAAACCTTTAAAAGCTTTGTCTAGCAAAGACCCAAACCGTTATTTGTGGTCAAAAGTTTTATTTCCATCAGGGATGTGGGAAAAAAACGGATGTTGAGTATTTTGAATTTGAAAAAACTTACCTTTCTAAGTTTGCACTCAAAAATCCCACAGTCCAGGCCAATACTTCGATCAAAGCGCTTGAACTTTTTGCTTATCGTATCAGCAAACGAAGATGCAGTGTGCTGTCGTTCAAGATGCGATCTTAGCAGATCCCGTTCCATGGTAATAAAAGTACAATCTGCTGCAGAAGAACAATGATAATGCTGTTGCATGGTAAGCGGGCAGGGAGCATCTGCAACACCACACTTTTCGTTTTGATTGTAAATTAAAAACTGTGAACTAGTTGGTGGGGGAGACAAAGGTAAATCTTGGCTTAGTGCAACTTGTTCTTTTTGCTGTTTTTGGTGCTGCACTGCAGTAAAAGAAGTATTATCGAAACAGTGTTGTTGTCCAATTGCTGCAGCATCGAGACTTTCTTTTCCCGTTGTTTGTTTTTCTAGTTTGAAACTTGTGAATATTGCCTGAGGGGATTGTTGTGCCTGTGGAGGAAAATATTCAAAGAATTATCTGGACATAATCATCAGTCAGAATACGAAATTCCTACATTTTTATAAACCTCGACGAAACGGTTTTTTGGTGGACGACCACGTTTTCGATTGAAAAATCCATCAATCGTTGTAATTTGCATTGGATTGCTGGAACTTGCTGTTGGGCTTGGTGTACCACCAATCGTAGCTGCATACACATCACGATTGTATCCGTGCATTCGAATATGCGCAGATATGTCTAGAATATTATTTGGTGTCACAGCTTCACAACCTTTAAGTATGCAATGCAAATGTGGTTCGGAGTGATCTTTCCAGGGACAATCCTTAGCTTTCTCAGGCATAGACTTCATATCCAATGGTTGATCGTCCTTTACCGGTGACTTCTTCGTCATCAGTGCCGGACAATCTGAGGTGAAAAACTGCTCAATGACAGATGGAGTCAGATGGCTGGGTTGCAGCGCCATGTCATATTGAGTGGGACTATTGGTTCTCCTGACAACCCGAAACATAGAAACCTCAGGGCCGCTGTCGGTTTTATTTAAAATTTCCACTTTATGGTGTGTTTTTTGATTAAGAATCTCTTCGTGTCTCTTTTTCATTTGCTGTAGAAATTCTATTGACATGACCGATGATGATGCATCAGGGGATTCATCGTCTTTGTTAGGAAAAATCGGCTCTTGTTTCGGTGTTGATAGGAAACTTGAAGTCTCAGAGCTTGATCTTGGGTTGAAGGAATTCGATTCAACATCTTTCAATTGCATCAATGATTTGCTAAAATTAAATGCAGGTATCTCTGTGCTGACCGACGACGCTGTTGCTGCTGTAGCACCAGGATTTCCCATCAGAGCAGCCTTTACAGCTAGCATTTTGTATCGGCAATAAGTTTGTTCATTATCGATTCTCTCGTGTTTTCGCTTATGACTCAGCAGTTGGCCACTTGAATGCAAAACATAAAAGCAATTCTCACGAGCGCAATGTATGTGATTGCAGACCTTTGAAAATTTGCATTGCTTATATGGGCACGCTTCGTTTTTGAGGAATTTTTTAAAACCATCTCGCGCTAGTTTGAGGTCTTTAATGTGATAGGTTTTGTGTTTTTCTATTGAAATAATGACCAAAATTTGTGAAACATTTTGAAAAAAAAAAAAAAAAAAACAAATTTCAAAACTTACCCATGTCAGCTTTGTTTTTGAATGTATACCGGCAATTGTCTCGCCGGCAATGAAAATGCGTTGTTTTTTGGCCGGCAAACATGCAGTAGTCTGCGCTGCATTTTTCATTAGCCCGAAAACGTTGAAAACTAAAATTTTCGAAATTTTTAAGTTTTTCCTTTTGTAGAAAAGTCAATGCGTCTTACCCTTCTTTATGAATTGCTGAATCTTTTCGATGAAAATTCGAATGCATTTGAACATCACTCGTGCTTATATAAATTCGATCACAATTCGGTTGAAAACAATGATAGTGAGTTTGCTTGCGATTATGTTGACAATGAACGCCAAAAGTCGCACTACAATCGTCTGATGATGAAAAACGCATAAAACCATGATTTAGACTTTCCATTCGTTTGCGATGCCATTTAACATGCCTTATGACTTCTTCTTTCTTTGATAAAATTTTACCAAGGCAGGGATAATCATAGCAATGATAGTGTTCGCGTAGATTTTCCAAACGACACATTTCGTTTAGACACTCGAGGTATGATGTGAATTTGTTCATGTTTTGAAAGAAATCAGCTAAAAAAAATTAAAAGACAATTATAAAGAAAGACGTTTCCGATTAATTTTACCTAAATTTCTATGATCCTGAACTTTGCAGACAAAACGTCCGCTGAAGTTTGAACAACCACCAAAGCCGTAATACTTGTTCGATTTTAAAAAAGTAAAGGGCAATCGCTTCGTTTCGGCAAAATCTTGTGCCGATATTTTTTAGTTTTTTTTTATTTGCCTTAAAAAAAAAGTTATGGCCAAAAGATTCAAAAACCACCAAAAAATTAACTAAAAAAATTTTGGCCTTCAGTCACCACTGTAATTTTCACCGCATCTTCATAAAAATTACGGCAATCGCTTCGTCTCGGCAAAATCTTGTGCCGATATTTTTTAGTTTTTTTTATTTGCGTGAAAAAAAAAGTTATGACCAAAAGATTCAAAAACAACCACTAGCACTAGATTTTGCCGAGACGAAGCGATTGCCGTAATTTTTATGAAAATGCGGCGAAAATTACAGTGGTGACTGAAGGCCAAAATTTTTTTAGTTAAATGTTTGCTGGTTTTTGAATCTTTTGGTCATAACTTTTTTTTTAAGGCAAATAAAAAAAAACTAAAAAATATCGGCACTAGATTTTGCCGAGACGAAGCAATTGCCGTAATTTTTATGAAAATGCGTCGAAAATTACAGTGGTGACTGAAGGCCAAAGTTTTTTTTAGTTATTTGTTTGGTTGTTTTTGAATCTTTTGGCCATAACTTTTTTTTTAAGGCAAATAAAAAAAAACTAAAAAATATCGGCACTAGATTTTGCCGAGACGAAGCGATTGCCGTAATTTTTATGAAAATGCGGCGAAAATTACAGTGGTGGCTGAAGGCCAAAGTTTTTTTAGTTATTTGTTTGGTTGTTTTTGAATCTTTTGGAAATAACTTTTTTTTTTAAGGCAAATAAAAAAAAACTAAAAAATATCGGCACTAGATTTTGCCGAGACGAAGCGATTGCCCTCTAGTTTTTTAAAATCGTACAAGTATTACGGCTTTAGTGGTTGGTCAAACTTCAGCGGACGTTTTATCTGCAAAGTTCAGGATCATAAATTTCTAAATTTTATTTTCAAAATTATTTTGAACTTTGCTAACAACAACAGTTTACCATTGAGTATAACTTAAGACGTAGCCAGTTTTTAATCCGGAGATCATTCTTGAATTTGTAATATTTAGACTTTTGACTTTTAATTTTTTTGTATTTTAATTTTTATTGTTAAATAATATTTTTTATAAATTATAACACAACTTGGAGCCAACAAAGCCAACAAAATGCATTTTGCCTAAAATCCAACTTCGCACTGTGTTTAATTATTTTAAAACCCTTTAAACCTAGTAAACAGATCGGTTGCGAATAAAAAATATTTCAAAATTATTTTTCACCTATTCTGTGCATTGGTTATTTCGCAAACATCTTTAAAGATTTTAATGGAAACAAAATGGGTGTACTTTTGTAGATATGTATTTTGTAGTATTTTGGTACCTGTCATAGAACATAGAAAAATTTCAAAAAAAATAGTTATTATTGGCACCGCCCATAGAACCATTTGTTTTTATTTTCAATTTTCTCGAAACTGATTCTTACATTTTTAATTAAAATTGTTTTCTCAACTTTTATTAGTATGATATACCATTTTACAGAAACAAATTTTATATAACGGGTGATTTTTTAGCTGGTTTGGTTTTGGCAACACTGGTTTTGACAGCTGACGTGTGTTTAGTACCTTGTGTCACTGTCAAACAGCTTCAATTTGGTTTGCAATTTAACCATGGATCGTCTTACAAATGAACAACGCTTGCAAATTATTGAATTTTACTATCAAAATTCGTGCTCGGTTCGAAATGTTCATCGCGCGCTGCTTCCATTTTATGGTCGGCATTCTCGACCTTCTGAGCAGTCTATTCGGATGATTGTGACCAAATTTCGCACCAAATTTACTTTGTTGAACATTAAACCACCAACACGTTTACGTACTGTGCGTAGTGAAGAAAATATTGCGGCCGTATCAGCTAGTGTGACAGAAGACCGCGAAATGTCGATTCGGCGCCGTTCCCAGCAGTTAGGCCTTTGTTACAGCACTACGTGGAAAATTTTGCGGAAGGATTTGGGCGTAAAGCCTTTTAAGATACAACTGGTGCAAGAACTAAAGCCAGCCGACCTACCACAACGCCGAATTTTTGGTGAATGGGCTCTTGGAAAGCTGGCCGAGGATCCGCTTTTTTATCGAAAAATTGTGTTCAGCGATGAGGCTCATTTTTGGTTGAATGGGTACGTAGATAAGCACAATTGCCGCATTTGGAGTGAAGATCAGCCAGAAGCATTGCAACAGCTACCAATGCATCCCGAAAAAGCCACTGTTTGGTGCGGTTTATGGGCCGGCGGCATTATTGGGCCATATTTCTTCAAAGATGATGCGAATCGCAGCGTTACTGTCAATGGTGAACGCTACCGAGCGATGATAACAAACTTTTTTTTGCCCGAAATGGAAGTTCTTGACTTGCATGATATGTGGTTTCAACAAGACGGTGCCACATGCCACACAGCACGCGAAACAATGGCGCAATTGCGAGGCGAGTTTGGTGAACAGTTAATTTCACGTTTTGGGCCGGTCAATTGGCCGCCTAGATCGTGCGATTTGACACCATTAGACTATTTTTTGTGGGGGTATGTCAAGGCTAATGTCTATAGGGACAAGCCCGCTTCGATTGACGCACTGGAAGCCAACATCCATGCATTCATTCGTGAGATACCGGCCGATATGTGTGAAAGAGTATGCCAAAATTGGACTCAGCGGATGGGCTACCTGAGACGCAGCCGCGGTCAACATTTGCATGAAATTATCTTTAAACATTAAATTGCAAGGTTCAAACTATCGATTCAAATAAATATTTCATTCATTTTTTCGAATTTTTTGTGTTTTTTTTTTAAAAAAAGTTCTAAACCTCTTAAAAAATCACCCGTTATTAACCATTATTAACAGTACCTCTCATAGAACTATTTTTTCTTTTTGGTTTTTTGACTATCTCATTATCTGTAATTAAATTTTGAATGTAAGAACTTCTATTAAGTTTTAATTTATAAAAATAAAAATTAAGCTTTTATTTATAATTTCTCCGAACTCAGGCTCTGCTTTAACAAAAGAAGAAGGAATGCGATTGAGTTCCTTGGGATCGAGAAATTCTTTAATAGTATTGGTAATAAAAACATAAACTATGTTTTATGCATTTAACTACCGACCTTTATCGAGAAAAATATATAGGTGGAATAACTTACATAATTAAATAATTTTGGCCTCATAATTCGATCATCTACTACCTACAACATGTACTCTACCTACGTAAATGATATACACTGCAGATATTGATCATTATCATATAAACCATTCAATGAGAGGAACATTTTTGTTCTTTCACCCCAAACAAAATGCGACTACCCCTTTGTTTTTGTTTTTTCATCTTCAACTGTAAGATAATAAATGAAATCACTCCAAAATAAATAATCAAGCAATCATATCTGATTTGATTATTCAATTTCAAAGTTATCTCACTCAATGGTTGTGAAACTATGAATTAAAACTAATAATATCCTCAATTTTGTATTTGTATTTTTATTTTTATTATTAACTTTTCTCATCGCTTAAATCTTAATAAACAAATTTATTATCGGTCAGCTCTGTGGCACTGGCACCACTTACCCTCCTCTACATTGTTATAGACAAACCCCTATTCAAATAGAGACAGAGAATGGCAATTCAAAAAAAAAAAAAACAGCATTCATCAGATCCACAATTCACTTGTTGCTGCTGGTGGCTATGGCCTATGGTTAACACCAAAACACATTTTTTAAAATTTATTTTTGGGTTACCTACCGTGTACCGACACACATTTTAGTTTCGTCAGGCGGCGAGATACTTCAGACTATAGACGCATTTTAAGATGCATGCAATAGAGCAGTGCAGTGTGACAAGACGCCACGTTCGGTGATGAGTTGATGGAGCACAGATCACTGAGACAATCTACTGCCGGGGCCGGCATCTCCTCATCTTCCATAAAAATGGAGAAAAAATATGAACAAAACCTCAGAAGTCAGAATTTATCCACCAATTTAAGCCAATAAAAGGCTTACTATATAAATCGTGGGAATATTAACCCAACTTTGATTTTCTCAATTGAAACAAATTGAGTGTAAGTGCTATTTTCTTTTTTTAGTATTTTTTTTTTGTTTTCGCTGAGAAGAGCAAATCATCGCCGGCAACGACTACGACAGTCGGCGACGATAGTAGGGGAATAAAGTACATAACATTTCTATCCATTTCAATTTATGATTACTTTTTTTGGATTTTTTTTTTATTTTTTTTGATATAACAAGGGAAGTTCTTTATGTTTTTTTTATTATTTTAAATGATCTTGATTTTAATTGAGTGACCTCGTTTTTATTTTTTTGTTGAAATTAAGTAAATCTTTCAATACTTACGGTGGATAGTTTTTTCATCGATTCCAGAACGCAGTTTAGATGGGTTTAAATTCTGAAAAGTATAAGAACAAAATAATAAATTAAATAAGGTATCTTCTAGAATATCTACAAATCTGAGCAGGTTTAATGTTGATAGCATTTATTTTAATTCATATAAAACCTAAAAAATTCTATACATATGTATTTTTAATGGAAAAAAAAACTGCCGTGTATTTAAATGTTTTTTGCTTTACATCAAATGAGAATTATGCAGCTTATTTTAGTAAGGTAGTTTTTTTTTACATAATTAATAAAAGTTATAGGTAGATAGGAATAATATAACTTACCATTTGGCCTTGTTCATAGAATCCTCCCAAATTCCTAACCGATATCCTTGATGAACTATTACTACAAGTGCTATCTTTTTCAGCAGTTGCTAGATTTGTATTTTCATTAGGGTCAAGATCAGAATTAGAAATATCAGCCAAATTAGGAATAACAGTCCGGTCATTTTCCGTACTATATATTCCAACTTTTTGATTATGATGATGTTGTGATGTTTGTTGATCATCTGCCTCCGATTGTTCATCATCACAAAACATATTCAAGCTATAACTATCATCGTCATCATCATCATCTTCATTTTCATCATCGTCAGCGTTTGGTGAATCAGGAAAATCATTTGGCGAACGAGGTGGATAATCTTCCTCGTCATAAATATTATTTTCAACATAACCGTCACCATCATCATCAACAGTCGTTTCGGTATCATCGCATTCGTTTTTTATTGTTTTGTCGATTTTTTGAACATCTTCACACCATTCACGGATATTTTGATGAGCATTTGATACTGCATCACCTTCACGTACCCGTTCTCGATCCCGTTCCCTTTTACCACGTTCATAATCCGAATACTCATCGTGACAGCTTTGTGCAGATGCAGATCTTCTGTGATAATCATCAACTTCACATTCTGTTTTATTCGACGTTTGTTCAGAAACTTTATTCCAATTATGATTTTCGGAACAATTTGTGTATTTTAAATTTGAATGTGGTGGTGGTGATGGTGAAGATGATGAATTTTGGGTTTCTTCCTTTATTTCTGAATTTTTGCATACAGGCGATTGGTATGGAGGTGGAACTTTATTGCCATTAATTGGTAATATAGATCGCGAGTTGGAATGACATGTTGTTTGGGGAGTTGTTGGTGGTGTTGGTGGTTCTGTTTCTGTTGATAGGTTTACTAGAAATAGAAGGGATTAAATAGAAAACAAAAAATCATAATAAATTTTCGAACAAAAATTATTTTTTTTTTTAAGAAGAAAAAATATTCGATCTTCAGGAATTAAAAAAAAATTGGATTACAAAAATCGACAAAATTAATATTTTTTTCTCAAGACAAATCTAGCGTCTATATAACAATTATATTTAAATTTTTTTAGGAAAAATTGTCATTTTGAGATTTATAATTTAAAAAAATTTTGATCGCATTTCAATAATTTTTTTTTTTGGTAAACATGCTTCTGAAACATGTAGCCAAAGGAAATGGACATTGTTGAGAAAACCACTCAATAGCCGCGTTTTATTATCTACGTATCTGGACCAGGGGCCCAATTACGGCATCAGTGACGACACGTGAGGGAAATTTCATACGAAATATCGATATTTTGTATGAAATTATCCTCACGTGTCGTCACTGAGGCTGTAATTCGGCCCAAGGATCATTTTTTAACAAGTATTACAACAACAACTTGAATTCCTGCTCTGTACCTGGATCTTTTTTAAAGATCCAAAAATAAGTTCTTATTCTGGTAGGTCGACGGTCCGATTTTTTTTCGGAACAATTCGAATTTTGTCTGTAAAAACAAATCTTGCTAATTTTGCAAGATTCAAGAAAGATTTTACACCAATTTGCACACACACTTGCAAGATTTGAAATTTCTAAAATGTCAAATTAAATGCCGCGTTGTTTGAAATAATTTTTTGTATGAAAAAAAATTGTGTTTTTGGTTGCAATGAATTTTCGGTGAATTTTATAGTAAATATTTGTGCGTTGTTTTTCAATTTATAATAATAATAATTTCCAAATTGAATATTTTCTGGACATCTTACTTCAAAATTGCTGGTCTCAAGTGCCACACACACAAGAACAAAAAAAAATCGATTCGTTTCGTCTTTTCGTATTCCTTTCAACGACAGAAAAAATTCGATTCTTTTGTTTCATGGGATGATCCATGATTCTTCGTAGATAATAAAACGTGAATAATATTAAAGACATGCAAAAACTGTTTCTAAAAATTTTAATTTCCCAAAATTTAACTTGTGCCTTTGGATTCGCGAGTCTAAATATTTAGATTTTAATGGAAATGCCCACATATTCTTTAAATTGATCAAAACTTTTAATAAATCATTTAGTCCTGGCGTACCTATTTTGACTTCTTGTACACAAAAGTGACATTTTATACAAAAAGTGGTGCAGTGCGTTTGTTAACTTTTTGGCAAGTTTTCCCCTCAGACCTAAATTATATGTCGAATCTTTGGCCATTGAGATGATGCGCGGTTTTCTTTTTTAGTTCAGAGTAGAGCTCTGAACAGAGTCTGAACACTCCGAACATACTCTGAGCGATCTCTGAACTGAGCGTGCTGTGTGTGAGAGTTCGATACATCCAGATGTAAACTATACAAATTCAATGTAAATAGATTCGGATTCAAGTTTCAATCTTGAAGTATCGACTAAATATTATATTATATTATTATATTATGGCGGTTAGAGTAATTTCATAAATTACAGGAAAAGTATTTTCATTTAAAATTTGCTTCTTTTCTTTTGTCAGCTAATTTAATTTAAAATTTGATATGGCTGTAATTAGCTTGTTTTTTTGTTTTCTTTTTCTATTTTGTATATATACATTAAGGGTATTCACGCAACGTCGTAAGTTTACCAATTGTGTAAAATGATAAGTTTACACAAAAGTTTGCGTGAACGCCCTTTTAATTCATTTGGTTAAATGCAGTGTAATTGAATCAGCTGTTCGTTAAACGTCAAATATGAAACTTCAAAATATGTATACAAATAAGCGTGTTCAGATTTCGAAGTTATTTTTAAATGTAGAACCTCTCCCAAATAGGAGCAGAATGTCTCGGAACAAAAAAAAATAATGTAAGGTACACAAAAAAAGAGGTTGTTTTTTAAATCTAACGGGAATTATATGAGAAAACGATTTCGGGGTTAAATGAAGAACTGTAATAGTCGCATACTCATGGCAGTGATCGAACGAAAATGAGCGAATACAAGAAAAATCATATGGCACGCCCATAATGGTGGATATCTACTTTTCCTTCAGTTTAGTTCACTTTCGTTTTCGGCAGTAAAAGTTGTCTTGAGCTCAACTCAACTGAAATTTGATGAAAGAAGAATAAAAAAACTAAAAG
The DNA here is from genome assembly GCA_929447395.1 of Epistrophe grossulariae. NCBI lineage: Eukaryota > Metazoa > Arthropoda > Insecta > Diptera > Syrphidae > Epistrophe > Epistrophe grossulariae. Next base: position 7,016,518 of record OV839570.1, read on the forward strand.
GTAAATTTCACTTCGATGAGAATTCGGAAACCATAACAAATACAACTTTACTTTTGTATATCCATATGGCCCATTATATGGATTTGTGTAAATAAACAATGCTGATCAATAGTCAAAAAATGTGAATGTCCTAATTATTTTTTTTGTATAAACAACGTTTTTATTCACAACTTTCATCGCCAACTAATCTCAATGCGATAGTTACAGAACACGGGCAGAGTTTTTTTAGATCTCTGAGATACCTAATTATCATATTTCTGAACACGCCTTATTCTAAAAGTCACAATGACGTTTGGTTAAGTTTACCAAAAAAATTTGGTTAATTTTATCCAGCAAAATCCTTGGAGAATTTTAACCAAATTATGTAAATCATTTCTCATACAAAATTTGACAGTTCATTAACCAAATGGTAAACTTAACCAAATGGTAAACTTATCCAGTGTTTTACATCATTGCGTGAATACCCTTATTAATTTTAAAAAATCAAATTCAATGTTTTTCACTTTGAATGCATTCCACTTGGGTGTGTTCATAAAGTTTTTACGTAATTTCAACCAAATTTCGTGCAAATTTGGTTAAAATTACGTTATTTCAAAATGTGAATCTGTATGTGAAATAGATGATTTGGTATCGAATTTGGAAATTTTCAACGAAATTACCTCATTTTGTTTTGCATGTTTTATTTAAAAAAAACCTACCAAATTGAACTGAAACCTACCAAAGTTGAAAAAACCTACCAGGTTTGGTAGGATCCTACCAAATCGGCAACCGTGCTCTGAATGCTCTGAGCTAAAAAAGAAACACGATTTTTTTTTCAGGCTCTGCACTGAACTAAAAAAGAAAAACGCCCGATATATCTTAAGAAAGGTATAGCTTTTCTTTTACATTTTGAAAATCTTAGACCCCGACGTCGTCGTCTGAATTCCAATCGAGATTCGGGACTTCATCAAGTCTCGTTTTATTCAAATGATAGGCGTGTTTTTTTGCAAGCCCGGGGGGAATTGGTTGAAAAAAACGACAGCGGGTATAAGCGACGCCATGACAGTAAAATGGAGTTTTCATACAAACTATCGATAACATGTATGTAATTCATGTCGGTAACACAGTTTTTCTGTGCGCTTAAGTTAAACCCCGAGAATTCTCTGGGATTAGTTGTTGTTGCATTTAACATGTTTATTTTACTTATTAATTATTTTACTTATTATATACATAAGTTCGTAATCTATAAGAGATTGTAAAACTCTGTTTGATGTAAAATAAACTAAACTAAACTAATTGAACAACGACGTCGTTTTTTTTATCTAATTCCCCCCGGGCTTGCAAAAAAACACGGCTGATGTCTATCGATTAGGTTCTACACTTACTAGTGAATTAAAATGCTCCTGTTTCACTTAGACACATGCGAATTTAATACCTACCGTTTTTTTGTGAATACACTTCGGACAACAAACAAAATTACAATCTTGCTTCTAGAGTTTTTTTTATTTTTTTATTCGCTAACTACATATATCGTTAGGTATTTATGCATATATTTCAATATAATAAAATTAGCGAATTAGTGATAGTTAATTTCGCTCGCATCAAAACCTACGTCATAAGGACTTAATTATATTTGCTGGTTCCGCTGGTACATAGAAATCGCTAGAAATCGACGTGAAGCGACGTTTCCATATAAACGCAGCTGAAAAGCTATGTTTTCCTTTTTTTTTCAAATACAATAATTATCGTTGTACTAATAAAGTGTTTATAAATATTCTTTCCTTCCGCAAAAATAAAATATCCATCGCTAGTCACGTAGTTCTCGTTAAAAAGAAAAAAAAAAATTAACTAATAACCATACACATACACCCCCACCTAATAAACAAATACCCATTTACCGTTCATTTCATCAGTATCTCCAATAAGCTCAAACCTAAAACCCACAGAATATATTAATTATGCCAATAAAGGAGTTTATATACTCGTACTTTCTCGAATTTGATGTTAGTCATATAAAATCTTAATTAAAACGAAAAAAAATAACGACATTTGTCCGTCCCCGTCCTTCGAGTATAATGACGCAACAATAGAAATCCAAAAATTCAAAATAAGACAACAATAAAAAAAAATTCTATATGAATATGAAATGTGGATAAAAATCAAGCGTGTCATGAATTGTAATTTAAAAAAAATGTAAATAATTAAGCCTTAAATAAGAAAAAAATAGTAATAATTTGGCACTCACATATACAGAAAGAAACTCACTTCCCGGCCTGGTTTGGAGAAAAAAGCAGAAAAACGGTTCCCCTTTTTAAATGTTTTTGATGTGAATGGGGGACGGAATTCTTCTTTTTATTTTTTTTGTTTTTCGACTATATGAGGGGATTTGATTTTTCTATTGAATTTTTGTGATCCCCCATGTGGTGGACTATGGACATGGGCCAGTCAGGAGGAAATACCAGATGGCTTTGCAAAGACGAGAACTTAAATTGATGCGATTTCTATAAAAATCATGAAAATAAATATTACGTATACCTATTACCTACTGTTGTGTGTTGTAAATGAATTTTTTTATACTTTTGTCATCGCTTTATTTTGTTTTGATTCGATTCGATTCGTGATGTTTTTAAAAATTCTATATGTAATTTTCGAGAAGACGAAATTAAGATCACTTTAACTCAAATGACAAATTTTCATAGTTTCATAGACTTTTGAGACTTCGAGTAAATGGTCTAAAATCTGTCAGTTAGAAAAATGACAAGTGAAACTGAAATTTAATACTAGTCGTGTTTTAAAAGTTTTAGCGAAAAAGAATAGTTTAATAAAATAATAATTATTGCAAATTTGTTTAGCTGTTTATTTTTTTTTTACAGATGTATGTGTATTTCTATATAATATGTTGCATTATGGTAAGAAAAATTTGATCTGAACATTCGGACATCAAACAAAATCATACAAAAAAATTTAATCAAAACAAGAACAAAAAAAAACCGAAACAGAAAACTCAGCCGCAAATCGAGTCGATAAAATTTACTTTAAGTTTTCCGAGCCAGTTAAAATTGTTTAAGTTTGATGATGTTTTGCAAGTTTCAAAATTATTGTTTTTTTGATTTTGGAGCGTTTACACAAAAAGTGGTACTGGTGAATTTAAGGAAAAAAATGTAGTTAAAAACGCTACAATTGTAGTAGGGGAAGTAACACTCAAGGAAGTAGCCAGACAATTTTTTCGAGGGGGATATAATTTTTTGTAAAAACAAATTCACCAATAGTAATCAAAACTAGAATAGCCCATTAGCCGAATTTCAACAATTTCATACACAATTTTGTTTAAACATTTGGATATGTAGGTTTATGCATATATATAATGTGTAATTTATATATCATGCAGTTCCGTTGAATAGGTATAGTAATCGCATTTTAAGCTGACTTAAGATATCATCTAAAAGAGGAATCATTAAAATTATCCTAAAACAGGTTTCAGGATCTGTTTTGCTAACGTTTTGCCTATGCTGCTGCCTTGATACTATTCGTGGAATTTTTAGTTTCTCATCTGCAACATTTAGTAAGTTTTGTGCAGTCTCAAAATCTACTTTGAATTCCATGATGATATTTTCTCGAATTCCTTGGAACGTGTTTGATATTAATTCCACATGCTCCAGTCTAGATACTAAGTCGCATGAAGAGGATTGTAAGATCTTACAAAGTGGCAATGTATACATAAACAAAACGCTCAAACAATACAAACTTACTGCAAAATCATTAGCTAAAATAGATCTTAAAAAGCAGCTTGAAATTGCAGATTCCTTATCCCTACACAACTCTTCCAAAGCATTAATTATCGCTTTGAAAACTTCCCTAAATCTGATCAACCCATCATGGTTTTCCACCCAGCGAATTTCACACATTGCAGTTAAATTTATCCAGTTATTTTGCGGATAATTCTGTTTAATGAATTCCTGCAACAGTGTGCTTTGCCGATAATTAAAAAAAATTTTCAACAGTATTGCGAATAGGCTGAATTTCCCCCTGGCTAAGGCCAGATTTAAAGAGTGTGCGCTACAATACACGTATAAGGCTTCTGGATGAGACTCGCGTATTCCAGCTTGTACTCCGTTAAAACTGCCACTCATAGCAGAAGCACCATTGTACTCTTGTCCAATCAAATTGCAGCAATTTATGCCCATAGTTTGAAGTGCAGAGAGAATTGTTCTAATATTTTCCCGTAGTGTTTTCTACAAAAGTCTTCACGTAAGATATAAATAACTTCTTTAAAATCGACGTATCGAACACAAATTGATATCTGTTCCTTACGTGAAATGTCAGTAGTTTCATCAGCTAGAACAGCGAAACACTGCAGAATTTATTGCTTGAACTATTTTTGTCTGAACGATCTCCCCACATACAGCGATTAATTAGTTTTGAATAGTTAGGCTTAAATACGTAGCGTTCAACGACAAACTTTCAAAATATTTTTTAAGATTTGCATCACCACACTGGTGTGATGACAACTGTGTGCAAACTTGTATAATGGGCTTCAGATATACCGTATGCAGTTGAAGCAAAAGGGGTTATGTCGTTTACGGTTGTATTTAAAAATTGTCAGGGTAGGTACGGTAGGTACCTTACTATGTTCATAAATAATTATGAAGAAACCTAGATATTTATACTCTTTATACTAAAATCAGAAAATTTTGAACATTATTAATAACTACAGCAGAAATTTGAGTAAAATATCAGCGAAAAAGTGTGATTTAGAAATACACTCGTCAAACATTTCGATCAAACGCCTCTGATCCCTCCCCCCAACCTGGCTACGGCCTTGTTAACACTGAGGATGATTCAGATGCGGAGATAATAAAACGCGGTTATTCTCATTATGTCTGTTGGTAACTGCAACTTTTTGCTATACAAGTTGCTACTTGTAATTTTTTTTGTATGGGATTTGACAGCAAATTTTGGTACGTCGTACGATCTCGTACAACGTTTCAAGTTACCAAACAATCATATTATATTGGCATCAGATGGGAATAGGGCAAACATTCCTGGCACTTCGCAGTGTTTTTGGCCACGTCAAATATGTTTTTCAAATAGCGAAAATGTAAAGCTGTACAGATGTCTGTAGAAAGAATATATTGTCATAAGTGAAGCTTCTAATTACAGGCCCTAAGATGGACAAGGAATCAGTTAACATAGAATAACGACCGAAATTGAATAGATATTTCCGACAGATGTGTGTCAAAACACTATCGAAGTAGAAAGGGCGACACTATGGAAGTCGTCCTTACTGTTTCGCTGCATTGTGCTGCCTTCTCTGCTTTGATAGTGAGATCACATTTCAATAGAACCGCCCTTCGATTTTGATAGATTTTTGACAGCTGAAAGTGAAAAATAGCTTCTATGTTAACTCGGTTAGAACTTTTTTTTTTTTGCAGGACTAATTTCTTCTGTAGTTAAACTCAGAGCCAACTCATACACTGAAAAAATGTATACAAAACATTGTTAGGCACAACAAAAACAACTTACCACTGCCATTTGCATCCTGATGTTGATGATGCAATATATCCCATCCGGCTTTTCCTTGGTAGACTTTTAAAATATCACGAATTGCTGTAGCTTCTGATTCACTGCTACCAAATTTACTAACCAATTCAGACATTTCAGAAGCAGAAACAGACGCAGGAGCTGAACCAAATTGATGGCCGTTATTTACTGATGATGGCTTCAATCCTCCTGCTTTTACTATTTGTTCGTAATGATTTATCATTTGCAACCACGTATGATATTGTGTAAGCCGTGAAACAGCATTTAATTCTATAGATTCTGAAAAATCATATGTTGATGATGATGCAATTGCAATAATGGAAGATTCTGGTGAGATATGTTGAGATTTCAATGGTTCACTTATGTTATTCCTTAACATTCTTGCAGATGAAGTTGCGTTCATTGTCAAATTTAAATTAATATTCGAATCGAATGCCGTTGGTCGAGGATTAAAATTTTTTCTTTTATTTCGTCCTGATGATAAATTTGTTGTTGAATTTGTTGAAATTCTTGTATACAAGTCAATTGGTGATGGTGATTCGTTTGTTTCACTATTTTGTTGTTGATCACTGAATTGCTCTTGGTTTTTTTGTTGATCATCGAACTCAGTTGTTGTCGTTTGAGTATCGGTTTGTTGAGAATTATGATGAACAAAAATTGATTTTTTTTGAGCAATTTCATGATCTTGTTCTTGTTCGCTTTTGGATTCAGCGTTATTCATGTTTTCTTAAGCGAAACTGAAAGAAAATATAAAAAAAAAATGATTTTAATAATTTTGTCGCTGCTTAGTTGTTGGCTTCAGTAAAGTTAAAATAAGTGAGGGAGAGGAGAAAGAATGCCTAGCGTATCCAGTATTGCGTATTCCACAATCGACATGAATATACAAATTGCAAGATAATAAATAGAAACAGAAAAGATAAACGCTTGATATTATGTATTTAAATTCATTACTAAAACTAATTTAAAAAAAATTGTAGGTATGTTTTAATTATTGGGCACAATTCTTCTTGTTTCTTGCATTGAATGTCAACAACACAATTCACAGTTTTCATCCTTCGGGTGTATTTTGAAAACCGAAAAAAAAATAGATTTTTGTTGACAACTCTTTTGGTTGTTCAACGAACGAAACTAATATATTGCGCAGGTTGTTGAAAGTGTCAGAAATTAAAAATAGCTGTTCGAGAAACATAAATATTAGACTAAACAACAAAATATTGAAATTAGACAGTAAAAGGAGCAGTTGATCCACCATTTTCCTCGATTGTGTCTCACAGCCAACCAAAAATCACACCTCTTAAAGATCGCCAATATAATAACATCATCTCGCCATTATTATTGAAAATTTCCAAAATCATATAAATATACAAATTGTCTCTGAACACGATCAAAGTTAATTGCATTAATTTTAAATCATTGACAGCCAATCCGCAAAAGATACAAACAAAAATTTAAATTTATAAAAATCTCCAAGATGAAGAGCCGAAAACACTGCAGTCGTCGGTGCTGCGGCGGCTCGGAGGCGGCGGGGGAGGGTAAGCGGTCGGTGTGGGGAGCAAAAGATAGGCAAATTAAAATCCTATTCCATTTAAAAAGCTGTCAATGAATCCAGATTTATGCATTTCCTTTCAGAAGATGCATGCCACTATTGTAGTGCAGTGTGGTCGTGGTGGTGGTATATATTATAGTCATCCAAAGAACACAAACAACAACAAAAAATAAAATAAAAATTGTAATAACGCTCTTCAAAAGCAAAAAAAAGACAAAACAAAAAAAAAAACAAGAAGAAAATAACATGGAAATGGAATATGAAAACAAGAAAAATTCACAACAAAAAGATAGAAAGGAACTTCATGATCTGCATATTTTTCAAATAGAAGGTATACACTTTTGGAGTTTTCGTCTGCATGTTGTTGTTGGTATACTTATATACCGCGATTATGGCCTACCCCACAAATGCTATAGAATAGGTATATGTATAATGTATATGTCTTGCGTACCTACTTCTCCCCAGCCTCACAATGTTCTATACGTTCTATTTATTTTGTTTGTATCTACAAAATTAATTTATTACCTTTTCATTGATTAAAAGCGAGTAATATAGTAATAATCTCAATCTCGGGTTAACTACACTCATGTAGATATGCGTCTAGTATATTTGTTCGTTGTTGTTGTTGTAATTGTTTGCCTTTGCATTGGATTGCCCTATAGACGAGCCAAACTCTCCTCTAGACCATTATCATATACTGTGGGCTGGTTAAGCCATAAAATAAATCCTTTAATTTCAGGGATTAATTGCACTTTAAAAAAAAATAACTGAGTTGTTGAGAGATTCAGTTGCTATCTAGGTAGTATAGGCCCAGTTTTACAGTTTCTAATTCCTGAAAAATCTGTTTCAGTCAATTTAGATTCCGAATTAACTCCGAGTTAGCTTATCGAATTTGGTGAGTTATATCTTTGAATTAACTGAATAGATATTTTTGTCAGAAAAAAAAACTATCGACATATAGAGGGCGACACTACGAAAATCGAGGATGTTTTGCGGTCCAAATGACGTTTAAAAATAGATACAATGCAGTAAGTAGGTTTTTTCAAAATATTTTTTCTTGTTCAATTCACAAGTCAGTAATGGACTCGTGAAGTGAAAAAAAATATTCATAAATCACCAACTAGCTTATGAATTAAAAAATTTTCAATTCACAAATCCCAACTAGCTTATGAATTGATTTTTTTTAAATTTACAAATCCCAACTAGCTTATGAATTGAATTTTTTTTCAATTCACAAATCCCAACTAGCTTATATAAACAAATTCTTTTTCGATTCAAAAATCCCAACTAGCTTATGAATTTCATTTTTTTTGATTCACAAATCCCAAATAGCTTATGAATTAAATTTGTTTCAATTCACAAATCACAACTAGCTTATGAATTAAATTTTTTTCAATTCATAAATTCCAAAAAGCTATGTGAATGGAATATTTTTCAATTCAAAAATCTAAAACAGCTTATGGCTTTGTGTTTTTTTTTTTTAATTTATAAACTAACAACCCTGTTTTTAACACTGTAAAATATCTTGAAGTCGCTTCACCCCGGTCATTTACAAATAAAGCGCCGCTTTTATAATTACACAATATGTATTTTTATTTATTTATTTATTTTTATTTATTTTTTTTTATTTATTTATTTTTATTTATTTTTATTCATTTATTTAATATCTATCGAGTACATAGCTATCTTATACCAAACATAATAATAACTCTTATTTACAAATTTAAATTTTGAATAATGTTTTCTTAAAAAAAAGCTGTAATTAATAACAATTAATATACATAATATGTGAATACTACAATAAACTCAGGAAAGTAGCTTTAAAAACAACCCTGCTTAAAAACAAGTCAATGTTTTGGCAATTAAAGTTAAACAGTATCTTGAAATAGGATCAGATCTACCGTAGTTTGTGAAGGAACGGGAAACACAAACCACGTGTATTCAAAATCTACACGTGAACACGTGTTAAAATTTGTTTAATACATGTGTACACGTGACTCGAACACACGTGTAATTAGATACCCGTTTAAAATCGAGAGCTCTTATTCAGATCAAAGTCGAATATTGTGAATATTGTAGGTATGCATATATATTTTTTTTTGTATTACAAAAATATGTAACAATATATAGTAGATTTTTGAAAAAAAAACAATTTTTTTTTCATGGTCATGTCCCACTGTAGATTGTCGCTGAAGAAAACGACTACGACAATGATTATGATGACTGCAGAACGTTCAAATATATGTAAATTTGCTATTAATTCTTTTTTTTTTAATTTTTTTTGTACTTTTTCGAACTACACGTTCAGTTTGGTTGAACTATGAACAACGACAACGACGACGTGCACATTGAGCGCGAGCTATTTGAATTCAAGCTCTCTCGGACAGGAAAAGAAGGATCATATAATATACGCACTTATTTATTTCTGTTTTTTTTTTGTATATTTTTCTCTGCATTTCTTTCCTTTTTGATATAAGTAAACGTCTTTGGGTTTTAATATGTGCGCATGCGCGCATTATATCAATAAAATGTATCTTTGTGCTCTTCATGTCTATTACAAAATTGATCTACATAATTTTTTAATCTGATCGCAAACACACAAGGGAGATTTGTTACAATCAATAAAAGATTTAATTTGAAAAAAAAAAAAAAATAAAAACAAAAATATATGAAGTTACAGTTCTGAGAATTAGAAGAAGAGTTGTTGAGATGATAATTTTTTTCTTATACACCTTATAGGTACTCATTATGTTTGAGTTAAACTCTAACAAAAAAAAATGCGTTAATGGGTCGCAAGTACTTGCTCTTGTATATTGTTCAAGTCGCCTAGATTTTTTTAAATTTATTATAATCGTACATAATTAACTATAAAAAAGTGTAAAAAAGCATCACGCAGAAAAATAATAGGTTAAAAACTGCCTATTTCTCGTATAAATTAAATAAATGATGTTGCTATAAACAACCTGCAAACTAACTCTGTTATAATATTACCCGAGTGAACTAGGTTAAAAGAAATAGGTTAAATTACACCCTGATACGGTTAGTGCGGACTAAATTAAACAAGTTTCTCTTTAGTATAACAAGTTTCTCGGTTAATATAACAAAGTCTTTCGTTTAATTTAACCTTCCTTTAGTTTATCTAAAACAATTTCATTTAACCGAGGCGACTATAATAATTTTAACCTAATGCACTACGTAGTTTTTACCCGAAACTACGTTATTTTTACCCATTATTTTTTAACACACCGAAAAAGCCACTCGGTTAAAAATTATGCGTGATGTAGTTCGTTTTGATACTTATGCACAAAATTATGTAATTATTTTGGATTTCCCGTATATACACTACGCGTTCACTGGAATAAAGGCTAACTATTTAATTAAGCTTTTTCAGATGTATTTAAAGCATTCCTTTTGCACATTTTTGGTAAAAACTAATTTGCTTTATTATGAATTTTACTCAACTATCACATAACATGGATTTCTTTACCAAATATTCACGAATGCAGTTAATTTCGCAACTATCTTTATTCAAGTGAACCAATTTTATTCCTTGAATTTCCGACTCTGTTTACAAATTTCGCTCAAGCCCCGTTATTTTGAACAGAAAAGTGATTTTTGTTACTGTATTCTCTTAAGAGATTCTGAAACTATGTATTTTCCCACTCACTTTTTAAAGTCATGTAACGAACTATATAGCAACATAATTCTCGTTTTAGTTCAATAAAAGTGTTGTCTTTATTCAAATAAACTGCAGTGTACCTATGTATAATATATAGTATATAATATAATTCAATGTATTCTGTTTTTGTCAATAAAATCCATAAATTTGTTATCAAATAAACCAATAAGTGCACCATGGATCAGTGCACGGTTACTAATTTTGGTGTACTTTTTAATATTTTTTGGGTTACATATATGACAACACCAAAAATGTATTAAAGTTTAATACATCGCAAATATTACATTTTTACTTTTAATACAAAAATTATTACATTTTATAATAGAACTTTATTAGAAAAAGAGAGGAAATAAATTGAGGAAATTTCTCACAAGGAAATTTCTCACAAAGAAATTTCTCACAAGAAAAATTTCTATTGAGAATTAATGCAACACAGAAAATATTATGAATACATACTCGTAATTCGTAATAGCTATAATAATGAATGTGTATTTTTGCAAGAGTACCTATTTATCTTTGTATATCAATTTATTTCCATTTGGGATTAATTATTCTTATTACTTTTATTATAATTATAACATTCTTTTCTCCATCGTTTTTCACAAATGAGAATAGAAATCTTATTGCGATTGAAATTTTGTCTACTAATATGTTAAATATTGTGCCTCGAAAAACTGCAAAGCGCCTTCAAAATAATGCATATTTAAATTTTTGTATTTTTATTTTTCTTGCTTTTACAATATTAATAAATTTTAATCTTGATTAAAAAGTGACGCAGTCTGTTCAATATGTTCATATTCAATATGGCTGAAAAAAAGAGCATCGAAGTAAAAAAAGGGCGAGGTGGTATTAGAATTTAATCAAAAATTATTAGAAAAATTCTCACATTTGAAATGGCAACTGAGAGAGAAATTTTCCCTCTCTACAAGGGATATGTTTTATTCTTTTGGGTTAAGATCGACTCTTTTTTGTATTACAAATGATATTTTTATACAAAAATATTAGAATGTAATAAGATTTCATTAGAATTTTTTTTAATATTTCCCTAGTATTAAAATGCAATATTTGCTGTATTGCATACGGTTGTAATACAAGAGCTGTATTAAAAAATACCCCAGAATTTTTAACCGTGTGCTTGGTCCCTTTTGTGCGATGTTTATACATTTGACATTCTTATTAATGAAAGCGTCAAGTTAGCGAAGCAACTTTATATAATAAGCAAAAAAAAAAAAAACATAGAAAACATTGCACGACAAAATTAAAATATTTGCTAATTAAAGACTAGCTAAATTCACATGAATCGAATGTTTCGATCGAATAGCAAAATAGGGCGTTTAGTATAGTTATCTTAGGCTGAATACACACTGAATAGTTAGTTAGTTAGTAATGTAATACAATATTTTACAATATTTGAATATATAGAATACAACTGCTTCCAGTTATTGTAAAAAGTTCTTCCTTTAATATTTAAATAAACATTTTAAAACATGTTAACTGGCATTGGCGTTAGGTGAAATAAAATATACAAACGAAAATGGCATGTAAATGGAAAATGGAGCAATGATATATAAAATTCAAATATAAACGACTTTGAATAAAAAAAAAAACAAAAATGGTTTAAGCATAGATAAGCAATGCTTATTATGCCTAAAAGCATAAAAACATTAAATACGAACGCCAGTCAAAAAAAAACAAAAAAAAAAAACAGTTTGGAGCATGTGACAGCGGGTAACTGTCATTCTATTTTTATGAAGTGCAGCAGCAATGCCATTATCATTATAATATTGTCACACAAAAAAAATTTAATTTTTGAGTTAACATTGCAATTTCGTGTTAAAAAAAATATCTGCTGGAAAAATGTGTGGTTGTGTGGCTTTGATATTTAAACAGATAAATAAAAAAATTAAACTTTTCATTTAATTTTCTTTCGCTTATTATGAAAAATGTAACGTTTTTTTCGGATTTCCGGACTGACAATATGCGATACGACGACGTGACGTTTAAAAACATTTGAGTAAAAATCGTGGTTGCTCCATATGGAATTTATGAAAATAACATAGAAAAATCTAATCGCATTTTTTAGACAAATTCCTCTTAGCAAAAAAAAAAAAACCACAAAAGCAAGAGAAAGAAAATCATTTTTGATTTTTCTTTGTTTGATGTATAATTATATATTATGAAGGTCCACATTTTGCTGAATTTACACGACTGACAAAATGGCTATTTGAACATTTATAGCCATTTTGTGCTGCATGCGTTTTATGACTTTTGAATTTTGAATAATAGCAGAAAATATGGAGATTTGCCAGTCGTGTATATTCACCCAGTATATTAGAGGTGTTTTTTCAGGCCCCTCTGAACTTCCTAAGGCCCAGTTTTTGAGCGCGAGATCATCCTTTCGGAGTTAAACCCGAGTTTACCCCGGAAAAATGTTTTTGCAGTCAATTAAAAATAAATATGTAAATAAATTGGGTGGCGCAAAAGCCCGTGTCGAACCAGAGCCTAGTGACTTAACAACCATTCCTCTCAATCAATCCTGTGTGCGTTGTTTTTGCAGGAATGGAGGGGACCTATAATTTATTACCGAATCCGAAAGGTTAAGGTGAAAAGCACTTTTTCATGACAAGAGATACTATTAGATGATTTGTCAATTTCTCGTGTGGCGTTGATAAACATTTCTGTTTTTTTTAGGTTGCATAGGCTGAGAATCGAACCCAAGACGTTCGGCGTAACAGTCCAAGGCACATTGATATGATGCGTTCTGCTGACACACAGGGAAACCGCCATTTCCATTGTGTTGCATAGTGTTGCCATCTCTGTTTCGATAGTAAAACCGCATTTCCATAGAGTCGTACTTTGATTTTGCGTGACTGACCAGGACCTGGTGAATAAAGAGGACCTAACATTTTTTGGCGAATTCGAACGGCTTTGGTGAGAAGCACTTTTTCGTGACAAGAGATAGGTACTCTTGAAGGATTTGTCAATTCTACGCGACAGTAGCCCGTGAAAAAAATTTATATTTTTTTTTGTTTTTGTTTAACAATTAATTATGCAACCCAAGACCACCTGCGACACTTATTTCGTCATAAAAAAACACTGACAAGTGAAAATGAACTTTCTCATTCTTTTCTGTCATTTTTACACTGCCAATATTTTTCAAGTGTCATTTGTTGTCTTCATATGATGCACTTATGCCAAAAAGAATAGATTTTGTCCATTGTTTTGACAGTTTTTTTTAAATAAATTTTAACTATTTGTATCAACGAAAATTTTTTCCTTTTCTCTTCTATTTCTGAATTTATATTCAGCCTTATTGGGAGTTTCGCCCGAAAAATATTTCACCTTAAAATTTTTTGTTCCCCCGCAATTTTAAAAGCTATTGTGAGTTTCGCCCGAACGAAATTTCGTTCGCCTACTAAAAATAAGTTAACATTTAGGCTATCAATAACATTACATTCCGCCCGAAATGAATTTTCACAATAAGGGGAATTTTTTTAACACAAAATTTCGGGTGAAACTCACGATAGGCGAAAAGTGAAATATCAAATCTTCCGGGTGGAATGTTTTTCGGGTGAAACTCATAATAAGACTGATTGTGTAATCGAGGTGCTATTTTAATAGCTTGTTTCTGGCATTTTATGCCATATTACAAGAAAGCTTTCATAATGTCAAGCCATATGGCGATTTGTCTCGTGTAAATAAAACATTAGGTCTTATACATGGCAGATAGTGAAAAAAATGTATAGTGGATATAGGATATTGGTGAAAAAAGTCGAATAAAAAAAAAATTAAAACAAATTTAAATACCTCGTTTAAGCTTCACATCTACATACATACCTATATATATTAATTGTTTGTCCTTCAATTCTTAATTTTCGACAAAAAAAAATTACAAACAGTCAAAACTCAAAAAAAAAATTTAAATCATGATTTATTATATTTGCCTATTTCTTACCTACTTTGTGTCACAATTTTTACAATTTTTTTTTAAATTTTGTCGTTCGATTAAAATCGAAAATAAAAAAAAAACAATTAAATGTACCTAAAGGTACACGAACCATCATAAGCTTAAAACTGTGAAGAAAAAAAAATCATAATCCCGCCTCCGGGATTAATTTAATTTCTCGAGACGTTGCGTTTCCATTTCAATTCTTTTGGGTATTGGGTGTGCCACACACAATACCAATTTTTTCCTCACTTTGACCTGTTTTTTTTTGTTTTTTTTTTTTTTTATTAGACAAACAAAAATTATCATCTCATCTCATCTTTTCACTTTATTTTATTAATTCTGTATTCTCAGATCAGATTGAGTGTTTTTTTTTTGATAAATTTGAAGATACAAATTGTAGACTTTTTTGTTCTTAATTGAAATTAACTACATTAACTAGTTACGAGTAGGTACTTTCCTATTCGTGCGTTTGATGTGATTTAGTTCAAAAAAATGAAACCAAAAAAAATAAAACAGAGAATATCGTATGACATTCATATTTTTTTATTTGTTCTTGGTAATAGATCTCTCTCTGGTTTATATGAATTCATAAACATTGCATTTTTAAGATAATTTTATGACTAAAGTTTACTTTTATTGACAGCTCAAGCTCATATCAATTAAGTGTTTCGCTATGTTCAAAAGACTGTCAAAGGCAAAACTGGTAGAATTTGGCAATTTTGGGCATGTCAACGGCAGACCTATACTACCATCGAACTATACGAATGTTCGCGAATTTTGAAACTTCATTCACATGAGTGGTCCTTGACAACTGCGTGAATTTGTCAAAAAATATAAACAAGTAAAATAAATGTTTGAAGTTAAATTTGAACGAATTTTCTATTCGCTGATTTGTTTGTTGTGAATTGCGTATTTATATACCTTTGACAGTTTGCAGAAGATATAAGTTAACATAATTATAACATAATTTTCTAATTTAAATTAATTTTGTATGCAGTTTTTTTATATTTAAATTTGTTGATTTTATTATTATATTCACTTCGTTGAAAAGTTAAAAAAAAAATTTGCTCCAGAAATTGCATACGCGAATAAAATTTGAAAACAACACTTTGAAAATATTTCATTTTCGAGTCTGGCTGTCCGGACTATCATCTGACACCTTCGTATAATGTACTAAAGGGTTTCACAAAATAAATAAATATTAAATTGTTGCCAACCCAAATACAATTTGACAGCTGACAGTTGATTTGAAAGTTTGAATTTGCCGGCATTTATGTTGTAAAGTATATGGCAACCCTTAAAAAAATAAAACAACTTGACAGCTGATGCAGTTAAAAATACAGTTTTCTTGTGTCAATTGAACTTTTTAAGCATGTAGATGTATAGATCTTCAGTGCAGAGCTTCTTGAAATTTATACAATTCTTGTCCGTCACGCACGCTGAATTGATGTTCCTTGACTTTCACACAACACACTCTCAAGCAATCCTTCGATATTGACATATTTTAAAAAGCTCGTTTTTGGACGATCAGAAATGACGTGTTAAGCATCACCAATTATTATTAATCTAATTCTCCCTAAATTTTTTAATTACTCTCTTCACAATTGATTAAGTTTGAATCAATATTCCGACCATACTTTTAATTTTCGAACTGTGGCCGTTAGACTTTCATTATTTTTGAAATATTTATGATAACACGTTGTTCTCTTGTGAAGTACTTTCAGCTGTCAAATTTTTTTTTTTGTAGGGTTGCCTTGTCAATAATTTATACCACACAAATGGCGGCAAGTTCAAATTGCGGTTTAAAGGTTTTAATAAAAAAACATTTTGTATGATTAGATGTGTTCTCATTTATTGAATCTGTTTCTACTGTCACTGTCAATTAAATTAAAATACCATCAGCTAAGAGTTAATCAATAAATCCATAAATCTTTCTATAACTAACATTCCCGCAAGTATAAGAAGTCAATCCACTGGAGAAAAATCAAACCTACACGATGCAGTAGCTATATAACAATAACAACAACGACAATAGAGCCTTATGATGTATTACGTGAAACAAAAGAAACAAGCGAAATATTACACAACATACAATATTCCGGATGAGTCCTGAGCTGACCCAACTATATACGTATCAGGTATGTAGATACATAATTTCCCCATCCGCCGGTTACTTTTAGTTTTTCTTGTTTGTGATAGGATAGTGTCCACAACAGGTCGACAACGCATATTCCTTTATAAAAATTGCGTCTTTATAAACTTACATTATTTGGCTTCTTTGACCAATCATCATATAATTATTTTCAAAGTACCTATACACATTCGTATAAAGTTTGTTTGAGTAATGATGAAGATGAAGACGACCTTGACGCGTGCCCCATACATTAATTCTCAACTGCTCCAAAGATTTCAATGAAATTTCAAGCTTTTACATTATGTTAACTCCTATATGCATTGCAGGGCCGCCGCGCCGTCGACAAAAAATTCGTGCCCGGAAGAGAGTGGGATTTCCACTCCAGGGGACTATCCTGCGTTAAAATTTCGCTCAGGCGTAGCAGAAGCTTTTAGTTTTCAGGTGATATGTATAGAACTTGAACAGATCAGATACTTTTGATGAGTAGAATTCAGATAAATGGTTGAAAATATTGTTTTTTTTTGGGAAAAGGGTTCCCTTTGAATTTTTAGAATTGCCATAGTTTCTACATCATTCTCACTCTCTATTTAGCGCAACCTCATCAAATTTTTGTTTGTCAAAAATCAGTCAAATTCTAGGCATCCAAGGCTCGCAGTATAGTTGTATTCTATCTTCTGGTTGGAAGTTATAGTGATTGATCCAATTTGTCAAATTGAAAAAGTTGTAAAATGTCATTTGTCTCGAATATCTCGAGTACAAGAATTCCTATCGAAATCGACTCAATTTTATTCTATATATAATAACATAGTGAAAAATTGATAAGAATTAAAAAAAAATTAAAACAGTTTTTTTTTTTTTATAATTTTAATAAAAAAATGCCTTTAAATTGTTGAAAACCTTTTTCGATTTGAATATCTCGAGAATGAACAAATAACATGACTTCGATTTAATTTTGTACTATGTACAAAATGTCATATTTGATAACTGTTAGAAGTTAAAAAAAAATAACTCTATAATAACTCTCGTCTCGAATATCTCGACAGCAATAACTCTGATTTCGACACCGCCGTATTTCATTGCTGATAGTAGTTTAAAAAAAAACTAAAGTACCAAACAGTTTATTTTTTTAAAGTATAAAACTACAACAAAGTACTAAAAATTATTGAAACATTTTTTTTGCCTCGAATATCTCGAGAAGAATAACATTGATTTCAATGCCGCCGTATTTGATTACTGATATTGGTTTAAAACAAAATTTAAATAAATACCTTATAGTTTATTTTAGGTATAAAACTAAAAAAATGTTTTCGTTTCAAATATCTCGAAAACAATAACACTGATTTTGACTCCGCCGCTGTATTTATTTATCTACTGATAAAGGTTTTTTTAAAAAGGAAACTAATACAAATTGTTGAAAATGTTTTTTGTCTCGAATATCTCGAGAGAAAACGACCCATCTTTGGTCTGCACTTCAAAGATTTTTAAATTGGAATTTCTTTATATGTATATTTATAACAAAATAACATCGGGTCTCGGTCCAAGAACACCAATAGGAAGTTAATATAGTGATGTGGGTCCCTTTAATTTTTTTTTTAAAATTGAACGCAAATTGTTAACAAAAAGTCAAAATTTCCAGCATTATCGCAAATAATTATTTTGTTTAAAAGCTAATTACATACATCTTAATATATGCACATACTTTGCTGATCATTTTTTACAGATTTGTATACCCTTACTCATGATCTTCAGCCAAGCCTCCTATATCAAAATTAGAAGTCTATCTAAAACCAATCCTTTCTTGGAGGCTCCGGAAAACATAGCTATGTATATATGTATATACTATGAAGGTATATACAAAGAGATGCCTGACATACTCAAAAAGAATAATCTTATCTCATCAGTGCCAGTGCCGTTTGGTAACAAAATCTAAATTCATGTTCATCCGAAGTACATTTGTGTTTTTTTTTTTCTATTTTGTTCTTTCAATATTTTTGTTCTTGTATATTTAAAGGAATACCAGCCTATAATCTTTGAGCTTCATCTCTCCGCTGTCCCTATAGCCAAACCTCTTACAATAGCAAAAATGCACTTAATCCATAAACATATTGAATTGCCATTTTGAGTGCGCGCGCAGAGGGCACAAACATACAAAACAAAATTACACAAGAACAAAATAAAAAAAACTGCATCACAAAGATACAGAATGAATAGAGATAGATAATCTCTTTCTCTTTGAACAAAAATCACAAAAAATAAAAGAATAACTAAAAAACAAAAACTAATAAAACTCAACGAAAACACAAAAAACCAGATACTAATCGAACGCGCGCGCAAAAAAAGATGGGGAATGAATTATAACATAAATCTTTTAATGTCTCTACAATATTCTCAATATTTCTTGCAATTAAAAATCGATTCTTAAATGCACATACGTCACAGATACTCTATATCTCTCTCTGTGCAAGTATATCTATCTATCTATCTATCTATCTGTGCCTGTGCGCGCGCGTTCCCCATCTCGCTGTACCTGCGCCTGGCCCTGGCTTGTCTTTGGTCCTTGCCAGCATCTTTGTGGTATGCAAATGCGCACAGGTATTCTTTTCTCATATATGAAATCGAAATAGCAACCCGAAAGAACAAGCCAAGCAATAATAACAACAACAACCATCCAGCTAAAATATATCTCAAAATTAAAAAAAGAAAATAAATAAAAATATTACATGGAAGCTTTCTTTGCAAAAGCAGCGCAAATGCCGTCGCTGCGCCGCGCCGCGCTGCTGCCCTGCTGCACTTGGGCGCAGTGCAGACCGCCCGCCCTTAAGACTTTGTCTATAGATGTTTTCTGTGCGGTGGTCTTAATTTTTTTGTTTTTTGTTTTTTTTTTTCAAATTACAGTCGACGAATGAATCTCAAGAAATCGATTCTTCTTCTCTCCTGACCCTGTGGTACTGAATTGTTTTTCTCTGTTCCTGATGCGCTATGATCCTCATCCTGATGATGCTGGTATGTGTTACACAATTGGACATTGGTATGTTTGCTGCTCATGCTGATGGTGCTGCTGCTGTTGCTGGAGCACTTTCGTTCATTCTTCGCGTTTCGAGAGTTTTGCTTAATTTCTGTTCTAAGTAAATTTGATTCCTATAATCGATAAGAAATTAAAGAAAAAAAAACAAAAAAAAAAAATGGAGGAAATGGATATCAAGGCGGATCTAGGGATCGCATGAAGTCAATTTGAGTTCTCTCAATTTCGTTTAAGTTAAAATTAATTTTTCATTGGATCCTTTCATGATGATTGGGTTATTTTGTATGTATGTGTATCTTTTGTCTGTTCTGTTTAAAAAGAACTGTGTTGGAGATGGTTTGGCCTTTAGATAGATAGTTATGTATAGATAAGTATCGAAAAGTGAATTGATGTCCTTAAAACCTGAAAGGTATATACCTAATATGTATAAGCAAAAGTTCGTTGAACTTGATGTTCAAAAATCAAAAACAAAATTAATCAAGATTGAAGTCATTAAAGAAGTTGGTTTGAACAATAGTAATAAGCTTTTCCGTATAAGAAGCTTTGAATTGGTAGCGTTATATAGCAACTTGTTTATAGGAAAATACATAATTATCTTAGTATAAATTTATAGAGAGCTGAAAAGTTTCAAAGTTTTTTTGTCACTTCACTGTTTCGTTCTGAGGATATTTATTGAAACAGAATGGTGGCGCCACCTATAAATGTTGGATTGGTGTACAACCAGTCTACATATTATTATAGCTTGATTATGGGTCATTATAAACGTTCGATCTCAGTACTGTAGCCAAGCAAAAATTATAGCCGTGTTTTTTTGCAAGCCCGGGGGGAATTGGATGAAAAAAACGACGTCGGTGCTAAACAATTAACATGTTAAATGCAACAACAACTAATCCCGGAGAATTCTCGAAGCTTAACTTAAGCGCACCGAAAAACTGTGTTACCGGCATGAATTGCATACATGTTATCGATAGTTTGTATGAAAACTCCATGTTTTTTACTGTCATGGCGTCGCTAATCCCCGCTGTCGTTTTTTTCAACCAATTCCCCCCGGGCTTGCAAAAAAACACGCCTTATAATAACTTAAAGTTATGATGTGTGTGCAGGTTGGTGGGGATTATTAATGACAGCGTATATAAAATGTGGCGTAAAAGTCATCACCCTACTCTATGGTCATGGAGCCTGATCAAAACAACAAAAGTCCAAAATCTTGTTTTAAAGTTCAAAAATTTACTCTAAATCGAGTTAAAAAAACAAAACTGAAGTGTTGTTAGGACCATGGAATATCTAATGAATCGGTTCACTTAGACTTTTACTAGCTAAGACCAAATGAAAATAATTTTTTTTCTATAGTTCTGCATCTATAACTCAATTTAAAAAAATAGAATTATGCTGTTTTGACCAGACTCCATAGATGTATTAAAGGAAGATGCTATAATTTTTACAAATGGCAGAAAATTTCAATTTGAAACACAAATATTTCGCGTTCTTTAGGAGTATATACATATATGGCTAGTTAAGAACAGAAGTGATCCAAGTAACATTTTTTGTATGTAAGTATGTTATTTGACTTCTTAAACATTAATTCAGTTAATGTAAAAGAGATCCAAGTGCTATCGAACATTTCTTCTATTAAACTCCACTTTTTGAAATTTCTGTATGGCGTTAAATATATATAAATTATTAGTGCAGATGTGATCTAAGTTACTTGAATGTTACTTGGATCATTTCACTGTTGATTATAAGTTAGTTCAGTATTAATCCAAGTAGGTTGTTGTCACTTGGATCATTTTTTATTTAAGAAAAAGTTACTGCTAAGGTAATCTGAAGCTATACCAAGTCACTTAGATCAATATATTCTATTCAGTTTTGTTTAAAGTGTGTATGGCAATCCTATACGCTGTGGTTTTAATTTTACCGGTACATGATTGATTCTTACAGGTTCTTTCAGTGTCAATTGTGGTGTATTGTGAAAATGTTTTCGCGGTCTAAAAAATTTGTAGATTTAACAAGACAAGCTGCTTTAATTGAAAAAAGAGGTAGAGATACGAAATAATGGCCAAAAAACCAGTGAGTTTAGTTTTAAGACCAATACTGTTTTGATTTTCTTTTGCGAACTTTTGTGACAGTTTATTTTTTTAGGAAGTTCAAGTAATGATGTTATTGGACTTGAGGGTCCAAGTTGTTCAAGGTATGCAGTGCTTCAGACTCAAAATTTCAACTCGGAGCATTCCAATTATGTTCCTGAAATCAAAGGTATGTTAGTTTCAACAATACAAAAATTGTTTCCATTGCAGTTTTGCCTCATTGGCTAGGAAGTGTTAATAGTGTTTAATATTTTTTTAGCAGCTCCCATGAATGTTGTTCCTCATATTGAAAATACAGCACTTGAACACAGAACACAAATTTTCGTAAACAGAATCAGAACCTTTCAGTGACAATAGTGGATCATATCGACCACCAGAATCATCGAAATCAGAATACATTAGTGAATCTGAGGATGAAAATATTGAAAATGTATTTTTAAATACCCTTATATCTTTTACCCCAACATAAAAAATGTCTACAAAGCCACTTACCCACCTAGAAATGCAGGACTTAAAGAAAATGCTGCATTATGTGCCACCCTGCCATCATCCATTTTATTTAAACTTACCACACCTAAATAGAAGGAGCAATGCGGCAGAAAATGAGGAGGATGTGCTTCCAAACGAACAGGGCGATGAAAGTGACTAATTATGGCATTGTTATTTTTATTTATAAAGATATTTTCCTATAAAAGCTCGTTTTCTTCATTTCTGTTCCATATAGTGTATAATTTTGTATTAAAAGCAGAAGTGATCCAAGTTCATAAAAATGTCAAAAACTTCGTCAATATTGAATGTGTCAAAAAAAGATTCTAGGAAAGAATAAGTTACATTAATATCTATCATAAGAAAATAAATAGTAATAAACACATTAGCCACATTTGTGATAATAAGCAAACGCGTTTGGCTCATTATCTCAATAATCACAAAATGCTACTTGGATCAATTCTGTTCTTAACTAGCCATATAGTGATTCATGTCTTGTTGATGTGTGTTTTGGATCTGTCTACTTGACGAATTTCAAAGTAATATTGACATTTGAGGCCATTTGCAAAAAATATAGCATCTTCTGATAGATAAGCCGCGTTTTATTATCTACGGATCTAGATCGTGATCATCTTTTAACACGTAATACAACAACAACTTTGGATCCTGCTCTTTATCTGGATATATTTTAAAGATCCGAAAATAATTTTTAACTCTGGTGAGTAGACGGCAGGGAGTACAAACTGTAGTGTAAAGAAAGAAGACAGTATCTACATGAAAAATAAACAATAAGAAAAAAAGAGATGAGCATACAACACTGTTGTACTTATGGATCCGTATCGTTTTATTTTCACGGGGTGATCCTGATACAGATCCGTAGATAATAAAACACGGCTATTGATGACTGCGCAAACTTGTTTTTGATCTTGTTCTCATATTGGCCGATAAACCCATTCCGATCGTCTCTTTTTCCTCTGAAAAGTCTCACAAAAGCGTTTTCTTCCAATAATGTCAATATTCTGGCAAACCTCACCGATATACCTAACAAGTCACTGCAGCTGAGGTAAAATCTTGTTGTGAGGTTTTTTTTTATTCTGGTAACACCCCATTACAAGTTGTGAGCCTCACTAGAACTGCCGAAATTGTGGTCTCTTTTTGATTAGCTCACAAGTTTGGCATTTCATAATCACGATAAAAAAATTATTCAATGGGTCTGTTCAACAAAAATTCACTTATAACAATCAAATAAAAAATTATTCGCCTTGCTGTGGTAAATTTTGTGTATGGTTTCTTATGAACATTCTCTCATATTAAACATGTGAGCCAGAACAGCCCTATAATAATTTGTTTTTACATCTTTTTTTACAGATGCGATTTTTCCTTGATCGTCCTTAAAAGACTTTGGTGCGGACTTTATAGCTTTTTTACAGTTTGGTAAAAAAAATCATTACGTTAGTACCTTCCTCGAATCTCCATCAGACAGATATGTATATACGATTGGGTTCTTCTCATGGTCCCTCTCTCCTCTTCTGCAGCTAGTAGCAACTCTGATGATATAGTAAATACTCTATATATATTATATGACTTCAAGTTAATCGATTTACATAAATGTTGACATATTGCCTGTTCTGACTTTTTTTTTTATAAAAAACGAAAAAACGTTAGATATCTGAATTGATTACAATATATCTTCAAGTGTATCCCACACTTTTCATAATT
Source organism: Epistrophe grossulariae (assembly GCA_929447395.1). Classification (NCBI taxonomy): domain Eukaryota; kingdom Metazoa; phylum Arthropoda; class Insecta; order Diptera; family Syrphidae; genus Epistrophe; species Epistrophe grossulariae. Next base: position 7,040,657 of record OV839570.1, read on the forward strand.
ATATTGAAGTACCTGAAAACAACGAGAGAAAATGAATACAAAAAAAGTAACATCTCTTGAAGAGCATACTGAGATTCAAGTGATTTTTTTTTTCATTATTTTTAATAATTTTCTCCTTTCATTAATCAAATTTCAAATTTGATGAAATCAGAAAATTGAAAAAAAAAACGAAGAATTTACCGGTGTATCTCTTTTTAATTTGAATTGAAGAGTAGGCGGTTTATAGTTTAGAAAGGAGGTAAATCATTTGCAGTTTGTCAAACACAAAAATAATCAAGATGAACTTATATGTATTTCAATTTGTTTATCTTCATCTTAATGAAAAAAAAATGTTTTAATTTCAGTTTAAATTCTGAATTTTCACAGTGAAGTGGATTGTTCTTATGTTATTCTGTTTTTGTAGATATATTGAGCCAATGATTTCTGCACGCATATACGGCCCATTAAGCCCACCAAAAGTTTTTCTGGATGTATATTGGTGTTTCGACAATGACTTGTAGATTATCATAGCTCCAAATGCAGCAAGTTTGTTTATTGATATATTATAGCCATAATTTAACCAATAGTGTGCTGCATCGACTGAACAAAAAATTGTCGATGCGTTTCTCGAATTGAACCCAGTTTTTTTTTTTTCAAAAATAAATTTGGACTTTTGCCAAACTAAACTAACCTCAAAACAACCAAGAAATGTCAAATGGGCTGCTGAGTGCTGTCACAGAAAACAGTAATGCCAATTTAAAGTTGTCCTTTTCTTACCAAAAAATACTCTTTGTTCCCGCCATCACCTATGTATAGAAGTCTAGTCAAAACATTTTTTTCTCCTTGGAAAAAATTCGCGCATAGAGCTTGTTACAGACCTTCGATTCATCGGATTGTAAAAAGTCCCCATAAATCCGAAACCTGATGGTAAAAAACTGTTTTTCGCATAATGTGCTCCTCTAGAAAAGAGAACTCATCATTAAAACAGTTTTTTGTGCTTAACTAAAAAAATAAAAAAAAATAAATATTATTTAAAAAAATTGGTCAAAAGCAGCGTTGCCACCCGAACAAAAACCACCGTGCCACATTTTCCCAGAAACCGTGTTTTATTGTGCCGCATGAAAAAAAAACGCGATTATAATTCAATTGTAAGGTGAAGTACAACAAAAAAAAATTTAAAGAATCCATTTGGGCTATTCGTGTATTTGGTCTGTTTGGTAACGCGAAATTTCTTGTGAATTTGCACAAATTTTTCACAAAATTTCCATAATTTGCTGTCAAAACGCATATAGAAAAAAAACTTGGTTTTGGGAAATTTGTTTAAAAAAAAGTTACCAAACAGGCATATTATGAAAAAAATAAGAGTTTCTGTCAGTTTTTATTCCGTTTGGACCAATTTTCATCAAGTTATGCTAAAATTCGCTTTATTTGTATAGCAAAACAAAAATGAAAATAAAAAAAACGTGACATTTTGAATTTTTTCGTGCCACGTTAAAATTTTCACAAATTGTCAAAAAAGAACGATTTTGCTACTCCGGCAACGCTGGTAAAAGGTTCAAAATTACAGATTTTCGTATACTAATGGGGATTTTGTAAATTATTGATGTGTAAACTAAAAAAACGGTAAACTAAAAAACATGAGACTTACGTGTAATACGCTACGTGTCACATCATTACGTGTCAAACATTACGTGTAACATATTACGTGTCACACATTACGTTATTATTGGTTACGTTCAATAACAAAACTACGGTACTTGGACGAACATTGACGTTTAGATACCTTAACCATGAGTCCCGGCATTCACAATTTTTTTTAAATTCACTTTATAGACATCAGAAGTATGTTTTCTACAAAATAGCTTTTAAAAAAATAATAATAAATTGATTGGCGTGACAAGTCTTGTATACTAGAACCAGTGACTTACAACCAAAGATACATGAATTATAAAGATTGGAATCCTCGGCTGTCATTCTGGTTTGCCTACACGCTAAACAAAATGGCGGACAGTGGTGAATTCATATTTTTGCACTAGTGTTCCATGTTTTAACGCACACTATTGCAAAAATATGAATTCACCACTGCATAAATTGTTTTTGCAATTCACATCTATTCATCGACACGAGATGAAATTACAAAAACAACAATGTAAACAAATGGGTTTTGGGGGATGGAACGTACGAAAGATTCCAATCTTTATAATTCAGTATCTTTGCTTACAACTCTCAACCATTCCTGTGTACGTGTTTTATTCGCAGGAATGGAGGGGACCTACAATTTTCTCCCGAATCCGAACGGCTAAGGTGAGAGGCACAAGAGGTACTAGATACAAATCGAACTCGAGATTTTGATCAAAGTTGGCATTACGATGATAGCGAAATCGAAAAAAGTGGGTCTCGCAATTCTGTCCGTCTGTCTGTCTGTCCCTTCGGCTTCAGCCTAAACGGGTCGGCCGATTTTCTTCAAAGTTGGTACCTAGCGTTTTTTGGGCATTCCCCCCACTCGTTTTTTTCATTTTTTTTAAGACCAAAAACAAACAAACAAATTTTTTAGCAAAAAATGAAAATCTTATTTTTCTCAAAAACGTGTCCACAACTTTTTTTTTTTAAATTCAATAATTTTTTTACAATAAGGCAAGCATTTTATAAAAAAAATTTTTGGTTCCTCTCATAGAACCATTTTTTTGATTTTCGATTTTCTCAAAAAACCGTTCAACTGATATTGGTTAATTTTTTTATACAGAATGTTTGAAAAAGTTTTAAAAGTTTTGTATACTAAAATTTCCAAAATTTTTTAATTTTTAAAAAAAGTTTCAAAAATTGTTTTTGAAAATTTAATAATTCGAAAACGACTCGGTCAATTTTTATTAAACTTGGCACTTAAACTTAACATTATCTAGCAGTTTTGAAATGAAAATTATTCTTTTAACCAAAAATAACTGTACCTCCCTTACAAATGTTTAAAAAGCGGTATTAAAAATTTAATTTTTTTCAAAAAGGGCTCCTACGATTTTGATTACAATTTTTTTGTGAACTAATATCTGTACGATCTACCATTTTAATGGAAGCCAATTTTTTTCTATCGTTTAAAAATGGTATCTCTCATATCTGTTTATCAGTTGAATTGATTTTAATGAATTTTTTTAAACAAAAGCTTCAAATAAGTTCTAATAATATTCTATAAATTTTTGATTTTAAAAAAAAATTTCAAAATTATTTTTTGAAAATTTCATATTTCAAAAATGGGTAGATGATATTTTTTTTTAATTAAATTTTTAATTTCGCATTGATAAAGGCTAAAAAATTGCGAAAACATTTTTTGTATTAATTTTTTTCAAAATTTTATATATAAAAAATTATTTTTTAACAAAACCGCTCCAACGATTTTCAATTTTTTTTTCTTTTATCAGATGAATAGTTTTTAAAATATTAAGACTTTAAAACCACAATGGGATCATATACATATAAGAGCAAGTTCATGCTCTATCGTCATTTTTTCGATTTAACTTCAGCTTCAGTCAAATGGGACATATATAGTTATTACCGAAAACTAGTTAGTTTGCAAATTACTGGAAATTATCGTTTGACAAAAGCTGTATCTATGAAACCTGTTGATTTTAAGGACATATATGTGAAAGTGCTTTTAGTAATTCAAAATTTAAAATTTGTGATGGTATATCAACTGTTTGGCTGCCCCCTTAGACAAAATCCCTATAACAACGCCAATGAACATATCTATTTATGTAAATTGTGCAATTCAGCTAAATTGTATGAAAAAAAGAATTAACATTTTTGGTAAAATAAAGTAAAAGATAAAATTATAAAAAAAAACAAAAAGCTAACACATACCAAACAAAAATAACCACTGGACTATTAAAAAAAAATCACACAGTGACGGCCTATTATGTATCATATTTAATTCGCCATTGTGTAAATTTTTTATTTGAATGTAATTTTTTTTTAGTTACTAAACTCACAAAAAATGAGTACATTTTAATTGAATCCATCCTCCACCAAAAAATATTAAGCAATATATTTCTCAAAACAATACAAAACCCAAAAAAAAAATGTTTAATCTTTAGTGATTTTTTTCTCAAATATTAATTAAGACATAAAATTAATATACAATTTTTTGTTATAGAGTACTTTTCCACACTTTTATACGAGTATCTACAGAATAATGTATCTTATAGGAGGTTGGAACAGTTATTTTTTTTTTCTTATGCGGGCAACAAATTGAGGGAGGAAAATGTATTTAGGAGCATTATCATGTTTGTATATCTATTAAGAAAAAAAAAATAAAATTGTGGAAAAATGAGTAAATTTTATATAGTTTTGAAGTCATAGGAAATGAAAGAAATTATTTGAAAATTTAATCCGACTCCCTCTTTCAGTCCAACAACAAAGTTTTTGATGAGTTAATTTTTTGGTTAAATATAAAAGAATTAAAAGCACGGCGCCAATTATATTTGTAGAAAAGAAAGGGAGTTAATCGAATTTGTACAGTATTTGCTTCTTTTTCATTCCCTTCTATAAACTGATTGCAAAAAGAATTTACAGGTCTGGCAGGTGTCAGACGTTGCAAATTATGCCTGGCAAGGTATTTTTAAATATAAAATTGAATATGAGAATTTTAATAATAAAAAAAAATATATTAAAAATCAACGGTAACACTTACAATATTGTACTAGTTATAGCTTTTTGAAAACTTAAGAATCTATTATTTTATTCCATATAAAATAAATTAATTTATTTAAATACATAGTTTTTTTCTCAACATTAATTTTTAAACTTGAAATAAAAAATAAAAATTATATGTATCTACTTACTGTTTTTTTTCCTAAAAACGTTATGTTATTAGCTGCCTTTTTATCTTTAAGTATTCAATATTCTTATGAATTTTAAGTGGATCACTAAAAACTAGATGGTTCTGTATTTTAGTTTTTGAGAAAATTGAACATTTTTAAAACTATACTATGACAAATTTTTTCCAAGTGAGGCCAACTTAAAATATGATTTTTTAACAGCTTTAGTTTTTGTCCCATTGGATTCTACAAACATCTTTCAACTTATTGAAACTTGTTGACAGTTAACACGTCTGGCGCGTATCTGACCTGACGTTGCTAAAACCGTGCCAACCACTACTTTTTAACTTGGAGAAAAACGTAATATGAAGTGGTTTAACTATATCAAAGGATATACAGGTTGTTTTGCATAAGATGCGATAAAGTTGTAGGGCGTGTAGGTTATAAATCAACGGCAACAAATACAATATAATGGTATAACTTTTTTTTTAAACCAGAAATCAATTTTTTAATTTTGTTTTTAAATAAAATTGTTTTATTAAGTTATATTTTGTTTTTAATATTTATTTCTCCTATCAATTTTTGTCAAATATACCTACTAGTTTTTGATAAAATAACAAAAAAAAAAGTTTTCTTTAATTTGACTTCAATCTGTGGATTAGGTTGATTTTGCTATTTTCTTTTCTTCAAAACTAGAAGACATTTGATAATCTGGTTTAAGTGTTTGTCTTAAAATTAAAAGGAGCATTGAATATTAAAAAATAAAAGAATTCAGCAAAAAATTGTAGGTCCTCTTCATTAATTCCAATAACACACCCACATAGAAATGGTTGAAAGTTGTGGAAGTCACTAAGTTCAATTGTTCTACGCAATATGTCTGTCACACTATCAAATTTATTTGTTTATATACATACATATGTTGATTGTTGGTATATATAGTTTTTCATTTGATATTTCATTTATTAAGATCAAAATAGAACTTCTTCAGTTATATTAGTGTCATTTTTTGAAACAAAAAAACTCAGGCGAAATTATTCCAATTTCGGAGCTAAACTCGATTTTTTTTTATCATCGAATTTAGTGAGTTAATTTTGCAGATCATCTGAAAAATATTTCTGAAAGATTTTTTAAAAAAACAATCAGCCCTATTCTGCTATTCACGTGGATCGTATATTCGATTCACCCATTCGATTCCCTTTCACACTGCCTTTGCATTCTGCTATCCATCGGGTGAACTACATTATCCCAAACCAATTTGACATTCACGTAAACAGCTGTTCATGTGAAAATCTTGGATAAATTGTTTTGATTTTAATTTTTGATTTGATTCATCTTCGTAATTAAATTTGGAAATGGACAGTATTGGACTTTTTTTTCCAATTGTAAACAGAGGAATAAGAGAATCATCGAACAGAGAGCTACGGAGAAATGTTAGAAAATCGAAAAAAAATATTATGGAACTGCCGGACGAAACGTAAGTTCATTTATTTTCATTTTGAAATAATAATAAACCAGTTTAGGTTTACCAAAAACTTTCGGTTAAATAAAAGAGCATTTCTGTATGTATTGGAGATTGTTGAATCGTATCTTCCACCTCCGCAGCGAAATGATTCAATTTCAAGAAAAGAAAAATTCATTGCAGAAATTATTGTCGTAAATTGGTCTTTGTTTGTCGTTCTACACCTAAAAATGTTAATAATCTATTATTTACAAACAAATATTCTAAATTAATCATAATAAATTAGTTTTTACTTACATTTTACTAACAACCAACCAGACAGACGACCCATTAAATGAAAAATCCGCTACATTTCATATGCGGATTTGAATTGTATAGAATGAATGCATTCAGAATACCGCGCAGTATTACCGACGTTACCGACTTTAATACAGATTCACTTCGAATGAATAGCAGAATAGTGATGAGTGAAAATTATAGAAAAATTCTTCCCGATGAATAGCAGAATAGGGCTGAATATCAATATAGAAAAGTTGACACTATGGAAATCACCTCTTTTAATACTGCCACATAGTGCATGCCATTATCTCTGTTTCGATAATGACAGCGCATTTACACATATATTAGTGTCGCAATTTGATTTTGATAGATTTTTGACAAAATGATAAATGAAAGATCAAGTTAATTGCGGAGCACTGGGAAACTGCTTCTGCGAGTTAACTCGGTTTGAATTTTTTTGTAGGATTAAGTATTATTGTAGTTTAAATTATTGTTAACTCGGCGGGAACTGAAAAACTGGTCATTTTTTTCAACCTTTTTTTTAACTCCTCCATGCCATGTTAAACAGATGAAAATATGCTCTGATTCAGTACACCCAAAAGGTCTTTCTGGTATTTTCACTTCACTTCACGTCACGTCACTTATTTCATTTTATTATTTAAAAAAAAAAATTTATTATGTTTAATTTTAAATATTTTATTTCATTTCATTTTGTTTTATTTTATTTTATTTTATTTTATTTTATTTTATTAAATTTTATTTTATTTTATTTTATTTTATTTTATTTTATTTTATTTTATTTTATTTTAATTAGATATCTAATGTTCAATTTTCACACTTTAATAATGACATCAATGATAATAAGGTTTTTGGAAATATATTTATGAAAACACAAAATCCACAGTCTAGGATGGGGTGAACATATTACAAACTTTTTTGAAAATGGATAATTGGCACGCCTAATGCTAGCGAACCTAGAAGGCTCTTCCGCCTCGGTTGGTTTTTCTATCTGCAAACTTCCCTTTTCGTAAACCTTCGTTATTTACTTGAACAAAAAAAATTTAGGTATACAAAACAATCAATATCTACTTCTTGTGTCCAAAATGAAAGATCCCCTTAATGCGCTCTTAACGAAACAATATAAATATAATAGGCACTATACGCGCCAAGAATATAAAATCGTTTAAAATTGACGTTTTTCTTTATTTAACTATGAATTTGTTCAAAAAATACTTTATAAATGTATCGGAATCACTGCAAATTAAGAACTGAATGGGTAAGGATGTAAAAAAAAAAAAAAAACAAATTAAAAAAATAGCAACAAGGTGCAACATTTCTTTGTGCAAAAAAAAAAAATTAAAATGTATGGTTTGTTTTGTTTCCATTTTTTTTTTGGGTCAAAATGTTTAGGAAACTCACAGAAAACTATAAAGTAAGTTAGAGGTACACTAATTAATTTTTTTTGTGAATTTTAATGCAATATTTTTCAAAGCATCATATATAACAATATACATAAGAAGGGTAAAATAAATAAATAAGTAAAAAGTAAAACGAAAGGAAATTACAACTGATATATGTAAGTGTGATTTTTCACACTCACAAAATAATAAATTCTATATAATTTCACAGAACTTGTGTTATATATGATTTATGGTATATATGTACACAAAAGATGGTCTTTTTAACATAAATATATTATTATACGTATTAACTTGAATAACTCTAATCAGCATTATTCCTTAAAAAATTCAAAAAGTTGAAGGATTTTTTTATATTTAATTAAAATAAGAAAATGTAAAAGTTTTTTTTTCTATATTTAACCAAGATAAGTCGAAATTGTCAAGCTGAAATGACATTTTTTTTTTAGTACCGTTTATTTATTTTTAGCTTTAGTTTTCTTTCCAAAAACAACAAACAAAGCTATTTTTAACATAAATTATTATTCATTAATCCACACGGATATAGTTTGATTAATTAGTTAATTTTATACATCATTAATTAAATTCAATTTCGTAACTTAACTCACGTTTGATTTGCTTTTATTAATACAATAGGGATGTAAAGTTGCAAATGTTATATAAGAACAAATTATTTTCTGCCACTTTCATAATATAAGATACTGATAATATTATGAAATTAGGAACATTTTACATTTTCTATACCGTAATACATGTTCTCTTGTAAATGGTGTTTTGAGGCAGAGAAGATTAAATTGGCAACACTGTTTTCTGTGAAAGCCGGCTTGACAGTTCTCGGTTAAGTTTTGATGTTAAGGTTAGTTTGGTTTGTTTGTCATGTTTGTCACATGTTCTATTAAAATTAGATGTGAAACTGAGAAAATGATACAACAAAAATACTACACAATTTATGTAAAATTTAAGTTAGTTAAAAACAACCGTTAAAAACTCTAAAAAATGTTGTTATTTTTAAACATTTTTTAACTAGTATCATACTAGACCTATTTTTTTATAATAAACTTCGGCTGAATACGCCTAAAAAGTGACAGTTCGTACAAACAAGTAAGCAAACATACCATTTTTAATAATGTCAAAGTGATATTTGGAGTATGTATATAGTAGATGGTAAGATACCAAAAAGATAAAATAAGCATTTGGTGATTTTAAATTAAATAAAATGTTAAAAAGATAGCACGATACTTAGGGCCAGTTTGTTCACAGTTGATTATCTTTAATCTAGGATTAATGTAACTGGTAAATCATCGATTGTGCATGTGAACCAAATTTTTTATTAGGGAAATCAAAATTTGAGTAGTTAATCATGGAAATCGCTAATCCGCCGATTTTCATTGATTAGCACCAGTAAATTAGAACCTGTTAAAGTGGTGGTGCAGATTTAACCCACTGTGAACAAACTGGCCCTTAATCCTTTAAAATTTGGAAATCATATTTTTTTTTAACCTAAATAGAATCATGCTGAAAATTCTTTAACGTCGTACTTAATCGTCTAAAATTTTCATTATGCGGTTCAATTTTACGCATCTGTCAAAATCAAAGAAAACCTCGGTTCCCGTGGTGCCCCTTTCACTTGTCAAATATCAACATTTTTGTTGTTTTCTTTAATGCAGTGTTCAGCTTTTGTGGCCACTCAAATAGCCATTTTTAATTTCTGACACTTGTAAATTTGACAACCGCGCTTAAATCCTAAGGGTTGTTTGTGTACTCTGTGTGTGTGTGGTAAGTGTTTGTTTTCTTTTTATCTATACTCGTTGACAAAACTTTCTTAGGTTTTTTTTTTACCTAATTACTCGTTAATCTACCTACTTGAATGAATAACCTAATGAACATGAATTAAATTTAGTTTTTTTTATTAATAGGATTTGGCATTTACATCAATGGTTATAAATAATTCATGTTTGATTTGAGTTTATTAAAAGGGATGCTTTTTTCAAGATTTATCAAGATTTTATTATTTATTTATTTATTTATTTATTTAAACTAAAAGCTTAAAACTCAGCAGATGCAAAAAAGATGAATACATAGGTATATACAAAAAATAAATAATAAACAATGTATGCTTAGTTTTTAAAAAAATAAATAATACAAATTATTTTTTATTCAGTGTCAGACTCATTTTCTTCATCGAATCCTGCTGTCAGTAGCCTTAAGAAAAACAACAAGAACAATGTTGACACTTTGATCCGTATAAGTACTCGTTTTGTTTTCATGGAATGATCAGCTAGCGTCATTGTTTATAACAACGTGTATTTGTTACTCTTGAGTTTTGACTACTTTTAACATAAAGTAATATGCGAGATAGGGTTGTCATAAATTCTCCTTTTTCAATTGGTTTTTAAGCTATGATTAAAAAAACGAATAGGGATCTCAAAAGCCTAAAAATATCATTAAAATGGAACAAAATTCAAATCGTTATATTCTTTCGCTGTCTATTTTTTTTTTTTATTTTTTTTTTTTCAAATTTATGTAAGACTTGATGATTTTCCAACTTTTGTATGGTAATTTATTTGTTGTTTTTTTGTCAGTTTTTTCTTTTATTTTTGGGTTGGTTTTCCTAATTATTGCTGTTGTTCACCTCAACGCAGATTATTTTGCATTTGTTTTTTTACATTTTTTAAACTTTCCGATTTAGTTTTTTCTATTTTTAAAATGTTTCTAAATTGAATGTAGTTAATTTACACAAAATAAATAATAGTGTGTATAGCAAGGTATAAAATTAATTAAACAATGAAAAGTAAAATTCCTAAAAAAAACACAAACTAATTGAAAAGAGATTTTTTGTTTTCTTTTCTTTGTTAAATAAATTTTTATTAAAATCGAGAATTGTAAGTTTTAATGTTTGGCTTTTGTTTTTTAAGTGAATTTTTATGCCATTGTTTCTTTTGATTTTTTTTTTGTTTTGACTACCCTAAAATGTTTAAACTGCACAACACAATACAAGAATGTTAGGGATATTATTATGGATTTAAATGAATTTTAAAAGAGGTACCGATGTATATTTCGGTTTTTAAGTTCTGAATATTCAAAATTTGAGAACAAAAATAGAGTAAGGTAAAGCATTCCACATTCGTGTTGTGCGGTTAAAGGAAGTATTTCTCGAGCCTTAAGGGTAAATTGATAAGTATTGATTTTAAAAGCACTTATCTCGATGAATTGATTTAGGAGACGAAAGCAATTGGGTATCTTACAAGAACACTTTTTTCTTTAAATAGCTATAACATAAAGAGAGACTTGAAACACTGTGGAGCGGCGGTGTTCTGGTGAACCTCAGTCGATTTCTTTTGGCGACGATGATTTTCTTTTTCAGAAATAAAAAAAAAAACTTGCCAAATTTTGCAACATGGAGTAAAAGCTTTGAATTCTACCTTTTTTTTGTAAAATTTTCAGAACAACATTGCCACGTTGAAATTGCCAAAATATGGCTCTGATTCTGCTGATTTTTGGAATTTTTCGACTTGGTTTATGATCACCTCCATCACTAAATAATCTGTACTTTCAAGATCGAAATTTAATGAGCTTATCATACGCTGCCGCTTAAGTTCCACATATAAAAAAAAATGTGAATCTAGAAATGACTGTGAAAAAATGTCTTTAGCAAAACAATTCAATGGATTAGAAGATTCAGACAAAAGTTCATTGATTAATATCCAGAAAAAGAGGTGGAGACAAATCGGAGCCCTGGGGTACACCAGTATTTATTTATGAAATATAATTTCTAATCTAACGAAGAAGAGATTCAATCTATTGGTTAGAAAATGACAGTTTTGGGAATTAAGCGACCTGCAGAGTAATATGATGTGAGACATTGTGAAAAAGCTTTTAGTATTTTTTTTACGAACTGTCATTATTTTAGGCGTAAGCAGCTGCAGTTTATTACTAAAAAAAAGGTTTTGCATTATATTTAAAATGTTTTTTAAATTAAGAAAATTGGTAAGTATACTGACTGCTGTGTCTAAGTTCTGTAACTCTCGCATCGATAAAATTGGTCGAGAGGCGTTGGAAATTGAAATAAAACTCATATGATTTGTTTTAATTTTCACCGTTTCCCAATTGATTTTGTCGATAGAAGAATTACAGAACGTATACGTATACTGATGTCTTATCGCACCCCTAGAATGAAAGTGACCTAACTTAAAAATTCGCCCAAAAAATTACCACCTGGTTTTAGAGTTCATTTCGCTTTTTGAGGTCAGTTTGTTGAAAAATCAGAAGTTACAGAAATTTTGAGTTAGGTCACTTTCATTCTAAGGGTATCTACGTTATAATAAAATTTGGCTGTTTTAAAATGTTGCGCCATTTCTTCCCATAACAACCTATTACTTCCTGTCAACTATAGATATGACATCTGTCAACATTTGAAAGATAACATATAAGGTCTGTTCGTTTACTCCCAAAACTGCCAATTTCAATCAATTTGAGTTCAAAATTCTGTCAAAGTTCAATTAAGTTCTCTTTCTAAAAACCGCCGCCAAATTTGCAATAATTTTTGTATTTGTGTTGAGAAATGCGATTTATTCTCCTCTCACTCTTTTTCTGAATTCTTATATCTTTGAAACCACTTTTCATAACTTTCTTCACATCTTAACTCATTTCCTCTTGTTTTTTTTTGTTATACAAAAATAGTGAACTATATTCTTTTAAAATTTGAAATTGGAGAACAGTTCAGAAGTCTATCGAACTACCAGTGCAGTATACGCTTATAAGAAACTAAACCTCAAAAGAAAAACACTGATAAAAGGTAACAGGTTCTAAAACACCAAATTTCTAATATCCCTGGGAGTTGCTTTTTGAAGTTTCTTATGAGACGAAAGGTTGATCATCATTTTGTTTGAAATATTGAAAACTATGCTAATGCGGCTTATAGTATACATATTTATATTTAAGATTTTTCGAGGATTTCGATTAAATCACCATATTTTTTCAAATCCATTATATATTTCAAATCCAACTCAAAATACCCACCGATTTATATAAAAGGTTTTTCAATAATTACATAACAATTTTGACGTTTTGACAGATTGAATGACCATAAAAAAAGTTAATGGGTGCGTTTTCATAATAAAATACAGTATACACTCTTAAAGAATTGACCGATATAATTAATAATCGGCCTTATTAGGAGTTTCACCCGACCAACATTCCACTCGGAAAATTTGACTTTTCATTTTTCGCCTATAATGGTGAGTTTCACCCGAAATTTTATGTTCGAAAAATTCCCCTTATTGTGAACATTCATTTCGGCTGGAATGTAATCCAATCAATAACAGCCTAAATTTTCACTTAATTTTAGTATAGGCGAACGAAATACCGTTTGAGTGAAACTCACTTTAAAATCAATTCTCTCCTGTATAATCCCATGCAATCCAGGTTGCATTTAAAAGGCCTAAGGTCTTACAGGCATAGAATTAAAATTATTATTATAAAACTCTTGAAAACAGTTGAGGAAGAGATATTTCTTTTTGTACCTATACCTATCCTACTTTATATTTATTTAAGTCTATTTTACTTGTACCTAGTATATTCTACAAAAAATCACTTTCCAAATTTTATATTAATTACATAATTCAAAACAAATTATTTAAAAATTTAAAAAAATAAATAAAGTTGTTAAAATCAAAATTTACCGTCGCGTAGGTGCCGTCGGTTCAGTATAGGTTAGCATATCAACAACATTTAAATTATTCTAACAATTAACACCAATCTCCAAAGTTTTATTGTTTAAACCTTTAAGCCTTATAAATAAAAAAAAAAAAAAACGAACCTTTTTTTGAATAAACTTCTTAAAGTTTCCTTCCTTTAACTCTGTGTTCCATTAATTCAGTAGAATTTTTATTTAAAAAAAAAGAAGAAAAGTCGACACTTGTTGAATTCAACATTCACCACTTTTAAAGTCCTGTTTAATTTCACAGAGACTTAATTTAGTATAACACTATTTTTTTTATAGATAACATTTCACAAAATTAAAAAAAAAAAACTTCAAAATGTATCCCTGCGAGTAAGAATATCCGGGAAAGTATTTTTTTTTTCAGAAAGCACAAAAACAAAAATTAACGATCGTGTCAAATTTCCAAATTAAAATTTTTTATTTTTTGTAAAAGTAATATTTTTAATTTAAAAAAAATTCATTTCTTTTATCTCTGTGCCTATAATTTTATTATAATATATAATTATTTTATAATTATTTTCTTGTGTCACTATACACGTATAGTTTTAGCTCTCTGATCCAAAAAAACACACACGACCGTGTTGACAATGTTTGACGGTCTAATTGAGCCGGCGGACTGGCAGAAGAAATATTCTAAACAACCCCGATCCCGATAAACGAATGAATTTATAATAATCAAATGTAGCTTTAAGATTCATTTTGATATATTTCATTCATTTTATTACCGCCATCAGCCATCGCGCCATCAAGTGTCTCGACCCCCTAGCCCCGATCCCAGTGAATTATAAATGAATGAATGTGTAAAAATGTGTAATCATTGTACCTTGTTGTGGTGTCTCTATATAACAACTACTATGGAGCGTAATAGCAATGCGCGTTGCCACTGTTTTTTTTTTTTTCAAAAATAATATTTGAAAATTAAAAAAAAAAATATTTCATTTATAAACTTATTTGTTTTGGTTCTTTTACTTATAACTTTGCTTTTAAATTGTAATTTAGATAAAAAAATATAAAATAGTAGAAAATTCAATTCTGAACGAAGAATGTGGTCAATTTTTTTTTTTTTTGTTTTTGCGGAAAAATCAGAAAATCAGAATTTTGAATAGCTTCTTAAAGAAGAAGATTTTCTTTTATGTTTGTAATTTTTGTTCGCTTTGAATTGATTCTCATTGAGTAAAATCGATTCAGGAAAATAAATACGAAACGTTGCATTGCTCTTTGTTTGAGTTTTATAGATTGGATCGCAGTTACTATACGGACTTTAAATCCAGAATAAATAACAAACTTAATTATTATTTAAAGGCAAGTCTCTACTTTTTGAGTGGGACAGGAATTACATGTATGTATAAGAAAAAATTGATTTGAGTTCTTAGAAGTGATGAAAAAGTTCATAATTTTAGAAAATAATGTAAAACAAGAAAGCTACCCCTAGACAATATAAAGCCATCCGCCAAATGAATTTTTCGATACAAAAAAGTCTAACTAAACAAAATAAAAAACCTATGGCCAAAAATCATTTTCAAATGCCAGTTAAGTGGCAACGCTGCCTAAGAACAAGCAGCACGAACCATTGTTGTGCCACTGTTGCAACTATGAATTGTTGCTGCTGCATGCAGTCCATGTTCGTTGGTATATTATTCTTTTGTGGTTCTGGTTGTTGTGTTTTGATTCAGGCTGCCTTCTATACCTACCTATACAACACCACCTACCGAATGCCGCACATTTATTTAGTTATCATCATAACATCACTATCATCGTCGTCGCTCGTTCACTCACCACCTTGTCGATACACAATTATTATTAAGAATTCATTTTGTGGAACTTATGTGGATGACGACACACTAACGATGGATTTTTTCTTTTTCAGGAGATATTTTGTTGAGGAAGAGGAGAGAAATATCCATAGAAGAGAAGAAGCACCATGGATGATGATGATATACGAATGCACCGGAACCTGCTTGATGTTAATACAGGTAAATAATATCATGTTTGGTTTGTGGCAAAGACGTGACGTATTTTGTCCAATGTTAAAGCCTAAACAAAATCCTTCTGGGGTAGCCCCCGTGTTACTGATGATGATGATCACTTAATCAAAACAATCAAGCATATACATATATTTAACACACCTTGTGGATTTAAGGGAAATTTGATTTTGTTTTTATTTTTATTTTTCATAAGTATATAATTAGGTCCTTTTAAATAAAGTTTTAAGATTTATTTAATATTATTAATTCGGATGCAACAAGGTCTCCCAAAACAATCGATTTTAAATGTCAAATTAGCAGAGTATGATCAACTTTATATACATACATATATTGATAATATTTAGACTTTCTTTTAAAATGTAGATAAGATACTTAGTTGACAACATTTTTTGTTCCCATATTGGAAATAGGTACATATTTACATAGATTTTAAATATTTTCTAATTTTTAAAATTATACATTTTTATATTATTTTCTAACCTAAAAGCTCTTTATACTAAAATTTTCTTAGTTTTAAACATTATTTTTTTTAACTAGAATTGTACTTAACCTTTATTTTCTAAGCTGAATAAGGCTAAAACAGCAGTGACAGTTCATGCAAAAAAGTAAACAAACATACCATTTTCTGATTTGTAATAATTTTTAGAGTGTCATTTTGAGTAAGTATTACTGCTTTTAGACGATTGTAATTTTTTATGAAAAGGAACATCTCTCCACAATCGTTATTCTGCAATTTTTCAAACTAAGCAACTTTGTTTACCCCCACCACCAAATACGTGGTAAAAAATCGAATGGGATAATTGATAATAATTTAATTGTACCCGTGTTACACGTGTAACTAAATTGTATATATATGAACACGTGTATTTATATTTATACGTGTACACGTATATTTAGCAGACACATGTGCAATTACTTTAAAATCGTACTTGATGTTTTTTGTATTCCAAAAGACGTTGAAAAATATATAAAAAGCCTTAACTTGTTTTCTTTTTTTAAATAGTTTTTTCGAAATGGAACTTAATATAAATATAAAAATGTAACAAATATAACCTAAGAACCATTCTTTTATATACGTTAAAAATGTCTTGAAATAGCTTTATCCGGGTCAGTTACAAAAAAGTGGCGCTTTTATAATTACACGTGTATGTAGGTTACATATTGTGTGACACGTGTAATTAGATACACGCTTAATCGGAATTGTTAAAACAAGCCATGATCAAACTGTATACGTATATTTCTGCACTTTTATTTAATGAATGAATTGCAGAGGGAGTCAGGCTCAATTTTGACATATTGATTTTATTAGCCGAATGTCAAAATTGAGTCTGATTTCCTTCGCAGCTCATTAATCCATTGTGCAATATATTCAGTTTAGTTTTCTTTATTGAGGCTTATCGTGCAAGATTGTTTTTGTATGTCTGTTGGGTTTTTTTTTTCAACAAATTTCCCAAAACTGATTTTTTTTTTCAATGGGTTTTGACAGCAAATTGTGAAAATTTCTGAAATGTTGTGTAAATTCGCAAGAAATTACCTAAATCTAGTATTTATTTATTTCAGTCTGCAAAACACATACACTTGATTGAACTTTTTTTTGCACTCACGTATTCTCATTATTGAGCTTATGTCTCAACAAATTTCTTTTTATTTTATATATTGTCGTTGAAAAATCATATCTTTGGTATTTAAAATTAATTAGCTAATTAACGTGAATTAACTTTTTGTTTGTTTTATTTTACTCATAAGATTTTATAATTCTCTGATTAAAAATAATTCATTTTTAATTTGAGTTTATTATTAGGTTTGTTGAACTACAACATGATGTTATCTACAACGACAAAATTTTTGAATGGATTAAATTACGAATTATTTATATTTTATTTGAAATCTCGGGTTAACAAAAATAATTTATGTTTGATTTGAGTTTATTAATAAGATCATAATGTTATCTAAAACGACAAAATTCTCCAATGGAGTATTAGGCCCCTATTACGGTTGTCAATTATCAAGTGATAGTTGATAAATATTGAAATTTAGTACATTAAGACTCAGTTTATTAAAAAATCTGATCTATTCCGTGATATTTATCAATTTCTCTGTAATTCGCAACGTTCTGCACCAGTCTCAATGATCAAAAGTTATATCAATTGGGTTTTTTATTACCGATTTTTACAATTTATCAACTATCAATTGATAATACAAACGTAATAGGCGTGTAAGTTTAGAATTATGTATATGTATTTTATTTGAAATCTCGAATTGACAAAAATATGAAATTGAAAATGTTAGAAAACATCCATAAAGATTATTCTATTTTCTTCAAAAGAAAACAAGATCTTCATCCTTTCTGTGTGTTTTGTATATTCAGCTTTCATTCATCAAAAACATAATACATCTATATGAGACTATATATAAAGCAATTGTTTCGGATATATAGAGAAAACCTGATCAGTGTAAGCAATAAGGGCATTGAATTGTGCATATTAAACCCAACTTCAATCTCATATTCAAGAAAACATTTCATCATCGCAAGAAAAAAAAAAAAAAAATTATTCTCACGACTTTTCCATAATTCGAAAGAACCTTTTAATTTCCATTAAATTTCATTTCATTTTTATTGCCCACACAAAAAGTCATATATATTGGTTTAACATAATAAAAAATAATAACTTTGTAATTTGGGTTTCTAGTATAATATGAGTCACTCATATATTAATTTTAGTGTTTTGACAAAATATAAAAAAAAAAAACACATTTCGACGGTCGGTGGTCGGTAATCGGTGATCAGTGGTATCCAAACATTAAGGAAAATCAGCAAATTATTCAATTTTTTGATTAGCGCCGTGCCGGTCGTCGCGCCGCCGCCGCCGCCACCGCTGTCGCTGCCGACTTTGCATGTTAAATTAGATATTCTTTTTTTTTTATTGAAATATTTGCATTCCAAAACATATGAACGATGATATTATAACTTTAATTTTCTTTCGAAGTTCGAAGTCATGGTTTTGATATTTGAATCTTTTTTTATTTGACTTCTGTTGCATGTGATTTTGCGGCACCAAGTAGACGTGTTTTTTTTTATCGATAGTATCCTATGCACAAATTAAAAATTTGGAGTAGGGTTGAAAGCCTTACCGTCCAGCACATTTGTATATACATAACCATATTTGCCTGGAGAAGTATCAAGTGACAGCATCTTTTCAAAACTGAAGTTTCCTTTTAGAAAAGACCAAGAAAAAATGTATGTAGGTAATGTTACAAATTTTGTAATAAAAACCTAAGATCAACTTTTTGATCGTTTCATTTTTTTGTTTCTGCGTGTAAATTCTCTGAATTAAGACTTAAATTATATTAATTAATATAAAAACATTTTTGATTGGGTTAGATTTAGCTTTCATGCGAGCCGAAAATACAGAAATCTATGGAGAGCAGTTGCTTCTCATCCAACTGGTCCAATATTTATTTTGTTATGCAATTTATATGTATTTTTTTAAACCCTGGAACAACGATGACCATATGTCTATTTTTCAAGAGATTGATGGTGATTCTGCTTATGTTGTAAGGGTGTACGACTAAGGTATTTAAGGTTATAGAAGTGTGATTAGTGTACTTGAATGTGAGGCGTTTAGCAAATTTTAAAGCACCAATTGAATTAAAGGCAGAAGTTCCCCGAAATGAAGTGGCTTAAGTTAATTATTTGCGGTTCTTATATGTTCCATATATTATTCTTTTCAATTAAAATAACAGCTAACGAACAAAGTCCCCTTTCACACGGGCAAACAAGTCGCTGGAGATTTTTTTAAAGGTTTTGAGGTTTTCCATTCAGGGGGCGTGGTATCCGCCCACTTTCCCAGAATTGTTATCAATTATATGGAACACTTCCGATTGCTGTAGAATGATGAAATTTGGTAGAGCGGTAGGGCTTAAAGTGCATACAAAGAAAAAATAGAATACTTAGGTTTTCAATTCAGAGGGCGTGGTATCCGCCTTCTTTCTCAGAATTGCAATCAATTAAATGGAGTACTTCCGATTGTTTTAAAATGATGAAATTTGGTAGGACGATAGGGCTTGAAATGCATACAAAGAAAAAAATAGAATATTTAAGGTTTTCCATTCAGGGGGCGTGGTATCCGCCTACTTTCTCAGAATTGCAATCATTTAAATGGAGCACTTCCGATTGTTGTAAAATGATGAAATTTGGTAGGACGATAGGGCTTAAAATACATACAAAGAAAAAAATAGAATATTTGAAGTTTTCCATTCAGGGGGCGTGGTATCCGCCCATTTTCTCAGAATAGTTATCAAGGAGCATTTTCAATTGCTGTAAAATGATGAAATTGGGTACAGCGGTTGGGCTTGAAGTGCATAAAAAGAAACAAATTTTATATTTTAAGTTTTTCATTCAAGGGGCGTGGTATCCACCTACTTTCTCAAAACTGCTGCCAATTAAATGGAGCACTTCCGATTGCTGTAGAATGATGAAATTTGGTAGAGCGGTAGGGCTTAACGTGCATACAAAAAAAAAAAAAAAAAATACTTAGGTTTTCAACAACAAACAAATAAATATCTTTGCAAAAAGGATCACAACAAAAAACATAAATATTAAAAAAACAGCAAAGTTCTTCTATATAAAAATCTGTATGTTTAACAACTCAGCCGTGAAAAGTAGTGAGATCTAAAAGTATGCCAAGTTCTTACTTTATGAAGGTTTAATATCAAATATTTTAAGAAGAGTAATATTGAAACAACACCAAGTTATGAGAGAAATTTATTATTTAATGATTACTGACTAAAATTTGGGGGTTACTTGGCAAGTTTTCTTTTAATTACTCACAACTTGACAATGTGAACGTGAGAAAGATTTTTTTTCTTATTTTTCCCAGTATAGGTATAAACTACCCTATCACCCAGTCCCCGCTTGACGTTGAGTTTCGGAACACCCTGTATACGTACCACATATAATATTACTCGAGATTTTAGTGAAAAACTGAAATGTCAGAAAACTCGAAACTAAATTAGCCAAGTCGCTCTCAACGCTGCAACGGCTGACGTACCCACCCCATCTAAGGCGCCGTTTTTAAATTGGATTCAAATTTTGACGTTTCGACGCATAGATTCACCTCATTAATGTCAAAAATTTAAATCTGGGGGTGAAAATTTAACCCGAATTTTATTTAATTCACCACGGCCTTAGATATGGGGTCTTTCTCTGGTGCGAATTGGCCATATGGGAAGAATTTTGAAAATTCGTCAGACTGTATGCATTGTTCACCATATATACGTCTTATATCCGTCTAACAGGGATATTCTGATGTTGTGAGGGCTCCCAAGTCACAAGCTCTTTTGAGATTGTTGTGGTGATTCGATAACATTTTCGGTGTTCTAAAACAATCATCACAAGAAATCTCACAAAAAACTCACCACCACACGGCATGGTACATTTTTTATTTGATTGTTAACTTCCGAATTTTTGTTGAATGGACCCATTGAATAATTTTTGTATGAAATGTCAAACTTTTGAGTTTTGAACTACCTATACCCAAAATGAGATCATAATTTCAATAGTTCTTGTGAGCCTACTAGAACACATATTAAAGGTAATATAATATCATTAGCATTTTCATTTTTGTTCAGTTCTGCGCATCTGTCAAAATCGACGTTTTTGTGATGGTAAAGTGGTTGTTTTTGTTTCTAATGATGCGTGTTGAGTTCCTGTGGGCACTGGAACAGGCATTTTTAATTTTTTGACTCTTTCAACTTTGATAACCTGCGCAATATACTACCATAGATTTGTGTACTATGTACTAGAACACGAAAACCTCACAGTCACACCTTTAACAGAATAGGGCTGTAAAGGACTGTTTACATTAGAGCGACAAACGACCGACGAATAAAAGAACAAATGGGATTTAAAATATTTAATAAGCCCAAATTCTTTATTAAAACCAGACAAAATGGTATAAAACGTGTTTAAATTAATGTTAATGCGTTTTAATTACTAAAATAAGAGAAATTTGAGAGAAAATAAATTGGTCGCCATGAATTGCAATCTGTTCGCGACGACGAACTTATTTCAAATTTCTCTTATTTTAGTGATTAAAACGCAAATTTCAGTATCTTAATTAATTAATTTAAATAAGTTTTCTACCATTTTGTCTAGTTTTTGTGAAAAACTCAGGCTTATTAAATATTTAAGATCCCATTTGTTCTTTTATTCGTCAGTCGTTGGTCGCTCTCATGTGAATTCAATCCTTAAGTGATCTCAGTGCCCTACCAACCTAATATCTTTCTTCAATTTTCTTTTCCACCACATCCACCAACGCAAATATTACCCGAAGAAAATTTTCCCTCGATAAGAAACTCTAGACTCATTACTCACCCATCAAGCAAGTTTGAAGTTTCCATCCCCGATCTTGACAACCTATATATTATGTTCCACAACGATCCACATTATTCTAGTTTGTTTTACATCTCCATATAAATTGTTCTGGTCTCAATTTTTCTTTATAAAAAAAAAAAAAATCTTTTCCATTATCATTCACAATTCCAAATAAAATAAAAATTTTTCTTCGTTCAACCAATGGGCGATCACAATGGAATGAAATCTGTATCTCCGCAGTTTTTTTTTTTTTTTAATGTAGGTATCTCTTTCTTTTTTTTCCGCATTTGCGTAAATTGTTGTTAGAGATTGGTTGACTTAATTTGTTTTTTTTTTTTTTTTATAGCTCTGGTGACTTTTTTTGAGCGTTAGTTTAGTTCTGAGTTTTGACCCACTCAGCATTTTGTTATTATTATTTTTTTTTTAATCAAATGTTTCTGTGGAATGGGTGTAGACGTTTTTGTTGATTGTGTATATAGCTAATAAACAAAATAAAAAAATTCAAAATGGGTGTTTTTTCCAGGTGTACGTCGTATGTCTATAGGTAGGTAGTTTAGTTTATTTTTTGTCTGTTTACGTGTCTTACTAATATAGGCTTTGAGCTTGATTTGGTAAATTTCTTATTGGCTAAAGTTGTTGGAAGTAGGTATATATTTGTTTAGCTGCTACTCAGAGTTTTACTTATACGACAGCAGCTTTATTTATAGGATCTATAGAACTCTATATACATATTCGCTGAACCTGAAGTGGCGACTTCATTTTTGAAAATTATAATTACATAATTAAAACTTAAAAAGGAAAATTATTCTTAAAAACAAAACAAAAATAATGTATATACAAATACCAATGGAAAATTCTGTATCTTATGACAACAACAGAGTTTTTATGTCCAATGTAGTAGATTTTCGTTAAGATTTGCTACTTAACGTATATAATAAGCATTTAATTATTTGTTAATAAGTATTTTAATTCGCATGAATGAATTAATTTGATTTGTGAATTTTAAAGATAACTAAAATTTTTTTTGTTATTTAGAGGTCAAAGCAATTAAGAAGATACTAATGTTAAGCTTTTAGATTTATATCAATTTTTTAACGAAAATTGTATAAATAAATTCTTTCTCGATTGAAATGGTAAAACATCTTAAGTTAACTTAAGATGATTTTTTTAATGAACCCTTTTACCAATACAGACGTTTTTTTTTTTAATTTTTTATATCATGTAAGTGAAGGTCCCTTCTTAAAAACGGTAAAAACTTGTTATACCTAGTGGATGGTTTATTACTTAGAGTAATTTGCCGTTAGCTATAACGTTTAATAATTAGTTGTGACACTTGCAGTTTTTTTCCGATGTTTTCTATATTTTTTTGAGTGTTTTTTTTTTTTAATTTATACATGAAGTAATGCTTAAAAAACAGAAAACCGGATGCTAAAATGTATCTTAGTTTTAGAGAAATTAACAAAAAAATTAAGAGTAGCTACTTTTTTCCAAAAAGGTGAAATCTAGTTAATCCAGTTAATTTTTTGTTTGTTAATATTTGCTAAAAATCGGATAGTATATCCAATAAATAATAAAAAAGGGATAATCCGCTAGTTTAGTAATTGACCTGAGCAGCTCAAACTTGAGAAACCCAAAAACAAGTGTTTTTTTTGGTAAGAAGTAGGTACCTACCTACTTTTAATTTTTTTAATTTTTCAAAAAATAAGATTTAAGGTTTCTGTTTTTTATTGAAAATTAATGAGAGCATTGAATTTTGAAAACAAAAAATATAC
Source organism: Epistrophe grossulariae (assembly GCA_929447395.1). Lineage (NCBI taxonomy): Eukaryota > Metazoa > Arthropoda > Insecta > Diptera > Syrphidae > Epistrophe > Epistrophe grossulariae. Next base: position 7,064,452 of record OV839570.1, read on the forward strand.
TTAATTACATAAAATTTTTATTTTTATTTATTTTTTTTTTCAAAATTTCGAGTTTGAAATTAAATTTTTTCAAAAACTATTCATTATGTAATACAACTTAATTTAAAATGAAAATTATAGAAGAGATTTATGGCTTTCCAAAAAGGTATAGCATGGCATTGTAAGTTTAACCTTAGTTTTTAAATAATTTTTTTTCCGTTTTAAGTTAATTTTTTAGAAAATGCCCCTCCCGCCTAAACGGGGGGAAATAGACCCCCCTCTAATACGATTTTTTTCTTGTCTAAGGCCAACCTACATGCCCTAGCTCTTTGTCACACCTTATGCAAATCACCCTGTATATCGATTGGTTAATTGTTTCTCTATTATTTACGTTTAATAGAAAAAGTCTTTAATTGGTTGTGATGGTCTTTTCCAAAGAAATTTTAATAGAAATAAAAAATAAATTAAAAACAATAAATATATATGAAAATCCATTTTATCTTTATTTTTTAAAAGTTGTATAACTTTTAATTTTTATTACAACGCGTTTCGGAATAAATTCCATCATCAGGTAAAAAGTTTACATTGATTCAATTTAAAACTAGGTCAATTCTGAGTCCTTCAAATATCGCTCCGGTCTTCGCAGACTGCACGAACATTATTTCTGCAATCTGCAGTTATTTTCGCTTAATCTTTTTATTAATTTCTTCGATTTAGGTGTTAGCCCGCAGGCTTCATATTCTGCAGGTCTTTTAGTTCGAAATACTCGTCTTGACCGCAAATTTGTATAAGAATCCAAGTTTTCATGACTCTTTTTATAAGTTTAAATAAAGAAGAATAGATAACATGTTTATAAACAAAAATTCTTAATTTCCTATCAAACAACCTACAACTATAGAGAAACAATATTATATAGATATGTCTTGTAGATACCGGATATAAATAAATTATGAAGGGGAGGAAAAACGAGTTACATAAACACTATACACGTACCCCTAAACTTATAAAAAAAAACAAAACACATCAATCACCAAATGAATCCTGAATAATTGTTAAAATCTTAAAATACAATTTTTTAGAATTATTTTTTTCTTTCTAAAAACTAACTGAACCAACGGATCGCACCGCATCATCACGCGCACCTCGAAAAATTTCAATTTTGTGTATAATTTTATTTGCCCCCATTTGGCCAAATTTTGCATACGCCATTATTATGCAAATTATCTTCGGTTTTTTTCGCATGCGTGAGTGAAACTTATGCATAATTTTGTTCATTAAAAAAAAACTGCGCAGATTTTATGAAAGGAAAAGAATCGTTTTTGGTAAAAATTTGCATATTTGTAAATTTTAATAGGGCACGGCTGTGGCTGAGACTGCGATCTCTTAAGGTATATAAGGGATGAGATCAGGATAATATGACTGCAATATATGGGGCTGAAAAGTAAACCTATTAATTTTTCCCATTTATGATGTCCCTGTATATGTTTTTTGTGCGAATTTCAGGGAATATGTATATTTATATATTTGGGCAACCCCGATTTCCATTTTAGGGATGATTTGTAATAATATTTATATATTTTTTGCAAAACGGGGTATAACGTATAACAGCTTAACATGAATATTCTAAATATATTGTGTGGTTGATGGTGCAGCCCGGTTCGGTAAGGGATGAAATGTTGTTATTTTTCTATGTGAGAATTTTTGTTGTTATGGGTGAAAAATAAAAACAACCTTATAATTTTTTTCTTTTTGCAAAAAATGGTGGGTTTTCTGCAGTCTCAATAATATTACGCACAAGTTGATTTATCTTTATATTTAATTCACTGCAGGTTTCATCTAAACACTACAAAATGATCACTTCCAATTTTATTGTCATAAGTACAAACAGACAAATGATTAAAAGCAGCGTAAAACTCGGTTAATTTAAATAATAAACATTGTTAATATACAACCTGCAAAATCATTATATACGTGTAAACTCAACAGCTGATTCGGTTAAAGTGTACTAAATTTTATTAAAATATTTCTGTGTTAGTTTGTTCGGTTTCAATAATAAATTAAGTTAGTTAATATTAATATTTAACACATTTTCTTTTTAACCCACCGAAAAACCTTCTCAGTTAGTAATTATTTTTCTGCGTGATAGCTAATGGTATATGCATCAGACATGAAAATAGCATAATTACGACAAAAATCGCTCGATTTTGGTACAAATAGCATCTCATATAGGGTTCTTAAGGAAAATTTCCTAAAAAAAAAATTCAATACTTTTCATCATTAAAATAACCGTTTTCAAAATAAATAATTTTATCTGATATTTTCTTTGCGCTTGAACTTTGGCGTTCTTGATCTCTTTTTTAAACTTGACAAAATGGCTCTAAGATGAACTTCTGTATCTTTTGTATAACATATCCTCCGACAGACTTCTTAAGACAGGAGCGTGCAAGCGAACTAGATGGTAGCGAGATAATTAACATTAATTCCACATACATTTTGTTTCAATAACTTCCTAAAAGTCTACGAAGACTGATGTTTTTTTAGTTTCAGGGACTTGAAACCTTTAGGAACAAAAAAAAAATATTTCTTTGAGGAACATGAACTTTTAAAATTTATTATAAAAAAGGCACAAAACAAGGCAACAACCAGAACTCTATCTTAACCCTCCAAAAGGAAATGTGTCAAATTCAAATCTCAACTCATTTTCACCCTCAAATTATTCCAAACTATTTCACTATTTAAGACAATTATCATTTTTAGGATCAAAACATTAGCGCTAATGTACCTAAATGATACTTAAACAAAATAAACAACTTTTAAGATGTAATTATTGCATAATCCACCCAAATCATGTAATACCTACCTACCGACCTAACTAATTTAAGGAATTTCTTCTTGTTAGCTGCACACATTCTTCAAAAATAAATCAACAAAAAAATAAAGAGCCCCAGCTGGGTCGCACGTATATGGATGAACTTGGTTTCATATACAAAATTCTTTTCAAATTTCACTTTAGGTCTGTTTTTTCGCAAATTTTAACTATTTTTCAAATTTTTACTATTTTGCCAATTTTTACTATTTTGCAAATTTTTACTATTTTACAAATTTGTACTATTTTGCAAATTTTTACTATTTTTCAAATTTTGACAATTTTCGCAAATTTTCAATTTTTTTCGCAAGTTTTTACGATTTTGCTAAATTTCGCAAATTTTAAAAATTTTCGCAAATGCTCACAATTTTCGCAAATGCTCACAATTTTCGCAAATGCTCACAATTTTCGCAAATGCTCACAATTTTCGCAAATGTTCACAGTTTTCGCAAATGTTCACAATTTTTTCAAATGTTCACAATTTTTGCAAATGTTCACAATTTTCGCAAATTTTTAAAATTGTAATGTATGAAAAAACTCGGTTTTGGGAAATTTGTTGAAAAAAACCAAACTGCCATAATTGTTCAGCACATTAGTTCTCGAGCTTAATTTTGTTTCAAATGAAATTTCTTACAAACCCAACACTTGTACCTTTGTCGCAAGTAAAAGTAATCTGGAATAGCTGTCCGCAATTTGTTCGACAACGAATAAAAAAAAAATGAAAATTTGGTATTAATTAGCAAAATTGAATGTGCTGTGCAGGCATGCAAGTAATTATTATTATACCAACCCAAGATTTAGGTAAAAATTATTCGGCACAAAAACTAAAGGAATAAATTATTATTTTATACAAAAAAAAAACCACTGAAAAGAAAACAAAATGAATTAAAAGCTAAATGAGATAATAGCTTAGCTAAGAAGAAGGGACATGAACACAGTCGTAATGTTCCGCCAGAAATTGGAGACAGCACAAATTTGTTTTGAAAATATTCACACTCTTCAAAAAAAAAAAATTACCATGAAAAGATCTTAGAATATTGTATTTACAAATCTGACAATAAAAAATATGAAAGGACATTAATTTAGACACATATACAAAAATGATGAAAATAATATTATAGAAATAACATTTGAAATTGGACGGTGCGTGTTATAAGGTTATGAAGTTAGACAACATTTAGACTGAGTTTAAAAAATCGAAACAAATGTGAAGAGATTTGGTTCTAAGTTTAATTAGTAGATAATTTTCTTTAAAAATGCTTTAAAGAATTTTCTCGAATCCGGGTTATTTGTGGGTTATTCTTGAGTATAGAAGCAAAATGAAAATCAGTACGAGATTTGAGTTAAACGAGAGTTAACTCTGGATTTATTTAAAACATATGCTTTTCTCTCTATTTAAAAAACCAACAAAATATAAAGAAAAACTTGAAGCCAACATTAGTGTGGACATACATTTCAATAAATGTATGTCCAGACTCCAGAGTTAACTGATTAACACTGGTCTAACTTACCACTGAAAAATTGGGATTTAGACCTGAGTTAACTCCTGAAACATGTTTTTTGTTCACTTTAGATTCTGAGTTAACTCGGAAATAACTGAATATATAAGGTTTATTTGATAACGTAAAGTTTTATAAAAATGTTCAAAACCTCAAAATCTATCGAAATCGTATAGTAAGAAATCGCATTATTTTTGTTTGTACCGACAGTAAGTTTTATTAAAAATATATTCTTACTTTTTTTTTGAAGAGTATAAATCAACACACTGCAGTGGAAAAACCGGGCAGGGCACCCAACCAAACAAGCCAGCCATCAGCCAACTGCACAAATATGTCTTTTACTTAAAATTCTGAATGAGGGAAAAAATCAAGAATTAATTCTCTCACAAATCAGAGAATATGAAATATCTTCAAAATAACTCTTATAGTCTTTTAAACAAAAATGAAATTCGCACTGTAAAGCGCGATGACGGCGACACGGCCGGCGCGCGGCAAGTCTGCGCACATAAGGACCGCTCTCTCGTGCGCTCTTGTCACATATTTTGTAACTTTTTGGTGTCAGACCAAAGAATTATTTGATTATTTGGCGCGGAAAGAAGGAGAAGGTGGTGGAGGGGGGGGGGGGGTTAGTTAGTGAGTTGTGCTGGGCAGGGCAGTGCAGAAAAATTAGAAGGGATTGTGTAGTGTGTATAGGTACAGGAAGATGGAATTGTTCAAGGAACGTGCAAGTTGTTCGTAGGATTAAAACAAATAAAAAATACAAAAGCCAGAACAAGTAGTGTTGTTAATGGGCTCACTGCAGTGTACAACAGCAGGGCCGGCACATTTTTTTTTTTTTTTTTGTATTTTGATCGTGAATCTGTGTATCCGATGCTGCATGCAGCATACTGTATGGTGTCGTTCTTTAGATTCATTTAATTTGATTTTAATTTTTTGTTGGCGGAATCACTCGAGACTTAATATTAGGTATGTAGCCAGTAGCATACCCGCCGATTATTACCGCTGGAAGTTCTATATAGTTTTTTTTTGTTTGTTTGTTAATTTGTTGTGTCTTCTATGAAATGCGCAATATTTCATAGTTTTTGAGTAAACTATCCGCAATCGAAATAAAATTCACTTAAAGTGGTTTTTGATTATTATTATTTCGTGTTTTGTTAAATTATTAGATATTATTAGATTTTTATAGATGGTGCAGTATATTGTTGTTGTTGTTGAATTGGACTTTTGTGTGTGTGCATTTTCAAAAGAGCCTTTTAGATGTGCAGTAAGTAGGTACCTATAAGAGAATTTTTGTTTTATTCTTGGTTTGCAGGGTGGGTATTAAATCACTGGCGGCTTAATATTCTTCTCAATTGATAGGGTTAGACAATAATTAGACAGCAATTGCAGGAAATGTCACAACGCACACAAGTAGTGTTGTACTGAAAAATGTTTAAGCATCCTTTTTATATGTTTTCGGTTGTGAGTATAGATATAATTCGTTTTGTGTTTTTTTTTTTTTTTATTTTGATAATTGCCCGTAGAGTAGATACAATAATGGGGAATTCATTATAGGAATGTAATTTTTAATAAATGATAATTAAATTTTAATAAAAACAAATTCTTATATAAAAAAATCTTGTTGCCTTCAGCTTCGTATATATTTAGATTTTAGAGGATAGAAATGGTTTTGAACTGGATTATTTCTTCGCGAGGGAAAAACTATAAAGCAAACGATAAAATATTACAGTCTTCTAAAAGGGATGGCCTAGCCTAAATTTTTATTTTATATTAACCTTTGTTTAAAATAATGCCATGAGCATTCTAATTTTTTGATTCACTCCCGAAAAATTGGTCATCAGATTTCCATTAAATGCGCCATCAACCAAAATTCAAATGGTTTTAGTTAAAAGGTGTCATCGGATTCCGTTATATAAGGATGACCATATTAAGTTTTCTGAATTTTATACAAGTCAGATTCAGTTATAATATCGATAAAGGTTGTCACAAAAATTGTTAGCAAAAATATAATAATTATACAAACTTAGTGATGCTTTCTCTTCGTGGCTGAAGTAAGCTCGTCGCCTCGGTGTCCAAGATTCTTCCTTAATTCCTAATTTCCATTTATTTTATTTTTATAATGAAGGTTTTCATATTCCGATTACGTTTTTTAAAATAAATAGAAATACAAAACAAATTTATTTTAGTTAGAATTTCTAACATTGAAGTATTTTATAAATTGTTGTTCACAATAGTTTTTGTCTTCATTATATTGATATAAATAACATGGTATTTCTCTTATAAAATAATTAACAATGTATTTTGTAGTATATAAATACAATATATTAAGCATTACAATAGTTAAGTTGGCACGCCACTTTACGACGATATACAATATTATTATTTACAATTTTCTTAACGCTTGTTAACTTAAATTATACATTGATTAATAATACAGTAAAACCTGGTTAAGAGAAACCGGCTTATGTGAAACAATTTTTGCATTTTTGCGGACTAATTATACCTATAAAACACTTCGCTTAAGTGAAACTTGCTCAAGTGAAAAACTCGGATCCTGACATATTTTCAGTTAAATTTTATATTTTTCATTTTCTAGGCAACTCCAAAAATTTCCCGTTTCAATTTTGATAGCTTTAAATTTTCGCTTAATAGAATTTTTGAATTCGCTTAAGTGAATTTTTTTTGCCACTTAAGGGAGCCTCGTTTAAGTGAAAAAAGACTGAAAATTTGCCGTTTCTCTTAAGCGGGTTTTACTTTATCATGTTGTAACAATAAGGGCCTGATTATTTACATTGAGTACTTTTTGCTATAATTTACATTTAATTGTCTTATTAAATGTATTTTTGATCTTAATCGAATGTTCGCTTCACGTCTCGGATTGTTCAGGTCCGGTGAAAGGCCTTTGTTACGACCCGATAACGGATTCTCTATATAATGTACTAGATTGGTACCCACACATTTGGACGAGAAAGAAAGAAAGACAACTTTATTATTTTTTCACCTCCCCTTATTAAATCTGTGGCTATAAGTAAATGTGAACTGAAAAAAGGAAGTAAAAAATTGTATGGAAGTTTATAAATTCTAATTTTGTTCGAGTTAAATGACAATACATACATATGTACATAGGTGTGTAGGTGGTGCACAGCGAAATGTGCAGTATAATGTTTTTGATTTGATATTAGAAATTTGCAACGTGTTTTTTTCATGAAATAAATAAAAGATATTATTTTAAATAACTTAAAAACACTTTTATTTATTTATTTACTTAAATGCAAATAAATAAATAAAATAAATGTTTTTAAGTTATTTAAAATAATATCTTTTATTTATAATGTTTTTATAAATTCTTATTTCTATAGGTGGGTAGGTATATAATTAGGGTATATTGTATATAGGTGTCGTAATGCTTTTTTACAAACCTAGCAGATTTATTTTTTTTTTGCTTAGTATTAAGTTCCAAAATTCTAAGACCTGTAATTTATAAATTCACACCTGCCGGAGGATTTAAAAGTGGATTAAGTTGCGATGTCTCAACTCAAATCACTAATTTTAATGTTAAAGTCCCTTTCACGCATATTTCTTTCCTCTATAATTGCCGAAAATGAAATGTTTACTGATTTATTCCTCAAATATTAAAACGAAGAAACTTCTTGGACTTGATTTAATTCGCTCATTCACTTGAGCAAGTATGATACCTACAACAATTGCAATCACTCAATTTATTATTTTCTATTTCATGATGACTCATTTGCACAATTTTCAGATTGCATTATTTTTTTTTCTTTTGTTTTTTTTTCTATTCATTAATTTTTGTTTGTCTTTTTATAACCACAACGTTCCTCCATTTTCATTTCCTCAATATAATATCACATACATATTTATGTGCCAACAACGATCACCATTATGGATAAAAAAAAACTTTTCCTTTACAGAGAAATTTTATCATAAAACATTATTACATTAACAACCAAATACAAAAAGAATAAAAAAGAAAAAAATTTAAATACAACAAACGTACTTGGTGTCCCGTTTTTTTCTTGGGCTGGCATTTTTGTCTATAATTGTTTTTTATAGGTCTTCTATTATAGTCAATGAGCATACAACATTGTAAAAAAGGAACACGCAGACAAGAGCTACCGCATATTCTTATGAGTTTTATAGTTAAATACCTTCCGTATGTTCTTTTTTTTCTATTTATTTATTTTTTCCAAAAGACATGGTAATTTTTCAACAAAAAAAATGAAAAGAAATATTGTTCTTAATTGTTCAAGAAAAAGTGGCTCTAAGCATTTTGAAAATGCTGTCTTAACTTTTTTAGGTCAGTCGTTCTTGCTAAATTATGCCGATTTTTTTTACTGAAATTGTACAACTGTATAAGTTTAAATTTTTTTAAAAACGTGTATCAATATCTTGATACTGGATCAACGAAGATAAAAATTATCTTTTATTCAATTAAATTGGCCTTAATCAACTCCAAATAAAGGACACAATTTTTTCAGATTTTTATTGTTATCATTTATAGTCGTTTTATAAGAAGGGTAATTAACATGAAATTAAAAAAAAAAAAACTATAGCTATATTAATAAACTGAAATAAAACATGAATTATCTTTTATCATAAGCAGAGTTAAGTGCAAAAATAAAATTGAAATTAATTCATGTTAATTAGTGAGTAATTAAATTAAAAATTAAATTAATAAATTGATTGATTAATAAATTGAAGTAAAGTCATGTTAATTAGTTAATTCACCTATGCACAATGTACATTATATTAATGAGTAATTGAATTAAAAATATTTAAGGTATTTTTGCCAAAGACCAGGGATAAAAAGAAATACGCTGTTGACATTTATACATTATATGTTATTTACAAGCTCAAATGAGAAGACATATTGTGTGCAAAAGTTTACACTTTTTGAGAAAATTTAAATATGCGTGCAGAGTAAATAATAAAACTCTTTGTTCTTCTTGAATGTAATACATTTTCATTAAGACTTGCTATTAAACGTCAATTAGCAGTTCATTTTTTATTAATAATGCTTTAGTTGATATGTGAATTATAAGATAATGATCATTTTTTATAGTTATTAATATAGAGTTTTAGAATAAAACAAGCTATTAAAAAACAACAACAATACCTACAATCATATTCAAAAAGTTGTTCGTAAGCCAGAAATCTAGTCTTTTTTTGCTTTTCAAGTTCTTTAGCTGTTCACTATTGAAAAAAAAATCATTTCCAAACTGAAAAATTTAGAAAAAAATTGCATATTTGAACATATGGTTTCCCAAAAGGAAGCCACAGCGGCTTACTTTTCTACCAAATATTTCCTTAAAAATCTCCCCACTTTCCCCATAATATACCTCTCTTAATAATTTCCACGCTTCGAACATTTCAATTTGAAACCTATAGTTATTTTAAAGTGTTTGCTTTTGTTAACCATCCAATTAAGTTAAAACTAACTCTTGGAGAAGGGTGGGGAGGTCTTGTCCCCTCCCTTTGCATTTCAAATTGTTATTGCTAAATTAATAAAATTCAAATTTGAATTTCTTTCCTAGCGAATTGGATTAGGTATCTACAATTTTAAAGCAAATCTGTCCAACAACTTAAGTTCTCTCTCAGACCATATCTACCTATACTCAAATCAGCCTCATTAAACGAAAAAAAAATCTAAACTGAAACTCTTGCGGTCTCTTGTTTTCATTTCAGAAATAAGAAAATAAAATAAAATGTATCGCGCACCACACATCAGCTCTAATTCCACGAATATGGAGATTTTTCAGAAAATCCACAATCCAACGACCCAGGTCTCATCAATATATCCCACACACCATGATATGTGAAACTGTGCGAGCTTCCTGATGAAATGAAACCCTCAAGACCTCATCAACAACAACTCTCTCGACACTCAAGACACCCAAGAGCTCTCTATATGTATAACGAAAATCGGTCTCAAATCTTCTTTGACAAAAATGATAAACAAACGAAACACTTTTAACCAAGAAAAATGCTCGGTGGCCGCGGCCGCGGCATAGCGGTCGGGGTTGAAGGACGATGAGCAATGCTGATATATTAAAATCGCCACCCGTTTTAAAATTGAAATTCTACAAACAGTCGCACAGCCGGCAAAGAGGATAGGATTTCCACATGGAGCCTCTAGCATCAGTTTGGTTGGTTTTGTTTTTTTTTTTTATTATTTTTTTAGTTGGACCCCAAATTCACAATTACCAACAAATTGTTAATATTGCTAGCCAAGGTCCTCCCGTGCCCCTTCTGTCTGAAGCTGCTTGAATACCCAGTTGTCGAGGAGTTGTTTGAAACTAAATCAGTGGCGGCTCCCGCGAGAAGCTGGAAAAACTGTGGTCGACTCAGCTGCTTTTTTTTTTTGTTATTTTTATTTTTTTTTTTTTTTTTTTTATGTAAAGCAGTCACACTCCCTTTTGACGGATTCATGGGGAATTTGTGTGCACCAGCACCAGCAGCAGCAGCCAGTTGGCCGTCTGTCCACCGTCATCGTCGTCGTCATTCCACATAACAATAATTGTGTATTTCAATGTGACTCGCGGACTGCAGATATTTTGTATCGGACAAAGATTTAATATACAAACAGAAAAAAAATAAATTAAAATGAAATGATTTTCTGTGGAAGTCTCTTCACATATGTATATCGGACATAACTTGATGATCGTGTCGTAAACCAACCTTCAGAACGAGAAACTGTTGATTTAAAAAAAAAACAAATATTTCCCTTGCTCCCTATATAGATCCTGAGCCGTTCGTTTCAAAGTGATATTTGGGTTGTCTTAAGGTTGAAGTTCCGATAACTGATAAGATGGAGAGCGATGTGAGGCAATGATTAAAGCGAAGCTTCATAGTCTTTCCTTTTTTGTATTGTGATGTTTATTCTAAAGCTCTCCGATAATGGCGAAATCCAGCAGAAATTTTCATTCAGAACTGTATCATAAATGATTGACATAAGTGAACAAAACCTTCGAATCTGAATTCATTTCTAAATCGATTTAAGTAAAAGTCTTGTTTTTGTATTATGTAGAAGTTTTTGAACTGCCACTTTGATTCTGTTATAGTGATTTCCGTCTTTTTGGCCCCAATACTAATGGCTTAGAAGAATAATTACACCAATGAAAAGTTTACATTAGGTGTGTTTTATTCATTGCTGCATAGCCAGCGCAGCAAAAATTTCCCTTGGCAAACAAAAACAATTTGATTGCTGGCGGAAAAGAAGTCAGTAAAAAAAAAGATGGCTGTGCTGGCGATAGAGCTTTCAATTATTGAAATGAACGTATAGAGTGAGTGATCGTTTTATTCAGACTTGTGCTGCGCTGGCTATGCAGCAATGAATAAAACACAGCTATTATATTTTCGATAAAAGCTGCGAACCTAAAACAAAAATAAATGAGAATGTTGGTCAAAATAAGAAGCTAAAATTGAATAAACAAGTACCTATACATCTTATGAGATTTTTAGAGTAGGTACAAATAAAGAACAAACAATAAATAAATAAAACAAATATTTTTTCATCTGAAATTTCGAAGATGATAAACAAACAGACAAACTAATGGGGTTTTCCATTGGTCAATTCAGATTTCAGTAAAAAAAATTGATTTTTTCCTTCGCGAATGGAACACAATTCAAATTGATTTTTTTTTGCCACTGTATTGGTGTACTTTCTTGTCTGTGCGGCATAGCTGTCAAATTTTCATTCAAACTTGTTGTCTTTTGAAAAGTGTATGCAGTAAATTTCATATTAAGCTGCTTCCATTTTTTAACAGGATTGTATTTATTTTAACAATTTCAGCAAATGTTTCCCAAAACGAATAAATTTCAAATCAAAAACCACATTTGTAAATGAGGGGTAAATCTGCCGAAAAATTTAGATTTGCAAATTTGATTTAAAACCAAAAATAAATCAACTTATTGCCCAATAGAAAACAAAAAGAGGGGAAATTGTGTTTTTGACAGATAAAAATAAATTGATTTATTTTACAAATGAAAATAAATATCCAGCTCTATTTTTCTGACAGTTCGTTCTGACAGTTTCCGCACACTTGTACGTTTTTGTTTTTTTTCTTCATTATAAACACAGTTAATAATATCGGGAATAAAATTAGGTAGAAAAACATCTTTGTTAGATTTTAATGGTCACAAAAAAATTATTTTCAAAACGTCACCTTGAAAAAACGAATCAAAGACCCTGTTTAGATTGTGACATGCTCACTACGTAGTGAATAGTAATGTCGTGTTAACACTCAAAATTTCTCAGTCATGAGTATCGCTGAACTCTGATGGAGTATCTCTGAATTGAAACATTTGATTCTGAGCACCATGAAACCGGAGTTTAATATTAAATAAATAAGTAGTCGCAAAATATAGCAGAAAATGCAATTTTAGTAATTAAATCTACTTCAGCATCTTTGCTGTTATCAATCCATCAATTCAATAAGCATTTTTTGCGTCTAAGCTTGACCAATTACACATTTTTATTCTCATCTACCTTACCCTTCAACGAACATGCCAAAAATGAAAAAAACTACATTAAATGGAACATGTCGGATATGAAACATGACTGCTTACTACAATCTTTATGTTTTCTTCCTGATTGTCGCCTCCCTTTCCACCTCACCGATACCACCTACAAACTGCCGTCACTACGTAGTGGGCAGTTACAATCTAAACAGGGTCAAAAGTAACGAGTGACGTTTTAAAACCGTTATTTTTTTAATCAATGCATTTTCTCATATAAATGTTTTTTTTTACTGTGGAAATAACGAGCAAACATTAACATTAAGCATTTTTGATAGCTTATTTCTAAACTTCGTATAACTTTCAACCAGATGTTAAAAGACCTAGAAAAATCACTGGCGGAGCATTTTAAACAACCTGATGTTAAGGTATAAGCATAATATACGATATTACATACTTAATAATTTATTAACTTTAAAGCTCTTTACTAAAATGTTCATAGTTGTTTTAAACATTTTTTAACTAATATCATACCTAAACCTAATAAACTTTAGCTGAATACGCCCAAAAAAGTGACAGTTCGTTCAAAAAAGTAAGCAAACATAACATTTTAAATTTTAAATTGTCAAATTGACATTTTGAGTAGGTAAATAGATAAAATACGCACATTTGATGAATTTTACTTTAATAAAATGAAAAAAAAATATAGTAAGATGCTCAAACTCCTTTAAAATTTGCAAAATTCTGTTTTTAACATATAATCATACTAAAAATTCTTAAACATTCGTTTAAAATTTTGCGCCTTTGCTTTAAACATTTCGGGTACCTACCTATACCTTAGCTTTTTCATATTCATCGATTTCGAGTTAAGTTGAGAAGTGTAGTAACGAACTTACTCTTGTCACACTTCACAGTTTGTATACATTCTTTTTATTTTAAAGAGTTCGGCTCAGTCTAGGAACTTAATTAGTTTTTTAATTTCTAAATCCCAAAGATATTAGGCGTCATTTTTTTTTAAACGACCCTAACGATAAATATCTATAAGAGTGGTGGTTAATTGTTTTCTTTATAGATTGAAATGTTTATTGGTGTGACCACCAAATCAGAACCGATCGTAAAATCTTTAAATTAAGACTACATTGTCTTAGCATTTAGCAATACAATGTATTTAATTTTTTGTTTATAATAATGATTTTGTTTCTATTTGCTCTATTTGGTTTATTTCTATATCGCTTCATTAAAAATCATTCCAAAGGAAAAGATTCAAGAACTTTATTTTAAATAAAACTCGGAAGTTTATAATTGTTCTGCCCTTAAGGCCGACGAAACTAAATCTAAACATCAAAAGTAAGAGATGCCATCATTGTAATTACAATGCAATAGGCGTTTTTCTTTTTTAAGCTATGAGTAGAGCCGCGGAGCTAACGGAAGTCAACTCTGAGCAGAGTATGATCGATCAGAGCTCTCCGATATTTAGTAACTAATTATGAAACAGACCTCAGCAGTGAATTGTCATTATATAGGTCTGTTTAGTAATGGGAAATGAAATGTTGTAAAAAAAAAAGAGTTATCATACAATATTTTCCAAATTATGTTCCAAAATCAAATAAAGTAGGTCGAATTCAATTTTATTATTTATCTACACATTTTTCTTTATAAATGCGCACAATTGAATTAAATGAAAATAAAAAAAGTTAAAAGTGTGCATGCGTGCGTGCTTCTGGTTTTCTTTTTGTCTTTAAATCCAGGACCCATGTTCTGTAACTCGGCGATAACTTTTTGAGGCGATAAACGGCGAAAAATGGAACAAAACCCATAGGATTCCTATGAGTTTTGTTCCATTTTTGTTCCATTTTTCGCCGTTTCTCGCTGCGCTGTCCAGGACCCATGTTCTGTAACTCGGCGATAACTTTTCGCAGCGAGAAACGGCGAAAAATGGAACAAAACTCATAGGAATCCTATGGGTTTTGTGGTGCCATGTCATAAGGCCATGTGTCAAAAGGCCATATTGGGAAATATGGCCTTATGACGCATTCGAAATGTGTCATAGGGGCATACTGAAACATATGGCCACTTGACACTTTACCAAAGTGTCATAGTGCCATATTTTTTTGCGACTTAAGGCCATATCTAACTATGGCTTCATAATATTTACTTGCGTTAAGTGAAAAAATATGATTTGTTTTTTTTTTTTTAATCCAGAATCTTTAAATGCAAAAGAAACTTTGCATACACCCAACCTCGCACCTACCCCAAATCCTATAGTGTGCCCAGGCAGGGGGGTTGCAGGGGGGCAGCATGCCCCCCCATATATACCTCACTGTTTATACGCCGTAACTGAATTACAGTTAAAGTGTTGGACAAAAACATTTGGCCAGGTTTATTTATCAAACAAGGAAAGACGGTTGAAAGTGACATAAAGCCATATGGCCCTATGTCTTTTTTTATTAAAGAGTCAAAAGGCCATAAGTTGGAATATGGCCTAGTTACACTTTGTGAAAGCGTCATAAGGCCATATTTCTTAATATGGCCTTATGACGCATGGCCTTATGACACGGCACCGGTTTTGTTCCATTTTTCGATTTTCGTGAAATCGACTCTGGACCCATGTTCTGTAACTCGGCGAGAAACGGCGAAAAATGGAACAAAAGGCGATAACTTTTCGAGGCGATAAACGGCGAAAAATGGAACAAAACCCATAGGATTCCTATGAGTTTTGTTCCATTTTTGTTCCATTTTTCGCCGTTTCTCGCCACGAAAAGTTATCGCCTAGTTACAGAACATGGGTCATGGGTCCAGAGTCGATTTCTTCTCTTTTCAATAAAAAAAACGGTTATCTAGTGCCGAAAGAACGATTTTAGAAGCATTCGACCTTCCGGACGAACAAACGCGAAAAGTCTGTTTGACGTTCAGAAAGAAATTTGTGTCGTGCATTTTTTTTATAACTCTAAGCAAACAAATCGGTTTAGGATCCGCTTATACAAAGCCAACAATAGCTGGTATGAACGACTTCTCATGCGAGTCCAAATACGAATCCTAAATACTTACTTTGTCGGTTCAAATACTTTTTAAGCTAGTCTTTAGCTCCCTATGTGAAAATAAAAAAATAAAATATATATATATAATCATTTGCATCAAAAAATTGAAGATGTTCTTAAACGCAAACTGCTACAAAAGTCAATTGTTCGTAAGCCTCAAGCAAGAGCATTATATTTCCGATAACGCAGTTTGTTAAAGTTATACGTAGGTATGTTCGATAACATCATTTGCAGCGCAACTCTTTAGTAAAAAAAATATAGTTGAGGACAAAAATATTGAGCGTGTTCGGTTAACGTCAAATGCGTTCGCAACAAAATTGACTGACGCTGGTTAAAAATATTTTGTGAATGTAGAACCGTTGCATAATTTGACGAAAGCAATATCTTCATCAAAAAATGAAAATTATTTGACAATCAAATTGAAATTAATTTTGACGTATTCGAAAACAGGTCCTTAGGTGCCAGTTATAGCGATCAGGAAAAACTTTCAAATAGATTATTTAATAGGTTTTCATTCGATTTGTAACGCAATTGATGCACTAATCGATGGCAAATAACTGAAAGAATTTTGTGTGTCAATAAAATTTTCAATTTAACAAATATTTTTTGTGAAAAATGTACTTATTTTAATTTTAATTTTTTGACATTTCCAACTTTGACAGCCTGTGCAATATATTACCTTTAATATGTGTACTGTGCTTAGAATCATCCTTCACTTGCGCATTTAATATTGTGAGAATGGGGGTGAAAGCCGAAACTAAAAACACACTGCCTTTACAAAATTTGTAAAGTCATTCGATAGATAGAAGATAAAAGAAAATTTAAATAAAAGACGTGAAGTCCGAAACAGATTTTTTTTTTAAAGCATATTCTTATGTCGTTTTCTATTGGATTTTCGGACTGTTTTACTCCTTTTTGATTCCAATCGAATAAAAAAAAACATAGGCTTCCGAAATTTACTAGCGAATGTCGGCATTAAATAAAATAGTTTCCTCTAGAATTTATCATTTTTGACAAATAATTTGAGAATAATAGACATTTTCGAGAAATCGGCCATAAACGACAAATCGTTCCGAAAACATTACATCGGAATAGCCGATCGAAGGTTTTTGTATAGTAGTATATAGGAATAAAAGAGGGATACAAAAGAAATAGGTACTCTCTCGAAACATCTAAGCGAAAACGACATAAAAAGTAGGTATGTACGTAGATGGCGCAAAATTAATCACCCTATCGGAAGATGTTATATTTTTTGCAAATAGCGTCGTACGTCATTCATATTTGATATTTGTGAACTAGACAGCTGCAGTATATACAAACAGACAAGCAATGGAGCGCTATACGGTCCAAATAAAGATTTCTATCACTCAAAATCCTTTTTTTTTTTTGTATTTAGTAAAGAAGTAATTGAAAAACAAAATTGAATGATTAATTTTGCGCCACCTGTATGTACTTTATGATTTGAAGCATGGCTTTTAAGCTGGCTTAAGGAAAAACCTACTTTGGTCTTAACACTTTTCTTCGTAAAATCAAATAATCTTGAAAAACAATTTCCGAGAAAAACCTATAGTTTTTTTTTACCTTTGACGAGAAGTTCAAAAAATTAAGTCCGGATCTATTTTGCATCGATTTCACCAGAATCGAGATTACCGAATTTGTAGAAGAAACAAAGTTCCGTAAAATAACGAAAATCCATCTTTTTTCCATTGGGTGTGTAGATATTATAGCTTCACTTTATGTAAAAAAAAATACGTAGGGGGAATACTCGTATATGATAGATGATTGATATATTTTTTTTCAAAATTCTATATTAAATTTCCACTATATTAGTGTTTGTCCCTTTCAATATTTTTTTTTTATATTAAAAACAAAGGCTCAGTTCTACTGCCGCCCCCAGTTTACACATTATAAACCAAATAAAAAGAAAACAAGATTTAAATATGATCTGAATTTCAAAAGTCAACTTAAAGTGTCAATCATAAGAAAAATTGAGCATACAAATCTTAAAAAAAAAAAAATAAAAACAAAAACAAATCCAAGACAAACAGCAGCAGCAGCCAAAAACCAAAAGTCTTTACAAACATGGAAATAGAAAAAACATGACATATCTTTCATTTTTACTTGCTCTATAAGGCAAGTATAGGATTCGTTAAAATTTGAAAAAAAAAAAAAAATAGTTTATGGATTTTTTTTTTTAGTTCTTATCGTTTCTTCATTTTGTATGTACATATAGTCAGAAAATCTATAATAGTACAAGAATAAGACTGTACAAGAAAAGTCAAATATATCTTCGATTAATCTTTGACAGGAGTTTGGTTTGAGAGCGCAACGTGGCCGGTCGTGCCTTGCACACCGTGCTTTTTCCGAAGATTTTTCTCCAGTTAGTTTTTTATTGGTTCCTGTGCCTCTTCACTGGGACCGATGACACTCGTTCTCACTTACCGTGAAAGTGAATTACCACCAGGCAGAGTCCTTTGGGGAGGGGATTCCTGCATGGCATCAGGAGAGGCTTCTCCAGCAACAGATTAGTTCCTGAGCCTCGTGCCAGGCCTATACCGTTCCCGTTTACCGTCAAAACAGTCTACCAGGCAGTTTCCTTGGAGGGGGATACCTGCTCGGTAATATGGACATCTCTATCTACAGCAACTTAGTTCCTGTTCAACATCACCAAACTGGAACCTAACCCCGTTACTCCGTTTACCGTTACAACGGACTACAGCTGGAACAAATATTCTACTAGCAACAGATTCAGCGCAAGCTGGCAGATTCTCCAAGCGAGGCCATCACAGTGTGTACCCAGATGGGTAAATTGATTTCAAAAGAATGGACGCTTTACCATCATCTTCAACTTTTCACAACAGATACCATCTTAAACAAAGGTGATGATCATCAACATAATCGAAAAAATAATAATCTATTTGTAATGTCTTAAATCATTAATGTCTTAATGTAATTTGTGACCTTTTTTACATATCGTTTAACTTTGTTTTCATTGCCAGGAATTTTTTTTTAATGTAACTGTGAAAGAAGTGAATGTAAAAATAATCGGAACAGTTCTTTTTATTATAAAACTGTGATAACAAGATTTAACTGTATTGAGCTCTCGCTCAAAAAAACAGATTTCATTTCCTATAGAATTCTATGGCATATTAGTTTGTGAGGTATTTGTAGGTATTGTATATATGTATATATTTTTTACCCATTGCAACAGCCAACACGTAACTGAAACATTGCTCCTGAGCAAGAGCAGAATGACTATATATTTTATATATTATAAGTGACAGCCACGAGGCTTCCCATAAATTTAACTAGATAGAGCTGCAGACAATACATTATAGCCGCAGTTAACATAGCTTTGCTAAGTAAATATATATACTGAATTGTACTCTGTAAAATGTTCTTATAAGTCTCAATAAAATTCAATTCAATTCAATTAATCTTCGACAATATGTATTTGTTTTTTAGAAGCATAAAAAATTATTATCTTGGATTAAAATCGTTCGTTGTAAAATTTTATAATTTGTCTTAAAGATCCTAACTTTTATTTTAAAATCAAGAGCATTGAGTCATAATGCTTCGATAATTCTTTGCTAACGAAAACCCGACTTATGTACAATATGTATTTGTTTTTTTAGAAGCACAAAAAATTATTATCTTGGATTAAAATCGTTCGTTGCAAAATTATATAGTTTGTCTTAAAGATCCTTAATTTTATTTTAAAATCAAGAGCATTAAGTCATAATGCTTCGATAAGCCTTTGCTAACGAAAACCCGACTTCAGAAATAATTTTATATATATGTAGTTAAAGAGCGCATACCGCGTGATTAGACTTGATGGTTTTTTTTAGTTAGGCTTTCATTGTGTATATATACTTTGTACATAGAAAATTAAAGTTAGCTTCTGTAAAGCTTCCAATTACAGCCTAAAAAAAGTGTTATTTACATACCACATTGTCCAACAATTTGTAGATTTTATAATATAAGATTTGTTGTTGTTACAGCTATAGTGAGGTACGCACATTTTGGCGGATCAATCTTGCAATAGTATTGTCATGAAAAAAATAATGAATTTAATTAATTAATATTAAACTGTTCAAAATTTAAATTAGCTAATATAAGTTCAAGTAAGTACGTGCGACCCAGTTAAGGATTTTATTTTTTTAAGGTGTTCACCAGCAGCTCAAAACGATAAAACTAGTTACCTCCAGCTCTAATGTCCGCAGATTATTATCAAAAAAAAAAAAAACAAACAATATCTACAAAAAAAAGTGTCTAAACCTCACATAAATGAAATCGAAGACATTATTTTATTTGGCTTGGATTAGATTTTTTTTAAATTTTTGTAAAGAAAACAATGGGACTTCAAACTGTATACACACATTATTTTTCCATTAAAAGATACTCCGAAGTGGGTTACCCCGCATCCAACCAAACAACCAAACGGTTATGGTCTCCATAAGAATCTATTTATTTGCTTGTTCACTTCAATCAATTCGTTAAATTAACCTTTTTTTTTGAATTGAATGTGTTTGGAGTATCGCTGTGAGTGCAGTCAGTAGGCATGTAGTTACATTTGTACATACCTATACTTCTTACCTACATGCGACTTCAAAATTAAGAAAAGATGGAAAAAAAAAAATATTTGGAAGATAATTTTTTTTTTTGAGTGGTTGTCATTGTCATTGTCCGAATACCAATCGATTGACATTAAAAATGATTGCGCAGCTCCAATTGCATTTAAAGACAGAATATCCGAGGAATTTTTTTTTGTTAATTTGATTTTTGGGGAAAGTGGAATTTGGGGATTAAAAATTGTTGTATCTTTATATGCTAATGTATATAATATGCTCTCTCATGTTCGATATTATGAATTGAAATTTGTTCGATATTATGTTCAATTTATAGACAAAATTGATTTAACATTGAAATTGTATTGTACCATTGTAAGTAAATAAAGATTTAGATTTACAATTATTGTACCTAATACTTCTATATATTAAATAAAATATGCACAATTGGGTCAAAGCTTATATTATACACATAGTTCAAGAGTATAAAGTAATTAAGAATTGAATTTACATGTTTTTTGTTAAATAATGTCTTTACCTACAATGAATTAGGAGACATGTTGAAGAATTAGTACAAATTATCTATGTAGAAAAATGATCGGTTAAAAACAACGTAAGACTCGGTCAAGTTAAATAATAAACATTGTTAATATACAACCTGCAAACTCACCAGGTTAAATTGTACGAGTCAACTTGTTTTAACAAAATTATTTAAATTTACACACTGATTCGGTTAAAGTGTACTGTGTACCTATACTAAATTTTATTGAACTACTTGTGCGTTAGTTTGTTCGGTTTCAATAATCAATTAAGTTAGTTAATGAAATTATTAAATCGCTCCTACTAACCAATCTATACTCAGCGATACCAAGCTATACTCGTAACATAAGCGATCTTTAAAATTGCAAATCTTAACCAAGTTTCTCCATTAATATAACCTTTTAAGATTTTTATTTTAATCGAGTGGACTTCGTTAGAATTAAGGTAGTGAACTATGTAATTTTTACCCTTGATTACGTAATATTTTACACATCTATTTTAACACACCGAATAAATTTATCGGTTAGTAATTATTTTTCTACATGTACGAACAAAATTGATCATCTTTTTGAACGAAGCTTAAGAAGCTGTCAGCCTCTTAATTTAAAACCAATGTGCATCGGTATATGTCCTTTCAAACTCTATCCTAACGCTCGCGCTGTTTTAACATGTTAAGCACCTTCATGTTGGTTGTTTTTTTGTTAAAACGTATAATTTGAAAATAAACATAAATACCTAATCATTTAATCCCTTATATTAAGGGAGCTTTTAACGGCCTTTAGTCCATATAGTAATTGGCGATTTCAGTTGGACTCATCACTTGGATCAGTGAGAGCCTTGTCAATATAGCCCAGTCCTTATGTATAAAAAAAATTTGACTGTACACTTTTCTTTCAAAATTCGTTAGAGGGAGTTATTAGGAGCATATTTATAGTTTTTTTCGGGGAAAATCAAGCTGGAGCTTGAGCCGCCATTTTGAATTTTCTAAAAAAAATATTTAGAAAAAGAAAAACTAAAAGGCGAGTGTTTGACGAAAAATTGATTAGAGCATTAAATACTAAAAACAAAAATTCTACTTAATAATGAAAAATCTTGAAAAAATTAGTTTCCAAATTTCGTTTTTCATTTTTTTTTTGTTTTTAAAAATTTTGAGTTTGAAAATTATTTTTCAAAAATATCTCCTTATAAATAATTTGATATATAGAAAAAAAGAATTAAAGAATGGATTTCTGGCTTTAAAAAAAGATATAAAATGACACGGTTAGTGTTGCTGTTGTTCTTAAATATTTTTTTGTTTCTATTTCACGTAATTTTTTTTAAGAAAATTCCATGACTGCGGCTTAGGTATCAGCCCGATTTTCCCGGAAAAATACGCATATGCTCCTAATAACCCCCTCTAACGAATTGTGGAAGAAAAGTGTACAGTAAAATCGCAGTGTTTAAAAGAATCTTTGCGATCGAAAGGAAATCAAAAGAGAAACGAAGCTCAAAAATTGCTGTAGTTGCGTCCAAAAGCAGTCTTTAGTATAAGTTCAACTCATTTTATATAGATTTCATGACGATTATCTATTAAAGCTGGAACGTTTTTATCTTTGCTTGCGGCATTAGTTTTAAACGAAGATTTTTTTATAATATACTAGCTGACCCGCCCCGCGGTTTCGCACAGGATTACAAACTTATAAGTATCGTGAAAAAATTACAAAATAAAATATAAATAAATAATATGACAGGCAATGTCAATCCCCAATGGCCGAACCCACCAGCTTATTTCATATTTGGATCTTTAGAATCTGTGAATCCAAACACTATATTCACTTTGCATCCTTGTTTTTATCTCTTATATCCGCACCAAAGTTTTGCGGTTCAAAAACAAAACATTAATTTGGCATACGCAATTGTACCTTAAAAAAAATGTAAAAAGCCTTCTATTCCCCGCAGGACATTTTATCATATTTCGTATAGCTGTTACCCATCTGCTTCGCTAAGCTTCCGGAGCCCTCAACTTTTATTCATAGGCTATAAAATATAGTATCTTATAGGTAACCTCATTTAAATGATGAAAATATTAAGCCATTTAGGCAACAAATATCTATATCTCTTAAGTGATTCCCTATAAATATAACCGTAAAAAAGTTTTACATATTTACTTTACCCATAAATCCATGATATCTTGAATTAAACCTTTCAAACACAAAAATAATATATAAATATACAGGGTGTCCCGAAATCACCGCCTCAGAAAAAAACCATGAGTTCCTGAGGTCATTTCAAGTCGAAACACAAGAGGTGATTTTCTCGTTTTCTCTTCGTTCTTTGATTGCCTCTAACTTTGCCAAACTACAGCCGATTTTTGAAATCTTGTTTTTATTTAAACAAAAACAGTTAAAAATTTGTATCAACTATACAACTTTTTTCTGTGTGGATAACGGTTTTCCCGCAATTTATTATCAAACACTTTTTTTTAAGCATTTTAAGGTTGTTTTTTGACTTCGATATGATTAAAAAAAAAAAACACGTTATTAAGTATAATTTTTTTCTTTTTATTACTAAAGCCCAATATGTGTTCTTAAAAATACTTAACAATTTTTTTTTCCTAAAAACACATTTAAAATTACAAATTACCATTTGGGAGTTATTCGTAAAAAACCATTTTCGGTGGCCTTCAACCACCGTAAAATTGTGGGCTGCGCTTATATCGATGGGGACTTTTAACAGTTTCTTAAGAAAACCATGAGGAAGTTATATACCAAAATCCAGCTTTCCGGCGATTATTTCCTATAATTGGGCTGTTTTTATGGCTTCATTGACTGGACTATTATTTCTGGTCCTTTATTATTATTATTATTTATTTACATGTTATTTATACTACCCCAAATGAGCCTATAGCTGTGGAGACTATTGGCTCCTATTTATCTTTATCTCTTAGGTCAAATTTTTAATATAACTGCAAAATTAGTGCCAAAGTTCTTCACATACATAATGTATAGCCAGTATAAAAAAAATAATTTTTTTTATTATTCAAAAAAATAGAAATTCATTATATTGTACTAAAAAAAAAATCCAAAACATTGACACAAAAAGCCAACGCAACTGTCTTACAAAAAAAAATTCCAATCACGCTCGTCAACATGCCATTTAATTTTGTTAATGAAATTCCTCCCATCCAAATAAAACAACAATAAAAAGCTTCAATTAAAAAAAAAAAAAACGCTTCCCATATTAAGCAAAAAATCAAATCAAAACTTACAAAACACATAAGCTACCTATATATGAGCTATACGCGCTGCTGGTGCTCTTTCTCTTCCACACTTCACTTTTGGCTTACATTTTTAATTCTGAGTCTTACAACCTCAAACACCTAAAAGAAATATATTTTTTTGTTTTTATTTATGGATATTGAATAAAAATTCATATAATGGGACAGACATCATTTTCTTAGTATTTGTAAAAAAAATATTTTAATTTCATTAACATTGTATGCATGCGCATGGTTATTTGGAAAAGAATTTTTTTGCATTTTGTTTACTAATTTAAAATTTATGGAACAATCTAAGTTCAAACAAATTTTAAAAAATTACCAACCATATTTCAATTATTTTATATAAGCCAAAAAAATCAACACCGCTCTCAGGGGAAGAAAGAAAATTCAAACAATAGGATAATGACTATACTGTCAAATTAACACTATTTTCAGGTTATATGAAGTTTCATTTCACACACACACATTTATTTAATTAACACGATGTTATATTTAAAAGAAAAAGCAAAGTGCTAAGTAAAAATCAATGCCAGGCTTAAAAAATGTCTGAGTGCTCACGGTTAAGATTTGTAAATATCAATTACAAGTAAAGTTTGACACGGAACGTATTGCACGTGAAGCTCGCGTTTTTAGTTTACCCTATCGCCGGCATAAATCGTCGCTACAATGCAGAACTAGTCTCAGTCACATATTTACAAATATTTTCAAGAAGAACTTTAGTTCGTAAAATGCTGACATTCGACATTATGTGTATTCTAATATTAAAATTCTTTAGGAACTACTGTACGTATAGGAATATTCGGAATTTGTAGAAAATGCGCGGAACGCAACAAGTTTCGTTATGACGTAAAAAAAAACTCATTTTTAAATTTCGGACTTAGACTAGTTCTGCATTGTAGTGACGAAATATTTACACATCATCTATGTTCATCACAAGTAAACAATTTTGAAAACAACTCTATAAAATATCAATTCAACAGGTACATGTAGTAAAATTGAAATTAACAAGATGCAGTTTTTAAAAAAAAGAAACTTAATTAAAACATTTACTGCTTTTATAGAAACATTTTGTGAATTTTATTAAAAGAATCTTCAAAAATCAACTACAAAACAAAATGTTATTTAAATTGTGTGTAAGAGTTGTCTGAGTATTTTTTTTACGATGACGTTCACCGTTTAAATTTAACAAGATTCTTGTTAAATTTGTGGTTGATGGGGGTTTATAAGTGATGTTTTTTCCCTGAATTAACGTACATATTCTACACACTAATCACAATGATTGATAAAATTTGTTTTGTTAAACATCCTCTATGAGTCACAAAAGCGTGTTTCTCATTTTAGCGGTTCGAATTCCTCAGAAAATTTTAGGTCTTTCCATTCTTGCCAACTAACAACACAGGATCAGAAATGGTTGAGAGTTTACGTCGTAGGCTCTGACTCTCAATAATTTTTATTTTATATTTAGTACAAAATTATTAAAAAAAAAAAAAAAAAAAAAACAAAAAGGTTCGAAGAGCCATAAAATATGATTCGTTCTCTCGTGAAAAGTTCAAAAGATTTTGATTCGATCGCGAATCTTATTTTTTATTCCTTTTAAATAAAATTCATTTTCACGATCGAATCAAATCTGTTGGGATCTGTAAAATAAGGTTCGTTCCCGAATTTATCACTATTGAAGATCCATTGACGAACCGTTCAAATAAGAAAAAATAAAATGTCATACTACATTAAATAAACTGGTTTTAATTTTTGAATCTTTCAGAATTTTTGACTTTTTTTCTTTTAATTTTAAACTTTTTTCAAGATTTTGAATTTTCCACTTGTCACTTGTTTGAAAATTTTTCATAATTTTGAAAATTTTTCATAATATTGAAAATTTTTCATAATTTTAAAAATTTTTCTTCAAACTTTTTCAATGTTTTTTTCCTTTATTAAAATTGTTCATTTTACAACCGAACTGAATGGATACTTGATGAATAATGATTTGTTTTATGGATCTTTTCGGATGCGATTGCGAGCGAACAATATTCTACCTGAATTTTATTTTTCCGATCTCACGAATGAGAGATACAAAAAAAAATAGATTTAGTTTGTTCTTGAGAGAACTATTAATTTGTATAGATCGAAAATTTTTTCGTTCGCGAACTACATTTTTCATGGTTCGTGAGCAGATCGATAAAGAATGATAAAGATCCGTATTTTATGATTCGCGATCGATATTTTACGAACCCTGCCAAAAAACATAGAAAAGAAACTGATGAATATAGCTTGTGACTTTATTTATCCCACTTTACCCTAAAGAACTAATATCATTATCTTTTTAAAAGAAGTTGCAGTCATATCAATCAAATTCATTATGATGAGAGTAAGAAACAAAATTTATAAATTGATCGTTGAATAAAACAACACCTAAATAATTAAAGGAAAAAAATAAATAGTGTCTCAATGTACTCCACATTTCCCTTTCGCCATACTATTATCACTGGATAGTTTAGGCTATTGTATAACCATCGGGTTGTTAGTTAATTAATTTTATCCACGTTCTATTTTTTTTTATTCGACTAGAGATAGTGCTCGTTTAGAAGCGAAAAAACACGAGAAGCGCTTAAAACTTTTGTTTGGTTTCCATTGATTTGACACAAAGAAAATAAGAAAGCAAATAAGATTGAGATCGGGATTGGATTGAATTGGAAGACTGGGGCGACTGGACGGACGGACGAACGAAATGCAAAACCATTTGAGAATTATTGATTAAGAAATAAAGTTATTCAATGAAAATTTTTCATTCATTATTTTTATGTGGATATTACGAATTAATGTTGTAAGTGGAGTACATTAGTAGATTCTGGGAACAACAATACCAATTATTTTTTTTTGTTTAATGAATATGCCTCATGCAATTAGGTGTTGCAGCAGTAGCAACACCACTGCAACAGTAATGCATTTCAAAGTTTATTATTTTTGCTGGATATGCACGTCTTACTAATTATATTATTTTGTTATATGATAAGGTCGATGGAGATGTTGGTTGCAGCTGTGTTGAATTTAATTTTACAAATTCATTAGTCACTGATTTGGCGGCTCTGATGATGTGCGCGGTATGATGGGAACTTTTGTTTGGAAACTGCTCTGGGATTAAGATAAGGGGCGAAAAAAAGCTTATGATTTTTGCATTTTTGCATTTTAGTTTTTTTTTATATTTCTAGTTCTCTTGGAAAAGATTTCGCAGATGAAGATAAAAATGATGTGGACACAAAAGTGTCGAATATCATATTGCCATCTGTTTATCCAAAGTGTATACAATACAATGTATGTATACAAACAAATCCGATCCGACAATAATTAATTCGAAGAAGTTTTATTTCTATATTTTGTGCGTCTTAGGAGACAATAACTGGCTAATTAATGCCAATGCACAAATTAAGCCAAAAGTGGTAGTTATTTGAGTCTTTGGAAAATATTAGTCGTTTAATTAGGAATTCTATACGCTGCAGCGGAGAAAAATTTACACAGCAAAAATAGTGAATATAATGGTTGAGATAAAATTTTGGAGTGTTTGAAATAGTTTGAAAATTGATGGGATGGGATTGAAAAAAAATATTTTTTAAGGATGCGTTCGTTGATTTTTTTTCAATGTTTATGCTTTGTTTTCATTGGGCCCAAAATGGGTGGGTTTAGAAAATTAAGCTGCGGTTAGATGGTCAGCGTAAATACGTTTACTCCTCGACGTCACAAAAAATCATGAGTACCTACACACAATGTCGTTCCCATGATGCGTTGACTTGTAATTTGTGTAAACGCTTCTCGGCTCCTTAAAAATCTGGATGCATTTTCTATTCTTTTCAGAAGAGAGGCTGTCAAATCGAAAACGCATTTTGCAATTTTTTGGTTACAGTTCACATTATATATATATTTATTGGGCCATCACACACTGGCTTAATTTTGAGCGAGACTAAACCCAGAGTTACTTTTGCTTCAATCGCACACAAAGTAAACTAACCCAGCAAACATTTAGGTGAATGTTCACTTAACATTCAGCAAAAATGAAGAATATCATCCGATAAATGTTCATTTTCAGTGAATGAAATATGAAAATGTTTCAAGAGCCTATCATTTTTACGTTATGAAGGGAAGAGGGGGTTTGTGTGGAATTTCTTGCAGGATAAAAATGATTGAGATTCGATTCTCCTTCATTGTAGGTGAATAAAAGTGAACGTACACAAGTAATTCCTCAAACAAGTAATTTGGGTGGATTCACTTCTATTCGTATTTATTCATCATTTATGAATCATTTAAAAGATTCATATGTGTGTTTCGTTACCCAGGAGTTTGGACCCAAATCGATTTAGAAATGAATTCAGATTCGAAGGTTTTGTTCACTTATTTCAATCATTTATGATACAGTTCTGAATGAAAATGTTTGCTGGGAAGCTGAAGGAAAATTGTGTGTACATGTAGCCGCTTTAATTGTAGGAGTATTTACTTTTTTCAATTTAACAATTCGCACAACAAAAAATTATTTGCTTTAGAAAAATAACAATTGAAGAGTTCATGACAACAGTTTGTTTTTTCGCCTAGAAACAAAGAACTTGTGTCTGTTTTTAGTAATTAAACTTTGTTATTGTAATCAGAACAAGGCGGAACGTTTTGTTCGTTTCATTCCGCACTCCTCAGCTCCCTCACTTACAAACTTCGATTTCCCCAGGTAGAATTGCTCTCGTGTGTGTTGGCCCAATATAATAACTCCATAATTCCATCTTACCGAATATTAAATTTAACACAAATCTAAACTTATACCTTAGTGCAAGATTCTACGTCTCAGACATTCCCTTTTAAGTCTTATTTGCTCGTCACGTCAGTGGCGCGACGTAACTTGGCAGGGGCAAGAAGGGCACAGGCCCCGGGCGGCACTTTGCTTGGAAGCGGCAATATTCCAAAATATGGGGGCTGCAAATTTTTATTATATCCGCGAGGCAATTTACTAGGGGCGGAAATTTTTCAAAATATTAATCAATAGAGAGGTTAGTGTAAAAGATTTTTTTATGCTCTGTTTTTATATTTTCTTTACGTTAAGATCCATTTTAAAGGCGGCAAATTTCCAAAAAAGCGGAGTTGCGAACTCCGCAACTCTACACTCGCAACACCGCACTCCGCACCTCCGCACTCCGCAACTCCGTACTCCGCAACTTCGCACTCCGCAACTCTGGACTCCGCTACTCCGCAACTCCGCACTCCGCAACTCCACACTCCGCAACTCCGCACTCCGCAAAGCCGCACTCCAAAACTCCACACTCCGCAACTCCGCACTCCGCTACTCCGCACTCCCCACTCCGCAACTCCGCACTCCCCACTCCGCACAGATTTTTGCCCTGGGCGGCAAAAACCCACGCTACGCCACTGCATCACGTCCGCGCGCCGCATAAAAAAACAAGAAGAATAACAAGAAAAACGCCCAAAAGTACAATGAAACGAAAATCGATATTTTAAACAAGTAGAAAAAAAAAACTTCATTGGCTTTGGCAAACTCTCAAAAATTTGATGATGTTGATAAATGCCAATAAGTTGACAATGCGGGACCCAACAATG
Organism: Epistrophe grossulariae; assembly: GCA_929447395.1. Classification (NCBI taxonomy): domain Eukaryota; kingdom Metazoa; phylum Arthropoda; class Insecta; order Diptera; family Syrphidae; genus Epistrophe; species Epistrophe grossulariae. The sequence continues at coordinate 7,094,265 of OV839570.1, forward strand.
TTGCAAAAATATTGTCGCCATACGACATGTTAATGGCTTTAAGCTTAATACTTAAGAAGAGCGTTGTGTTTATGATTGTATGCTGTGATCGTTTGTGTGTTTTGTCAGCCTGTGAGTTTATTTACCAAAGGAAAAATTTTATTTTTAATTTATATTTTGCTTTAAATATTTTATAGCCCTCCATCAATTTATGGTTCGGTTTGCTAAAAAAAAAATGATGATGAAGATCCGCATCTCTGAGGTTTGAATTTATATCCAAACTCTTGTTTTGTGGTTCCATCCAAATTGGAGCAGTAAGTATATGTATATAAATTGTGATTGAAGAAATGGTTCAGAAATTGTTTATTTTAATAGCAGTTGACCGCGATTTATTGTCTGCCGTCTGTATGCTGGAGAAATCCTAGGATAGCAAAGTATAAGATTGGATGATGTGCGATTAAGTATAATAAAGGGTGAATGAATATGTGTTAAAGAAAAAAACATTGTTAAGTCAAACATTGATTTTGCAGTTTCTCTAATTGCGACATATCTGCATTTGATTTTCATAAGAAGAAATTTACCTCAATCTTTATACTTCTTTTTCTTTGTTGTTCTTTACGTGGTTAAAATAGTGTGGCTAAAACCATTTTGCATCAAATCATGACAAACCACAAGAAATATAATTCTTTTCTGGCAAAATGCCATGTATACAGGGCATCAGATCGAGCGCCATTATTCATTAAAATTAATAGATTTTATGTAATGTATTTGTATTGTGGCCTACAGGTATTTTTGTGGTACAGAATTTCGACAGTTTTCAGTCGTGTAAATCCAGGTAAGTCCTTATGCTGGATTTTTGCATATCACCATCTCTCACATTGTCTGTCGCAATAAAACACGTTATGGCAAATAAATGGCTATGTTGCTCATGATTTACACGAAAATAGTTTTGTTCATTGAACTTTACCCAGGGTTGACCCAGGTTTTCTTGACAACCCCAAGAATTCAAAATAGCTTTTAACGGCCTTTAGTCCTACAAAAATTTGGAGTTTCGTCTCGGCGATCTCACTTGGGCTCATCAGTTGACTAGTGAGGGCCTTTGTCAATACGCAATTTTTTGTTAAGTTCAGTTCATGATACATAGATTTCGTGACGAATATCTAGCTTTTGAAATATTTACTCAAATGTAATAATAACCAAATCGTCAGCTAAGCAATGTGCTTATAAATGTACACCAATTCTCATTTAATAGCTAAATAAATAAATACTTGAAAGTCGGACAGAATCCACAATCCTGAAAACCCACAATTCAGAAAAAAAAAATGATTGACCTGAAAATGTCTGCCATGAAATTCAAATCACAAAAATTGTGTAAAATTAAAATTAAAACATTTCAGTCAACTAAAATGTATGACATTAAATTAATATGATTTAATAATACTTACTTACTTTTACTTTTTTTTATAAGTTTTTGTTATCTTTTATTAAGTTAAATAATTTTGTTTTTATTTAATAGAAATCATTAGTAGTTTTAATTACGTGATTTTTGCCTTTGAGGATTTTGGGTTTTCTGGATTTTAAGTTTTCTGGATTTTGGACTTTTGAATTTTGGGTATTCGGAATTTTGGGTTTTCAGAATTCTGGATTTTGGACTTTCTGGATTTTCGTTATAGGTAATAGGTTTACGAGATTTCTGCTTTTCGTTGTTTAAATCAACATAATCAGTAGCTTTATTTATGGGATTTTGGGTTTTCTGAATTCTGGACTTTCTGAATTCTGAACTTTCTGGATTTTGAGTTTTCGGTATAATAGGATTTCAAGTTTTCTCCTTTACCTATATTCTTACCTTCTTTAAGAGGTTTTTATCAATACTACTATACGATGATGGAGGAGTCCAAAAAAAATGGGTTTCTTCATACCGTATATCTCTCTGTGAGTCTGTGCGCCCGTATGCCTTCACTGTCTATGAGTTAGAGCCTGAACGGGATTTATTTTTATGTGATTCTCTAGAAGAGAAATTTGATTTCTTGTCTAAAAAAGGAGCTGTCATACAATAATTGCGGTTTTTTTTTAATTTTCTCAAAAATGACTATCACGATTTTGATCAAATTTCGAACCTAAATCGAAATTAGTTTTTGACAAAAAATTCGCATTACGGAAATAGAAGTAATCATTCGGTGCTTCTGAATTGTTTATAAATTTAAATTTATTTATAAATAAAAAAAAAAACTAAAAACTAAAACCATTTTATTAAAATTTTTTGTTTACCACCGAATCAACCAAAACTATACCGAATAAGTCCACTTTCAAAGAAAATTTAAATAAGTAACTAATAAATATACCTTTCTCGACATAAGTATAGCAAACAGTTAAACCTTACCGTATAAAATTTCTGCAGCTATGTATACAAATTGTTTCAGATTACCTTAATGTCAATTTATCATTAATTGAAAGTCGTGAAAATCCATAATTTTCTATGAAAAAATATCCTACATATTAAAAATTTACACAATATACCTACCTACGAACGCTTCTCGACGAGTCGAATTTCCAATCAAACAAGAAAACATAAATTATTTTACAAGTATGTATAATGTATATTATGTAGGTTCTCAGTTTTGCAATCAAAAAGCAAAGATAAAAAAAAATTATTTATTTTTAGGGAAATTCAATCGCCCGCGCATGTATCTAATTGTAGGTATAAGTCAATGACATTTTAATGAACTATATAATATAAAATGCCATGTCAAGAAAATATATCAATTAACATTTTTAAAAATTAAATCTCAAATTTGTATCAAATATTTATGAAAAAAAAAATTGCAAGTACATAGAAATATTAAGCATGCATTTAATGGTATTGGGCGTATGCGATACGCGACTTTGAATCCACTATGCTCTTGCAGGCAAAAACAAATTATTATTTTTTTTTTATATATTTTTCTTCGAAAATAATTTCCATTTGTTTGAATAATGAGGCAGCAGCCGTGAAAACCTTTGATACATAGTCACAGTGAAGCAATAATCTCCGATCCCTCCAAAACACCACACAAGTAAAATGGCAGAGGTTTAAGAAAAAAAACACAAACAAATCATTCAGACTCTGAAGTAAATTGTGAAAAATAGAGAAACACATACGACAGTAGCGCATTGAGATATTTAGAAACATGAGACATTTTTAAAATTTAGGCAAAATAAAATATCTTAATTTATTAATTACAATTTTTGAACCAAATAAATGCTACCTATACTAAGCCAGATGCTAGTGCTGAGACATGCCTCACTTGAAGGAGCAAAATGGCGCGACGACTTTGTTGTCGTTCATTGGATTTTTGAAATCCCAATAAAAAAAAAAAAACAAATTTTATTTATGTTCAACCCTTTTATTTATTTATTTATCATTAATGATGTATACATCAAAATGTAGGTAGTGTGTTATTTGACCTGGATTTTAAGATTCTAACCTTTAAAATTCCCACCCCTATTAATAAACTGAAATGAAACATGGATTATCTTTCCTCAGTGAGTTAAGTGCGAAATCTTATCATTAAGTTAATTTATGTTAATTAGCTAATTCAGCCAAAATTATAAATAAAATAAATATACATAAGATATTTTTGCCAATAACTAGAAATATAAAAAATTGGCACCTATGTTATTTACAAGCTTTAGAGAGAGAAAGTATGTGTGCAAAAATTCACACTTTATATATACATATACATATATATAATAATAATATTCTTTGGCGACAGCAGAGAATTCTTGTTGAATGTAGTATAGATTTTCGTTAAGATTTGCTACTATTAATTAAAGGCCCTTGAACATTAGTCGCCCACATTACCTGCTTATTTATACTTACATGCCAATCCAGCCATGGTCAATATACAAAACTATGAGATACTTTCGCCGCGTTTATTCAAATTTTTAGAGCTTTATATTTTGCACCTCCCACTAAATGCGCAACGACCGACAACCGACGACGACTTCGATGATGATTTTGGTTTTCGTCGTCACTCTCAAATCGTTACAGCTTGTGTACATCATGATGCATATATACCTCTACTTTATATTTCCCTATTAGGGTGGTCTCTGGCACGGCAGAGACATGCATGTGTAAAAAAGAAAAAAAAAACTTTACAAATCATATCTCTCAACTCTCTTACAGTGAAAAATTTAAATTAAATTATTGTAAATAGCAAAAAAATAACAAAGCAAAAAAACTGAGAAATCTGAGAAAACTATATCGCGCGCGCCCACAAAGTTTGCATCTATCCAATCACAATGATTTTTTGTCAAGTGCAAAATTATTTTATTATAATAAAGAGGGGGAGTTTATATTAATGTATAGTTATTAGTTAAACATATTAAGTGTTGTGGGAATTTTAATGTTTGTATTTTTTTTTTAACTATACATATAAAGGTACATCATGTATTTTTTTTCTATGTTACAGGAAGTCGATAGAATAAGAGCAATATTATTGGATAGAGATTTTATAGCAACTGTAGAAATTTGAAAATTATGTATTTAGTACAATTTATTACAAATTAATATAAAATTTTAGTGGTGAATTTATAAACCTATATCAGCACAATGAAAGAGTGAGAGATGGTTATAATAAAAGTATCACCTGTTTGATTTTTAGCCTTGCCCACTTGTCTTCCCCTGCAATGTCTTGACTGTCAGCTTTAGTACAAATTATGGGATCAATTAAATCTTGTTAACAATTTTACACGATTGAAAATGTTCTGATCCCTTTTATTATTTAAAAAAATATTTAAAAATATTCTGGAAATCTAGTACAGTAAAACTAGCTTAAGAGAAACTGCAAAATGTCACAGTCGTTCTTTCACTTAAGCGGGTTTTTCACTTAAACGAACCCCGCTCAAGTTAAAAAAATTTCACTTAAGCGGAGTCCGGATAAGTGAAATAAAATTGCACTCAAGTGGATTTAAAAATTCCAAAAAGGGTTCTGACATATCAGAAATTCAAATGTCATTTTCGTGATGAAAATTTGGTAGAGGTGAAAAATAAAAAAGAAGTAAAAGCGTTCAGCAAATTTTTTGTTCTGTTGTACCTATTAAATTTTTTTTTCACTTAAGAGAGATATATTAAATATAACTGCAAATATGTTACAGGTATCCGGGTTTTTCACGGAGTGTTATAAAGGTAATTGGTCGACAAATACGCGGGGATGAAAAAAGTGTTTCAGATAAGCGGGTTTTTTTCAGCAGAAAATGTTCGAGGTTTGAAATTATTGCAATTCAGTGAACTACACCTATATAATTTCACGTTAAAAAATACGTCAACCTGTACATACCTACCTAGGTATATGTATATAATGTGAAACATCTTCATTTTAATTTTAAATCACCTTTTATAAAATAACATTGAAGTTGCACTCAACATAATATTTTCAAAGTGAAACGTTTTAATTGTTCTCTTAAAATCAATTCAATTTTAACATTTAAAATGATTTTCACATTGGTTAAAAGTGTTGCATAGTTAAATCAGCGTCAGAGTCAGATTTGCATTTGATTTTTTTTTTTTTCAAAAATGGCGGCAAATGTCAAAATCGAAACAATTATTCCGTGTTCTTGAGGAGTGTATATAGCGATTGTATTTGTCAAAGTAGAATTGACATTAATTGCGCCACCATTTGCAATTGGTGACAATTTTTGCGCCATCTTGTAGTTGTAATTTTTCAAAGTACATATCTATATAAAGGGTTATTTTTTTTAGACGTGTGGTTTTCAATCTGGCAATACTTTTTTCGGAGTTGGTCTTTTTGACAGCTGTCACTTGATTTATGCTCAGTTTGGTTTGCCATTTCATAATGAAAAAACTTACTCCTGAACAACGCACGTTTGCAAATCGTGCAAATTTATTACCAAAATAATGGTTCGGTTCGCGCGACGCATCGCGCGGTGCGTCCAATATTCGGTCGTCATAATCGCTCAGCAGAGTAATTCGAGCAACCATGGATCGGTTTCGCACCACGTTTTTGCGCATCCTCAGAGACGCACAGTACGCACCGAAGACGCTATTGCTGCTGAGTCCATCCACCACCGCGCGCAACAATTGGAGCTGGGGCCTCTCGGCTGGAGCCAACCACGGCGGCCCGAAATCATTTTTAAAACATAATGGCAAACCCTTATCGTTATAATAAAGCTAAATTCTTGGCCATAACATTAAATTATATGCGTTTTATTTCTTCTTGAAAACCACACGTCTAAAAAAAACACCCTTTATCACTATATTATTACATTTGTGAACAAATTAAACGTACATGCTTTCAAAATTCATTATTATTTAATAGAAAAGTAATTTAATAATGACTTGAAAATCAAATTATGCTTTATATTTAACGATTAAATTAATAAACTCAAATCAAATATAAATTATTTTCAACCAGTGAAGTTAGGACAAATCTTATCAATAAAACAAACAAATAGTTAATTCTTGTAACTTAAATAATTCACTCAAGTTAGTTGGTTAGTAGTCGTTCGGTAAACTGTCTCCAAATCCGTTGACGTGTTATCTGTGTCAACTCGTTTTTAATCTTTTGTCTTCAACGCAACAGGATGTTAAAATATGACGATCACACGCACTTGACCACATTCGAACACAAATCAAACATTTTTTGCGTCGACAATCACAAGATGTAAAAATATTAAATTGGTCAAGCTATATGATGTCTGTTTGGTATCTTTTTTAAGAAAAAAGTGTAAAACCTGTCAAACTTTGAAAGAAGAAGAAAATACTCTCAGAGAGGAAGAATTTGTCCAAAAGTTAACAAACGCACTGAACCACTTTTTGTATAAAATGTCACTTTAGTGTACAAGACGTAAAACATTGGCCGCGTTCAGGTTTCACTAGGATAGCCTATCTAAGATACTCGAGTATCCAGTATGTTTATGAACGCAAATCAGCTGTTGTTGATATTACTCATAGGATAGATAAGTATCCCAGAATTTTTGGGATAGCTTGAGATTAATTTTTTGGCAACAGCTGCTTTGACATCAGCTGTGATTTTACAAGGGATTACAACAACACAAAGCTATCCAGATCGCTCTGGATACAAACCTGAACGCGGCCATTGACAAATCATTTTGAACCCTGTAATTTTTAAATTGTAAAATAATTTTTATACTGAAAAATATCGAACGAAAATGTAACACCAGTTTTGATGGACTTATCTGAATCTTCATTAAGTGAGTGAAGACAATCTGAATCAATATTTTGTAAATTCCTAGCCGACGTCAAGTAAAAGACACTGAAGGCTATGTATTTGACAGTTTTTACACTCCTTGCACACAGAAATTTGTGTAGCAGAAAATTTCAAGTTATCCAATGGAGGAGAAATAATTTCCTCTCTCATTATGCTCTCTCGTTGCAAGTTTTTTGAATTAACAAACAGGAACTAGTGACAATTTGTGAAAAATTGTGAAAATTTGTGCAATTTTGCAAGAAATTTCACGTTACCAAACACAGCTATGAACTCTCAAATTCCGCTTGAGGATGCCATACACGATGGTGATAAATAGATTAGAAATAATCGAAATCATTTTATGCTCCGGAAAAAGGCGTTTTTAGCACTTTTGGATGACATTTCGATCGAAATATTCAATAGATATACGTCGAGATATAGTTTGTGCTTATCTATATCAACTTATAAACTGCGAAATTTCATTGAAGGATGGCTAACGATGTCGATGGATTCAAAAACCTCTAAAAACACAAAAATTATAATGAAATTTTATTTTGTATAGATCTAAAAAATGCGATTTTAAGTCTTGCGAGTGATATTTGAAACGAAATATTCGATTTACCACAAAATTTAACTTGTAATCTATCTTTCAAGTTATAAAATGTCCAATTCCATTGAAGGATGGCTACGATGTCGATGGATTAAAAAATCTATATAAAAACAGACATTTTTGAAATTGAGATGAAGGCTACACGCAGAAAAATAATTTCTAACCGAGTGCGTTTTTCGGTGGGTTAAAAAATAATGTGTTAAAAATAACGTAGTCTCGGGTAAAAACTACGTAGTGCATTAGGTTAAAATTAACATAGGCGCCTCGATTAAATGGAATTGTTTATAATAAACTACAAGAAGATTAAATTAAACGAAGGACTTTGCTATATTAACCGAGAAACTTGCTTAAGATCTGCAATTTGTAAGATTGTTTAATCAAATTTATTACACTTTAACAGTATCAGGTTGCTAAATTAAACTTTTTCTTTTAATCTAGTTCATTCGGGTAATATTAACAGAGGTTGTATATTAGCAACATTTAATTTTACACGAGAACTACGTAGTTTTTAACCAACTATTTTTCTGCGGGTAGGCTGACCCAAAAAAAAATTCTGTTGTGTCAACGTTGATAAACATCCAACGCGCTCTGACGCACAGTACACTAATCAAAGGTAATATATTCCGCAGGTTGTCAAAGTTGGAAATGTCAAAAAATTAAAAATAGCTGTTCGAGTGCCCACAGGAACTCAACGCGCATCATTAGAAACAACAACAAAATATTGAAATTAGACAAGGAAAGGGGCACTGACTCCACCATTTTACCACCATAATACCTCGATTTTGACAGATGCGCAGAACTGAACAAAAATGAAAACGCTAATGATATTACCTTTTATATGTGTACTGTGCTCTGACGAGCATTCTGTCAAGTCAATGTGTCTTAACTGTGTTGCAACGGTGATTACACGCGGTCACACAAAATAATCAACGCGTTGACCCTTAAATTCAATGTTCTTTGGTAAACTCAAAATTTTGAAAATTGTTTGGTTTTTTTTTTTATTGGAGTGCGGTCCGCAATAACGAGTTGTTTTTATTTGTTAAACATTCGCGGAAATAAATTTGAGATTTAGAGTTATTCAGTCGTATTTATTAGATTTCCTTAGAACACTCTTGGACAGTTGTCCAACTAGCCAATGTCTAAATATTTGGACATCTCCTTATTTATAAAGGCATTCCAACAGCTGTCTAAATATGTTCTCAAATACACACAAACATCCCTGTAATCTGTCAATTTCGTGAAGATTTGGATACGTTCAATGAACATTTCATTTAATTTTCAGCTTTTTGTGCATTGAACATACCCACTTTAGAATAGGTTTGGACAGCCAATTGCAGTGTCTAAGTTAGACACTCGATGGAACATGATTATAAATAAGATTTTTTAGTTGGACAGCTGTCCAAAGTTAGACATACTTTGGAATGGGTTTATAAATAAGACTGATTAAATCCAACGTTACTTAGTGATAATTGTGTTTTTGTTTCCTTTCGGAGCACAAAGTTCTTTTCGTACGCCGATCTGAATTTTAAAATAATTGCTGTGTTTTTGTTATTGTTTTAATTCGGTCGAGTGCGAAAGATGTCAAGCAATGCAGGTGGGATCTTAATATCGTGGCACAAAAAATTGAACATTGAGCGCAGATTCTCATCGGGTGTGTGCGGGATACCAAAAACCACTGCATCAGAAGCTATTCGTTTGTTATCTTGTTCGTCGAGTGCATTTCTATCAATGCAATGAGTGATTTTGTGACGTCTGCAAGTTTATTATTCATATCGAAAAGTTGTTGCTTATGGTCACTGAATTGAGATTTAGAGTTTGTGAGTTCAGCTTTGACATTAGATGATGATGCTTTCAAATGAGAGACGTCAGATTTGAGTGCTTCTATATCGACACGAGAGCTTGCGATGGTTGCCTCTAGCTGTGACACTCTGTTCATGACGTCAGATAAGTTTTTGTTTATTTCGGCGAATTAAGATTCCAGCTTTTGCGCGAGTGATTCATTTATTTCTTTAAATTGTTTTGATAAGAGAGTAATGATAAACTCACTTTGCTTGTTAAGTTTTTCATCCAATTTATCTGGCATGGTTGTGCTGTCATCAGTCATATTGTGTTTTGGATTTTGTTTTTGTAAGAGTGAGCCCACGGGGGTTCGAGGTGATTGAGTTTGAACCTTAGAACTGGATGAATTGTTTCGTCGATTGTTCGGACCAGACATTTGAGAAGGTTTGAGCAATCGTTTTTTATTAAAATGTCACAAACAAGGAAATTAATGAAATTATTTTAAAATGAAATTATTTTAAAATGTTTAAAAAGGTAATATAAACCACTACACTATAAGAACTTTTCTCTTCTGTAAACAGTATCAGAGTTTACTATTTTAAATTCTTAGAAGGAGTCAATTTGGATAACTTTGAATTGAATTAAACCTATGTAAAATTGCCCGCCAGAAAAACACGTCTAGATAGTAGCTCTCTTCATACTTCCATCATTTAATAACAGTACACATATTAAAGGTAATATCATTAGCGTTTTCATTTTTGTTCAGTTCTGCGCATCTGTCAAAATCAAGGTATTATGGTGGTAAAATGATGGATTCAGTGCCCCTTTCTTTTTCTAATTTCAATATTTTGTTGTTGTTTCTAATGAGTTGAGTTCCTGTGGTCACTAGAACAGCCATTTTAAATTTTTTGACATTTCCAACTTTGACAACCTGCGCAATATATTACCTTCAATATGTGAACTGTGGTACATACCTACCTTAATTAATTATAAATTGCGCAACAGCTCATGTAGAACCAGGGCCTATAGTGACTCTCTCAACCATTCCAGCGTGCGTGTTATTCGCAGTAATGGAGGGGACCTACAATTTTCTGCCGAATCCGAACGGCTAAGATGAGAAGCACCTTTTCACATGACAAGAGATACTCTTGGAGGATTTGTCAATTCCTCGCAAGAGGCAGTAGCCCGTGAAAACCATTTCTGTTTTTAGGTGGCATAGGCTGGAAATCGAACCCAACCCCTTCGGCGTAACAGTCCTACACAATAACCATTACGCCACAGGCTACTACTGATATGTATACCTATCTCGAAAAAAAAAATAGCAAAATGAAATGAGTGGCGCAATTTAAGACGATTCACTACGATGTTAAAGCTATTTTAGTATGATGCTAGGTTAAAAACAAGAATTTCCAAATTTTAAACGAGTTAACATCGTGCTATATTTTTAACATTTTATTCAAGTTTAAATCACCAAAAGCCTATTATATATAATTTTTCAAACTCCAAATGTCACTTTGACAATTCAAAAAGGCGAATATGGTATGTTTGCTTACTTTTTTTTTGCACGAACTGTCATTTTTTAGGTGTTTTCTGCTGAAGTTTATTATGAAAAAAAAATATTAAAAAAATATTTAAAACTAAGAACATTTTAGGAAAGTGATTTAAAGTTAGAAAACTTTTACATAATATCTTGCTAATGCCTTAAAATTTTGGCCGTAATGTATTTAATTAGATATCTTGAGGTCATATTCTAAAAAAAACTTAAATCCTGATGTAAGTTATAAAATTTCAATGTAAATACAGCCGGATTTAAAATTATAATCTGGATCTATCAAGTGAATAATATGGGCGTAACTATTTTAAAAGTATAGGTACCCGTTAAATTTAGTTAAATTTTTGACACAAAGTAAATTGCAAGTGTGAAACATCAAAAAATCAACCTAGATACCAATTTATTAATTTTATCAAAATTTTAATGAACAGGACGTCCTAATAAAAATGTATATAAAAAAATACATATATGTAATACGTTAGTATAATAACAAAAAGAAAAATCCAAGTTTTTTATGTTAACCGAAGTTGAGTAAATACCTTTAGACTGTATAAGTTATGCTCTTTGAACGGTGAATGAAAAAATGCGTGTGCTTTTGTGCGTGAGTAAGGTTTTTTTTTTATTATTATTTTTTTGCCTGTTGTATACGTATGTACATACCTAAACCTACAATGAATAAGTTGAATTATTATGGCTGTATAATTATTCCAATCATACTCAAAGGTATGCGCGAATCAGACATAAGAAGAATAAAAAAAAAAACTTGAATTATTTACACCCACATTTGTTATACTCTCCTCCGACCTGCCTCCTCCAAAGAATATCTAAATCTTGCCTCCCACTTTCAATTACAAAAAAAAATTTTTAGTGAAAATCGTATTTATCGACTTTTTGAAAAAATATATTTATTAATTCAGAAGTGTGCGCGTTAGGTTTTTATTATTTTTTTTTTTTAATTTATATTTTTGTTGGATATGACAGTGTGTCATGTTAGACTTTCTGGGTATATGGATGGCTACTTGAGTTTGACTTTAAATATGTAATATAGAATTAACACAGCAAAATGTGATGTGATGCGGGCGGGCGATGGTGGCGGCGCGCGGCCAGTTGGCAGCGGTAAAGTTGGTAAAGTAATTTTTAATTTTTTTGATATTTTCTCTTTAATAACACTTTTGTCTTTTTTTAATATAATTGAAAAACAATTCAATAAAATGGAAGAAAGAAAAGAAAAATAGAAACTTTTGTCAAAAATTGACACGGGAAGCAATATCTTATTATGATGTGTCAGTGTGTGATATCTGATAAGTTTTTTTTAATATTCTCGTTTTGGAAATTGACCCAAAAACAAATATTGCATATAGCGTATGACAGGTAAACCTAGAAAATATATGTAAAGGGTAGGTTTTGCTTAGAAATTTTTTCACTTATCACAGGAAAATTATTCCGATCAAATTGGGTTTTTGTCGATGTCTTAAATCCAATTAAGATGGTTTTGTGGGGTTGAAAAAAGAAAGAAAAAGTGAATTCTAGTTAATTTTTACATATATTTCTCGAAGCTTAGCAATCTTTGCTTAGATTGCTTAGACGCTTATAGCCAAATTGTTAAAAATCATAAATAATTTGGTGACTCGACAGCTCTTGTAGAACCATGGGCCTATGTGACTTACAACTCTCAACCATCCGTGTGTGCGTGTTATTTGCAGAAATGGAGGGGACCTACAATTTTCTAAATTGTTGCGTTTCTTTTTTTTTTCTCTGGTGTCAATTTGAGAGTAAAATACAAAAAAAATACGTAGTTATATTTGTTAAAATGAAATATAAACTAAAAACTAATATCTGAAATATTTGTCGACTTTTAGTCTTTAGCCCAAAGTGTGTTTACTTTGACTCCGTTTTAGCGTTTGCATTAAACCAACATGATGTTTGTCAAACTGTCACAATAAATGGAATGAAGATAATCAGCCCTATCGCGAAAGAAATTTCCCCGGAGTTTTTCCCCATTTTGGGAAATTTGCTATCGCGAATCATCTTGGGAAAATGTTCTTTTCAGCAAAAAAGCTATCGTGAATAATTTTTCCAGGGAACTTTTTGGCTTATGTCAATGCAAAAATTTCCCTAAGTAAGTTCTTGGAGAAAAATTATTTCGTGGGAGATTTGTGATTGCAAATATTCTTTCCCCGGTATTTTTTTGTTTTTCCGGGGAAAAAAAGTTCCCATTTAAGGCGTTTTTCTTTTTTAGATCAGAATAGAGTGCTGAACAGAGTCCGAGCATATCGAGCATGCTCTGAACAAAGGGTGTTCTGAGCGCTCTGAACTAGCTTAACTTAGCTTTTTTTTTAATTTCACTTGTCAAATGCTTGTGTTCAGCATTCAACTCGGTCTGCTCAGTTATTTTATTCTGAGCTCATAGAGCGCGCTCTGAACAAGCTCAGAACATGTTCAGAACGAAAAAAGAAACACAAACTTGAAGCTCTGAACGTTCAGAGGTAAAAAACAAACACAATTTTTTGTTTGACTGTTCAGGCTCTGCTCTGAACTAAAAAAGAAAAACGCCTTTGGTTGGCGATAAGGCTGAATGGTTTTTAAAATGATATCAAAACATATTGATAGTGAAAGTGCAGGATTTCGTATGCCGAAAAATTCAATAAAGTGCAATTTTAGCGTAACAGTGTGTTCTGAAAATTTTACAGAAAAAGGCAGAAATCAGAAGCATTTGGCAATTTTAGCGTAACAGTGTGATCTGAAAATTTTACAGAAAAACTCAGAATTTTAAAACTCTTAATATGTAAATAGATTAATACAAAATTTGCCAGATTTCTGAAAAATGTAAAAACGACTTAGTTTCTGCACTTTAAGCGTCGAACAAAGTGTGTTCACACTAAGATATATGTAGATACATATATACCCTTGCCCCTTTCTTATATAAAGAGATTTCATTTGAATTTTCAAATTTCGTTTCAATTATCGAATTTCGTGTGTTTCCAGGAAATGAAATGCGCATCCAAGTTATAAATTGCCGCGTATATGAACGTAGATAGAATAAGGAACGGTAAATACAAAAAATCTGGATTCAGTGGTTTTTGGAATTGTAACAGTCGTATTTATAAGATTTTTGTCTACTTAGACACTGTCTAACTATTTTCAAATTGGTGGAAATATGCTTTATTTAATAAAAATAAATATCACATTATTCACGGTTGAGACAATCTACTCTTGTGTCTAATTTAGGCAGCTATAAGACAACAATAAACAAGGTTTTTGAACACATTTTCCAAAGTTGGACAGTTGTCTAAAGTTAGACAACTTTTATAAATAAGACCATAAGTTTTTAATATTTAACTTAATTAGACAGACATGACGCTATTCAATTGGAAAAATTGTCCAATAAAAAAAAAATTGATTTAAAAAATTCAAGCTGACACACTCACTTCCACTTCCGTCCACAACATCAACAATTTAATAATTGGGTCAGATAATGATTGAATTTCTGTATAAACGCTACTAGTTCTCTATGTTTACAGTTTTATTATAAATATAAACAAAAAATACATAACAAACAAAAATACTTTATTGTGATATTTTAATTATTTGCTACCTGTTTATTATGCCCTCGTGCTAACACCTTTTTCTAAATAAATGATTGCAACAAATTGTCCAACATGAACGCATATTATGTAGATATATAAGTATGAAGTATGTGTAGGTACCAACACAAGACGATTCAGACGCGACCCAGCGCACCATGAACACGTCAAGTCAGTTGGGTGCTGCTATATGTAGGTATATGTTTTAAGGTGCATATACATACCGTTTTACAAAAAATGACGTCTTCATGATCAATTTTACCATCAAAGAATACAAATAACAATAGCGATTGTTTGTGCACGTTGTTTTAGCACGTCGTCGTCGGCAACCGACCTACCGACGTATGTACGTCTCTCAGAGATCTCGTCAGAACCTTGCCTTTGTCATTTATTTCTTCCTGAGACTCTTTAAGAGACCTATAAAGTTTACAAAAAAGGCAACAATAATAAGCCACCCAATAATTTTTGCACACCCATTTATGATAATTCTATATTTTAGACAGGCTCTTGGATTCAAGCCCTATAGCCATTAACACAAAACAAAAAAAAAAAAAACACCAAATACAAATTATAACAGTTATCAATCAGAAAAAGAAAAACGGTATAAAAATGCGTAAACACAACCATCAGCAACAGAACAGCACAAAAAAAAAAGTAGTGAAGGACAGAACAAGTTGAGTTGCGTGAAAAGGCAAAGTGGGAAATAAAATGAATGAAAATGAACCAAATCAAGTAATTACCGTTTCAAACTATAATTCATTTTTTTTTTTTATCAATTTCAAGACATTTTTCTAAATCCAAATATTAAAGCCGCCTACTGCCACGCCCACATCTACCAGTAAGATTGATGATTTTTTTAAGGCATGTGCACAGCACATGAACGAGAAATCACATTTCTTCAAAAGCTGTGATTTGCCTAATTTTTCTAGCCGATTTTCTTAAAGTAAGGTGAAATGAGTTTATCGCTATGGTTAAGAATCTGTGATTTGTCTCATTTCTCTAGCTATGCGTTTTAAACTATAAAAATCTTAAAAGGATGTGATTTGTTTCATATTTCCAGAGAAGCAAATTTATATAGGTTGGGTATCTGCCCTAGCTCCACGAATCGAATTCCACGAACCGAAGTCCACAACCCGAAATTCATAGAACGTAAATCATTAAAATGAAAATATTCAAACTCACTAAACAAAAATTCACAAAACAAAAGTCCATAAACCTAAAATTCACAAATCGGGATTTCGAATGGCACAAACCACAATCCACAAATCTAAATCCACAAACCAAAATTCATAAAACAAAAAATTCACAAAATTAAAATCCACGAAATTAGAACCCACAAAACAAAAATCCATAAAATTAAAATCCACAAAACTGAAATCCACGAAACTTAAATCCACAAAACTAAAATCCACAAAACTGAAATCCACGAAACCAAAATACACAAAACAAAAATCCACAAATCTGGATTAAGAAATCCACCAACCGAAATTCACAGAACGTAAATCCTCAAAATGAAAATCTTCGAAATCCACAAAACTAAAGTCCACGAAACCAAAATCGACAAAACAAAAATACACAAAACTGAAATCCACGAAACCAAAATAGACAAAACAAAAATCCACAAATCTGGATTAAGAAATCCACCAACCGAAATTCACAAAACGTAAATCCTCAAAATGAAAATCTTCAAATTCAAAATCCACAAAACTAAAGTCCACGAAACCAAAATCCACAAAAAAAAAATTAAATTAAAGTTGATATATATCGCACCCTTAGAATGAAAGTGATCTAACTCAAAATTTTTGTAACTTCTGATTTTTCAATAAACTGAACTTAAAAAGCGAAATGAACTCTAAAACAAGGTGGTAAAAAAGGTGCAGAATTTTTTAGAAAGGTCACTTTCATTCTAAGGATGCGATATGTAGATTTCCCATTAATTTACTAGCCTTGATTTTTTTTCTTCTTACATAATAGTTTAACACTTAACACTTGATCAACAAGCTTCTACATTTCAAATATTTCTTAAGAAAAAATCATATATTTCAAATTAAAACTCATTTTTTATATATTCTGCCCCACTGTTTGAAGCACAATAAAGAATCTATTTTCTTCTTATTTGTTTTGTTTTATTGAAAAAAAATTGTTATGGGCAAAAATAATACAAACTGTGGGGAATTGTGCAATAAAAATGCCTCAGCGGATACAAGACTCTTTGCATTTTAATTACTTTAGAGTTTAGAGTTTGTGCTTCACACAAATTTATCATTTTTATGACAAACATAAGGGAGTGCTATTTTTTGTATGATTGCTGTTTACAAAAAAACACTGGAATGATGGAATAAAACAAAAATATAAAATTTCGATCAGAAAAAAAAAATCTAAGATATCTCATATGACATAAGTATGTACAGTGGCGAGCAAAATAATAGCAGTGAATTTGTTAAAAATTATAATTTGTTATATTTTTTAATACAGTCACTTTTTTTTAACCTCTACTGTTGTGTGGTATTCATGGCAATTAAGTTCAACTTTTGAAATGATAATTTAAGGGTTTGTTATACTTCTTTATTTAAATGTCACTTTGTGTGTCGTCTTGGATTATTTTAGGCGAGCAAAATAACAGCAGTTATTTTCAAGTTCTACTTGCAAAATTGTTTTGTTCCTTCAACGTTTATATAGATATAATAAAAATTAAACCCTATTCTTCTATTTTATCCTATTGATCTATTTCCACCGAATTCGTTTTAAAACCAATGAACTTGTTGTTATGAAGTGGGTCGTGGTAAACACTGCACTCCAGAAAGACCCCAACTCATTAAAAAGCTTATTATGGACAACAAAACTTATAAGGAAGTTCAAGAACTCGTTGGGTGTTCAGCGAAAATGTTAAGAAACGCTATCAAAATCAAGAAAAAGTGGGAACACGGGGGCGTAAACAAGTTTAAACGCCATTTTACATATAACGTGTTGTACGATTTTCAAAAATACATATTATTGGAATAGCTACACAGATTGTGGATGAACTTGATTTACCATGCGGTGTCCATACAGTGAGAAGACAATTGGGGAATCACAACTTGAATGCTCGCAGTGCACGAAAAGTCCCTTTTCTGACAAAAAAAAAAACAAACATAACAAAAAGAAAGAGATTTGCGCGAGAGCATTTGGGATGGACTTCCGAAAAGTCCAAGAATATTCTTTGAACTGACGCGACGAGAGTAAACTTGTACCTTATGGTGGTAAAGGATCTCGGCAGTGTGTAAGACAACCACCAAATACCGCATTATGATCCTAGATACAAAACAACAACGATAAAACACCGAGGATCTAGCATCATGGTATGGGGTTGCTTCTCATTCTATGGAGTTGGTCCAATATATTGAATTAAAAATATAATGAACCAGCATCTCGTACGTGAAAATTTGGCAAAACATCATGCTACCATACACCGACTTCGAAATGCCGCTTAAATGGGTCTTGAGCAGTATAACGACCCAACCTACACCAGCAGGGCAGCTAAGCAATGGTTTTCAGGACAACAAGATTGAGGTCATGCAGTGGTCTGCTCAGTCTCCCGCTCTCAATCCTATAATTAAAAATCTTTGGGCGAACATAAAAAAGCAGGAATGCCAAATCAAAAAAAAACATATACCTAGTTATGGACCGTAGTTAAGCAGTCTTGGGGATCAATAACACCGCAAAGATGTTAGGGTCTTGTAGACTCAATGAAACGTTGCGTTGTTGCGAAGCTGTAATACAAAATAATGGTCATGCTACCCATTACAAGCTTTCTTGAATTGAAATGCCAATGAATTGAACAAAAACTGCTATTATTTTGCTCGCTTTATTTTCGAATCTGTTTTGTTTTTGTATTATTTCTTGAATCATGATGAATTAATTACAATTCAATTCATATAAAAAAAATCATTTATATAAAATGTAAAAAGTTTTGCCTGAAATTATTTCTAAGATCGAACTTGTTTTTATTTTATATTTTAGACTCAAAATATATTTTCAGTTGCACAGCTATTTTTTTGCTCGCAGCTGTAGGTATATACATTAATATGTATACCTTACCCGGAATACCTACCAAAGCAAATACATTCCAAAATGTAAAAAAGAAGAAAAATCAATTTTGTGATCGAATGTCGAAAATATTTCCCCAAAAAAAAAAAAAAAAATCCTATTTATTTTGTCATTTCAGATGATGATGAGAAATTGGAATTTTTCCGTTTCAGTTTTATTTTATTTTTTCCTTTTTTTCATTTTTGTTTGCCCAAAAAGACGTGAGATAATTTAGAAAAAAAAGAATTCATTTTTGTAACTTTAAAAAATTGTGTGCTATGAGAAAAAGTCAGATCGGATAAAAACAGGAAAACAGAGTTTTGCTCAAAACGTCACAAGAATTAAGAACAAATATGACTTCCAAATAGCTTTTAATGGCCTTTAAGTCCTACAAAAATTGGCGTTTCGTCCCGGCGATCTCACTTGGACTCATCACTTGACTAGTGAGAGCCATTGTCAATTCGCAAATTTTGCTAAGTTCAGTTAATCTTACATAATATAGATTTCGTGACGAATACATAGTGTTAACTTAATCTAACAAGACTAGAATTCCTAATCATTAAATTGGAAGGTTTTGTTTTTGTTTTTAGCCCAGGGTCTGGTTAGTTTATATAAGGAAGGTTTTTTTTAATAATACAAATTCTATATAATGGGTGTTTTTTTTAGACGTGTGGTTTTCAAGAAGAAATAAAACGCATATAATTTAATGTTATGGCCAAGAAATAAGCTTCATTATAAAGATAAGGGTTTGCCATTATGTTTTAAAAATGATTTCGGGCAAGTGGCCGCCGCGGCTGGCTCGAATAAATTCCGGCTGAGAGGCCCAGTTTTCGGCCACTTTTTGCAGCAATTGGGGCCGTATGTCAGCAATAACGCGCCGAATATAAGTGCATGAAGTTAGCCCCCCTTTTATGGAATTTGTTATTTTTGAAAGTTGTTCCAGGTTGTTCCCGATTTGTTCCGCATTGTTTTTTTTGAAAAATATTCAAAAATAGGGGTTTGAGAGCCAAAAAAACAGTTTTGACCTAGCCCCCTTTTTCGAAAATCAATTTTTTGAAAGTTCCAGATTGTTCTGAACATTATTCCATATTTTGGAGCCCTATCTTCAAAATTTCAAATGTTATGGGTTTCAAAGTGTTCTAACCATTGTTCCAAAAAATTAAAATTGTAAGATGTGTATTTTTAAAGATAAAGCTTTCCAAACTTTATTTTCAAAAATCCAAAAAAACGGCTCTAATATTTTATTTTTTTTTAATGCATTTACTTTTCAAACTTGATGATAAATGCATGTATTGAAAAAAGTTCTGATCTTACATTCATACTATCAGCTTAAAAACTCACTTTAAAAAAACATCTCCGCGTTTTTTAACTTTTCGAAAACACCCCAGCCCGCCTTTTCCGAAAATCAAAAATTTAAACCTTGTTTCTAGTGCAGAATCCCTCAAATCCAATTGTTCCAAAGAATCATCAAAAAATATTGAAAACTGAAGATTTGAAGCCCAAAAAGCACTTTAAATGAAAATATCTTATTATCCTTGCGCTCAAAAATTTGTTCCAGGTTGTTCTAGAGCTCTTCTAAATTATTCCAGAATTTCGTTTCTCAAAATTTCATTAACGTCGGGAAAGCAAATGTAAACTACTAGTTGTTTCATTGCAAAAACTACAGTAATTACCAAAAAAGCTGACGGAAAGATTTATAAATCACTTCCACTCAACAATTTAAAACCAATTATGCCAAATGTCAGCATTTATTATTAACAAAAATAGAAATAAAATCTTACGATGTTTGCGCTCAGGAAAAAAATTATTTCATTTGCGCCAATTTCAATTTCAATGGCGAAAATTTATAGTCGGGGTGGGCCTTCTATTTCCATGTAATTTCAGTTGTCAAATGTCAGTATAGAAGTTACGACCACTGTCAAATTAAATTCACTTAATTTCTCATATTGCCAACTTTAATTTCAAAACGAAGCAAAGTTCATTCACAATCGCTGAGAAACCATTTTGAAGGAGGTGAAACGTCAAAATTTATTGCCTCAGCGATAGAAATCAATAATCAATGGCAATGCCAACCAATTTATTTCCCAAAATATTGCCCACGGACCCTCTGGGTTACCATAAAATGGCCGGGTTAATCGTATTATTTTTTACATCTGAATTGTCAGATTTCTGAATTTATGTCGTTGAAAGCCAAAAAAATTCACTGAACTCAACTAAAAAGCTAGTGGCATTGAAAATCGGAGATATTTTAATTTTTTTGAATCAGTCTCATGTATGTACATATTTAAAAGCGGTAAGAATATTAAAAAAAAAACATAATAAATATATCGAATTTACACAGACAATTCTTTTCTACATTGAAAATTTCTTAAATTATATATATTAAAATTTTGAAAAAAAACTACTTCTTTGATTTTTGAAAAAAAAATCGCATTCTATAAAATTTTTACAAATAGTTTTTTTCGTATAGGACTATGAATAACTTTAGCACAGCAGCTTGTTCTTAAGACGAAATCATTGAACAAATTAAAAATGTTTTTATTAATAACATGAATTTGCCCCTCAATGAACCACCATCATCACTTCAAACGCAAAACACATAATATTCCTGATGGCTGATGGAATGAAATAGGTAAGAAAAGTAAATTGTTTGAATTTTTAAAATTTAACCTTTGAAAACAACAAGAAGAAAAAATAACACTAAACTTTCCTTTATACAAAAAATTGCTTATTGAAATTCTCTCAATTTATAAAAAAAAATGTTTTAACTTTCTTCTTTTTCAGAACAAGGAGATGTCTTCCTAGCTCTGGAATTAGGCGGCAGAAATTTTCTAGTACATAATTCTCATAGTTCTCCAAATGATGGGCAACATAATACCTAGTTGAAGAAAACATTCAATGCTATCACATTTCGGACGAATCGGCTGTGAGGATGCTCTGCTGTTCGATTATCTCGCTCCATGTGTTGATGATTTTGCCAAAGAAAACGGTTTTTTTTTTTTAAACTCATTTGACATAAATAGTTGCATAGTTCTAAGAGTCATAGAACATACATTTCTCATCAACTACTTCATACTTTTTGGAGAGAATGAGTTGCCTTCACTGTGAAGATGTTATTAATTATTATGTGTAGATACATAGATAGATATTTTATTTTTCATAATTAAAAGCCTTAAAATATAAAAAATTTGCGATTTAAATTATATCTAGCAATGCAAAAAATTGTAATATAAAATTAATTTGTATTAATATAAAGAAAACATTCGAATTAAAATATGCGTGAAATATTAATTGTATTTTTTTTGTTTAAATATATTGTATTTTTAAGAGATAAAATTTTGCTTTCATAATAAAAAAGGAAAAATGATACTAATTACCTACGTATTTTTGATTATAAATTGCGGGAAACCCGTTATTCGCATAGAAAAAATGTACCCGATTTGCCATTCCAGCATAGTTGAGGTACATTAGAAATGAAAAAAGCATTTATGTATTTTAAAACTTTGAATAAATTCTTTTTTAAATTTGCTCTTCTTCACATACAAATCTGGAAAGCCTACGAGCCGAATTAAGTACACTACATTTTCTACATCATTAACCACGCGTAGTTAATTTAATAAACTACACATCTTATTTTCTACAAATTGTTACGTTTTCATATACATACAAAGAAAATTTAGAGAAATAATAAAATTTCAATACAAATTTGAACATTTTAACTCAAAATTCAAGCTTCAAAGTTACAACCAGCTGATCATTTGATATTTGAAACTAAGTTTGTAACAATTTGTTTCATTAACTACATTTAACTACGTTTAACTACATAAACTACGTAGCAAATGTGAAAAATGTAGTGGCCATCCCTGCTTACGAACACTTCTCCTTTTTTTGGTGTCCGTTTTATCATCTTCTTCGTATTCTGTTTCCTCAGATCAGTAAGAACATATAGCATGAAAGCAATAATTTTGCCTATTCCCCTGACGTTTCGCCCTCTTTCTCTACTCGGCGTTACACTTTTTTGAAATTCTGTTGATTTTTTCACATTGTTAGTAGGTATGCCTCCGCTTAAACATTTCTAATGTTAAAAGTTGAAATTTAAGTAAATACTGCTAACTGTTCTTTTTTAAATTAAAAAAAGTCAAGAATCAAACCGTTTAAAGAAACGAAAAAAATATCATAAAAAACCGTTATAAATCGAAAAGGTTAAGCTAAAACGAGATAATTACCTCTTAAGTTTTTCGACTTAAAATGAACTGAGGAACCCATGATTTCCGTCTGTGGCGGTGATAGTGGTTTTTTTTACTAATTATGTACATAAAAAAATACTACATAAGTCCTTATTGCAGGTGTGAAAGTATGAAAAATCGGAAAATTGACGATTGAGTTCCACAAAATCCCCTATAAGTCGGAAAATACTGGTTTGATTTTAAAAATTAAGATGTCTATAGAAAATATTTATAGGTATTCATACGAAAAAATGGTTTATGGACCTAAAAAGAAGAAAACGTGATTTTTTGACAAAATGGCCATTTTATTTTCTATTTTCCAAGCGATTTTCAAAATTTGTACTTCATTACAATCTTGGCTAATCAACCGTCATTTTGACATATAAAACATGCGGGTGCGTTAACCACAAGCTTCAAAAAAGTGTTTTAAATCTTTAACTCAAAATTTTGCAAAAATCCAGACATTTGGTCGAAATATGAAAAAGGTGTCCGAAATGGCTTAAAACTTCTGCAATTTGTTTTTGAGCATCAGAAATGAAGACAATACAAACTGTTAAGAAAACGGTTTTTTTTAAATTAAAAACGAAAAACCAATTTCTTGGAAGTCGGCTCTTCCCGCAAAAATAAAATAAAATTGAAGTTTTTTTTTCATATTTTTGTCTGCATTTCTGCATGAATAGCTATTCATATTTTTGTCTTACGGAGGTATAAGTCGATCCGTATTAATTCCTTCCAAAAACTTTAACGTGAATCTCTATGTAAAAATTAATTCTGTTGTTGTATTGTATTCTGTGGTTTTGATGCTGATAAATAAATTTTAAAAAAATATTTAAACATCTAAAAACACCAAACACAATGGTTTAGGCTGTATTCGTGTATGGTCAGGCATTTATAGACGGAGAGAAAAAAACAATTTTTTTGGAAACTCTTTGGTAATAAAATAAACTAACATTCATTGTGTTTTGCCAAACATTTAATATAGGTACAAAAATTGTCTTATATTTGCTTAGAATAACATTGTTTTTATAACCACTGTATTACAGAAATCAGTGAGTGGGATCAAATACATTTTACATTTTACACATTAAGCTAAAATTGTTTTATCATTAATTTAGTTTATTGACAATCAATCAGATCAGATTTAATTTAAACAAAATAAGTTGAAAAGTGATTGCTAGCGCCATCTTTCTATCACGTATCAAATAGTATAGTCTTCAGGTCATCAGGTAGAGATTGCTTCATACTTTCAATTTGATATAAAAGTTTTCTTCTTGTTTCGTTCAATTGTGTCGCAGTGCCGACAATGATTTCTTCGTTATTACAAATTAAACATGAATTATTAGTGTCTTGATTAATTGAGGATAGGTTCAGTTTTTGTTTTAATTTAATTATCATATCGATTATTTCGACTTCTTGTTTTCCTTGAGCCCATTGATTCAAATCCTAGAAAAAAAAGAATATATGTAAGGACATCGTAATTAAAATTTGTAAATTAAACTCACTGCTCCTGATAATGCTTGCAACTGTATAGACTGAAGTGTTCGCTGTAATTCTCTGTGGCGGGTCTCATACCAGCCCTTGAAATTTGGCGAGTTAAAGAAACGTTGATACAGCCCTTTCCAGTTGCCTTTAAGAGGCGATGTCAAATGGGGCCCGGATTGATCTAAGGTGGCTAGAAAATCATCTTGCTTGAACTGATTCGGACTTGGGGCCGATTTAAACGGACTAATATCTCTCTGAAGTGGCATTAACGATGCCATGTATCGCTCGAGTGGTATCATGAAACTTTGGGTGAGTTCAAGAAAATTCCGTCTTAGCAATGCCGATTGAACGTGTTCTGGCCGTTTTGTATTCACACCGATTAGAATTTTCTTAATCAGAGCCTTGTCCTTTTTCAAGAATGGTTTGTACTTTGTGCTGAGAACAACGGCATTGTCAGTTGTAGAGGATATTCGTTTATTAACTGCTGCCGCTGTAAACGAAGGATTCGGTAAAGTTGATGATGTTGATGTCGGTGTTGCTAAATGCGATGCCAGATGAAGACTTTCGCTCATTGGTATCCGAATCATATGTGGCCAGTCTTTCAGAAGCTTCACAAAAAAAGGATTTGTCACACCAATTATAATACCTGGTGGCAATGTTGCTGTGGATTGGCCCTGCTGTTCGCGTGTGAATTCTTTAAATTCACTATCGTGGATTGTGAAATAAGGACGTGCTTCGGCATAATATTCAAGCGGTGCAATAAGTGAGACCAGTGACTGCACCATATGCGAAGTGTCTGCTGGTGATGATCCAATGACAACAATTGGTTCGGCCGTTAGCACTAGCTCCCACAATGTGTAAACATTCGATATAACACACGACAAACTACGAAAAACGTCAATTTCATTTACTGATGAGATGTTTTTTGTTTGCAAAATAGAATAAACATTACAAGGAAGCTGTTGTTGTTGTTGTTGTTGTTGTTGTTGTTGTTGTTGTTGTTGTTGTTGTTGTTGTTGTTGTTGTTGTTGGTTTTCTAAATTATAATTTACATTTTCTGTTGTTTTTATTAAATTAATAGAATTACTTCTGCTGCTGCTGTTATATCCACCTTTACTATTTGCTTGAGGGATAATTGTTTGATAGACAGTTTCAAATAATGAAAGCCTTAAAAGATCACCAGTCAACAAGGGTGGCCAGTTGGCCATCTGTAAACAAGCTGATTCGATCACACTTAACCCATGTAGGAAGTACATTGGAGCGAGTTGAGAGAGTATTTCATTAAACAAATTAAAAAAAGGAAGCCTCGTTAGTAATATGAAACTCTGAAAAAGAATTTAAAAAAAATGCATTTATTTTCATTTGCCTTACGTTATTTTAGTTGCTCAATATTTAAAGTTGCTAAAATATACAACAAGGAAGTTAAACAAACAATGAACACTAGTTCAATTATAAATTAACCCTTTTGTGCCCAAAGGCTAGCTGCAAAATGCAATAGGAAATGTGTGCGAAAGCAATGTCGCATGAGACAGTTTTTTTACTTATTACTTATTACTTTTACTTGTTTGTAGTTTTTTTCTTTTTTGAGTTGTTTTGAATGAACATTTTTTTAATTTTACAAATTATTAGTTTTTTTTTGTAAGTCGAAAATTCATAATAAAAAAAAAAAATGTTGAAGATGCAAATAATTTTAGTGATCATAATTGAAGAGTAGTAGCATTCATTTCCATTGCTTCAGAATTCTCGTTTTCACGTTTATATTTTATCCCAAAAATTTTAAGATACATCCAACACTATCAATCACAATCAATTCATTCCTTCGGAATATCATTTGAGTAAATAAAAGTTTTTTAGTGTGTACTTTTTTTTTTTAAGTTTTTTAGTGTGCACTTTTTTTTATGTTATTGGATCTAAAGTTTTTGGACTTATCAAACCATCACACATAAAACGTCTCTATCACCAGAGATTGCAGATCGTAGGGTACAAGACCACGACAGTAACCTTTGGAACTACTACCTAAAATGGGGTCTGAAGATCAACGCCAGCAAAACGGAACTGATCTGCTTCAAGCTACCACAAACAAGAATGAGAGCTAGAAGGAGAATTGCACCTAGATGTCAAAGGATCAGCATTCGATTACCAGACGGCACTGTTATAAACACCAAGGACACCACCAAATACCTTGGAGTTAACTTCACAAACAATATGAAGGTCAACAAACATGGCATGGCAATTCTGAAGAGTGCAAAGTTCTCCTTACATCTGCTGAGAAGAAAGAACGGACTCAGCAATAAGACGAAGCTCCTTCAAGCAGCTAATAAGGCCCGTTCTTATGTATGCCTGTCCTGTCTGTTCACCATATCACCATCAGCTATGAAGAAGATACAACTCTTCGAAAGGAAGAGTTAATGTTAGAACTAACAAGCCGAATCCTGAAGAACTTGGAGGGAAATCCAAACCCAAAGTTACAGCGACTACAACAGGAGGAAATTCTACCCAGTCACAGATATCTGAACCCCAGAGCGATCATAGATGCCAGATTCCGGGATGTAACCCATAACGAAGACCTTTCTACGAGCAAGCCGACAATGCAGACGACAGGGGATGATGCTTTTTTTTTCTTTAACTTTTAACCTTTTTAAAAAGTATATTCTGTATTAATTTTATACTCATGTATTAGATTAAGAAGACAAAAATATGTACATATGTATTTTATGTGAATTCACATCGTGAGTGAAATTATGTGTTCCACAATTCTAATTTGATCAAATTCACATCACGAGTGAAATTAGGTGTCCGGGCGACTTTCGAAAACGGTTCCACAATTCGAATTCGATCGAATTTTCACTGAATATTTATATCAAATTAAATTCGTTGCAACCAAAAACTAAATTTATATTCTTAAAACACCGAGACATTTTATTTAGATTTTAGAAATGTTAAATCTTGCTTGTGTGTGTGTGTGTGCAAATCCGTGTAAAATCTTTCTTAAATCTTGCTAAATATGACAGATTGGTTTTGACAGAAAAAATTTGAATTTGTTTAGAAAAAAATCGATTCATTGTTTGTAAGGAATTTGACATTAACTAACATTAAAGTTAAGGTTTTTTTTTAATAATACAAATTCTTACTACCGAAAAACATCAGCCAAGTAGAGGACTTAGCACTATTTTAATGGACTTTGTTGAGTTATTGATTCAAAATAGCTTTTAAAGGCCTTTAGTCCTACAAAAATTGGCGTTTCGTCCCGGCGCGGCGGTCTCACTTGGACTCATCAGTTGACTAGTGAGGGCCTTTGTCAATACGCAATTTTTGCTAAGTTCAGTAAATCTTACATAGATTTCGTGACGAATACCTAGTGTGAACTATATCCAACAAGACTAGAATTCCTAATCATTAAATTGGAAGTTTTTGTTTTTAGCCCAGGGCCTGGCTAGTTTATTTTAATAATACAAATTCTGTATAATAATAATTTCATATAATTTAATGTTATGGCCAAGAATTAAGCTTCATTATAAAGATAAGGGTTTGCCATTATTTTTTAAAAATGATTTCGGGCAAGTGGCCGCCGTGGCTGGCTCGAATAAATTCCAGCCAAGTCCCAATTTCCGACCACTTTTTGCAGCAATTGGGGCCGTATGTCAGCAATAACGCGCCGGATATGAGTGCGTGAAGTTAGCGCCCCTTTTTTGGAATTTGTTATTTTTGAAAGTTGTTCCAGATTTTTCCCGATTTGTTCCAAGTTTTTTTTTGAAAAATATTCAAAAATGGGGGTTTTAGAGCCAAAAAACCGTTTTTGACCTAGCCTCCTTTTTTCGAAAAAATTAATTAAAACTGAAACTGAAAAATTTCAATTTCTCATCATCATCTGAAATGACAAATTAAACAGGAATTTTTTTTTGGGGAAATATTTTCCACTTCAATCACAAAATTGATTTTTCTTCTTTTTTACATTTTGGAATGTATTTGCTTTGGTAGGTATTCCAGGTGGTAAGGTATACATATTAATGTATATACCTACAGCTGCGAGCAAAAAAATAGCAGTGCAACTGAAAATATATTTTGAGTCTAAAATATAAAATAAAAACAAGTTCGATCTTAGAAATAATTTCAGGCAAAACTTTTTACATTTTATATAAATGATTTTTTTTATATGAATTGAATTGTAATTAATTCATCATGATTCAAGAAATAATACAAAAACAAAACAGATTCGAAAATAAAGCGAGCAAAATAATAGCAGTGTTTGTTCAATTCATTGGCATTTCAATTCAAGAGAGCTTGTAATGGGTAGCATGACCATTATTTTGTATCACAGCTTCGCAACAACGCAACGTTTCATTGAGTCTACAAGACCCTAACATCTTTGCGGTGTTATTGATCCCCAAGACTGCTTAACTACGGTCCATAACTAGGTATATGTTTTTTTTTGATTTGGCATTCCTGCTTTTTTATGTTCGCCAAAGATTTTTAATTATAGGATTGAGAGCGGGAGACTGAGCAGACCATTGCATGACCTCAATCTTGTTGTCCTGAAAACCATTGCTTAGCTGCCCTGCTGGTGTAGGTTGGGTCGTTATACTGCTCAAGACCCATTTAAGCGGCATTTCGAAGTCGGTGTATGGTAGCATGATGTTTTGCCAAATTTTCAAGTACGAGATGCTGGCTCATTATATTTTTAATTCAATATATTGGACCAACTCCATAACATGAGAAGCAACCTCATACCATGATACTAGATCCTGCGTGTTTAATCGACTTTGTTTTGTATCTAGGATCATATGCGGTATTTGGAGTTCGTCTTACATACTGCCGAGATCCTTTACCACTAGTCCAAAGGATATTCTTCCACTTTTTGCTCTCGCGCAAACTTCTTTCTTTTTGTTATGTTTGTTTTTTTCAGAAATGGGACTCTTCATGGGCTGTGAGCATTCAAGTTGTGATTCCTCAATTGTCTTCTCACTATATGGACACCGCATTGTAAATCAATTTCAATCGAAATCTGTGTAGCTGTTGCAATAGTATGCATTTTTCAAAACCGTACAGTACGTTTTATATAAAATGGCGTTAAAACTCGTTCATGCCCCCGTATTTCCGCCTTTTCTTGAATGTCATAGCGTTTCTTAATATTTTCGCCGAACACCCAACGAGTCCCTGTCCATATAAGTTGTGTTGTCCATAATAAGCTTTTTAATTAGTTGGCGTCATTCTGAAGTGCAGTGTTTACCACCACCCACATCTTAAGAACAAATTCGGTGGAAATAGATTAATAGGATAAAATAGAAGAATAGGTGTTGGTGACAGTGGCATCATCGAAGTACAATAGGGCTTACTTTTTATTATATCTAGATCAAAATTTAAGGAAAAAAACAATTTTTCAAGTAGAACCTGAAAATCACTGCTATTATTTTGCTCGCCCCACAAAGTGACATTTAGATAAAGCAGCAAGAATAAACCCTTAACTTATCACTTCAAACGGTGAACTTAATTGCCATGAGTACCACAACACTACGGTAGAGTTTAAAAAAAGTGACCGTATTTAAAGATGTGACAATTAATAATTTTTACCAAACTCACTGCTTTTATTTTGCTCGGCACTGTACCTAATGTGCAAATATTCGAATACTTTTGGAAAATTCAAAATAAAATGCACGACTGGATCGCACAATCTTGTTAATGAGATTCGACTGATGAGAATTTTTTAAGATTTTATTTTATACATTCATACATATTAATTAATAATATTAAAAATATATACCAGTAGAATTAATTAGAGAAAGTGAAGAAGCATGAAAAAAAAATTTCCCAAAACAACTCCTAAAAATGTTTTAATCTCAAAATAAGGAACGGTGCCGTCCGATTCCTTAAAAACAAATGTGAATTTATGCAAACAAAAATCAAAAATCGTTGCAGCGTTTTTTATATAAAATTTCTTTATCTTAAAAAAATTTAAATTTAGCCAAATTTTAAAAAGGATCATTAACCCATTTTCAAAACATTGTTTTTTTTTTTTAAAGAAAAAAATTAAGTTATTTTTTAAATTCAGAATTTTTTTTTGAAAAATTTGTATGTGCATTATTATTTTGTCTGTAAATGACTTCCTGTATAAAAATTTGGATCGAAATCATTAAAAAGAAAGTTGAAAACCAAAAATAAATGATTCTGTGGAACAAAATAAAAGTTTATAAGAGTTTTGGGTAAAAGAAAAATTGTTTACAAAAATGCAGAACATCATACAGTGGTTTTGGCATGTATTTAGAGTTGGATTCTTTTTACGAATCCAAAACATGCCATACATGTAGAATTAAAATGATGTCTCAAAAGAAAATGACATTTAAATTTTTCAGGTTCGAAATTTAAAATTTTCGAGATTTCGTAGTACATACCCTATTAATTGACAGTTATTTTTGGTGATAATTTTGGTAGTGAACAGAAGAAAAAGAGATAGTGGTCAAGGCCTGCAGAAAATTTAATTTAACAAAAAAGACAAACCTTTTGGAAGTAACCGCGTGGCAAGGAAGCCTCCTTTCGCTGGCGAAAATACACGAATCCCCAATAATGAGCTTTGTCCGCTTTCTGAACGGCATTGCACTGTGTATTAAATCGTTTGTGTTCAGAGCTTAACGACGAAGTGTTTTTATTGTCCTTATCATCGTGATGATGGCAATTGGTGTCCGGTGCGAGTCTCAATCTAACATGGAACTGAGTATCGCCCATGCAACCGGAATTCGAGTCTGGAAATGCTAAATAACAAATGTTTGTTTTCTCTTGCTCAGATGGAGTAAATTTCTCCGGATAGATAACCTATAAAATGTTAAATAATCATTTTAAAATTTTATAATAAAAAAAAAAAACAAAAACAAGAACTGACCTCGATGGCCTGGCCAAGTTCCAGATCGAACGTAACCACGCACATGCAATGCACCCATTCCGAAAATCTCGACCAGTTATAAGCAGTTGTTGTCCCCGTACCCGTAACCGTTCCTGGGGAAGACAGCTGTTGTTGTTGTATTTTTGTTTGGAGTTTTGTGTTGCTCTTGAGATTGCTTCCTATTTTTTCGCCTTTGACTTGTAACTTTTTTCCTTCACCGAGTTCCATTACGAGGAAAGTTTTTGTTGGTTTTAATCCCTCTATTGCTGATTTTTGTTACGTATATGGTTTGGGGCGGGGGGAGTATTTTTGTTTTTTTTTTTTTTTTTTGTTGTGTTGTAATGGAAATGTTTCTGCTAGCCTGGCATTTTTTGTTGTCACACAAGATTCTTCATGGAATTTCTGTGTTAGAAAACAAATGAGTGACAATTTTTAATTTGCTTCCCGCGTAATTATTTATGGTGATTTGAGTTTATTTTTAAAATTTCATAAGAATTTTAGCAAACCAATGTTTTTTATTATATACGAAATTTTATTAACATTCCCACGCAGGAAGCAATAATAATACAAATTTTGTATTATTTTCCAACTTTCTCTAAAAAAATTCTAATTAAAATTGATTGTCAAAAAAATGACAGTTCGGTATCGAGTCTCGTTACAGTTTACAAATTAGCTGTGTTCATTTGTTTGTAGAAATTTGCTTCTCTGTTAAACCTGCGGCTCAATGGCATTAGGTGTGTTCCAGTTGTGTTAAAATTTAAAAAGATTTATTTTTAACATTTTGCTGTGAATTTTTTCTTCTTGAAACGATATGAGAACTAACTTTTTGCAGCCAAAAATATTTTACAGTAAATAGATTGAGGCCTGTATTTACCGTGTTAAGTTTATGAGGCCCATAACTTTGGGGTATTCACCGTCATCACCGACCACTCATAAATATGTTTCGAATTTCGAAAAAGAGAGCCACTCTCTGTCAACCAGTGCCTACGTTCTGTAATTCTCGCATCAGCAAAAGCAGTCGAGAAACGATGAAAATTGAAACAAATCATATGAGTTTTGTTCCATTTTCCAACGTTTCTCGACAAATTTCATCGATGCGAGAGTTACAGAACGTAGGCACAGCACTCCCAAACTTTAAAATCAAACTTTTTTCGAGAATGATTGATCAGCTTTTTGTCAAAAACTTTTGTCCAATTGATACTTTTGTTGGTCGGCGTTTTGTAAATTAAATTATGTGTGGGCGGAACATACATGAATTCTTTAACAAGTTTTTTGTTGCTATCAAGGCAAAACACATTTGAACTTGCATTTTGTTTCGACATTTCGACTTTACAATATTCTGGTATGAAAAAATTCGTTCGCCATTTGCGGACGAATGTGGAACGGAAAGAACGTTTTGTGCAAGGAATTTTCGGTGAATTTTATATTAAATATTTGTGCGCTGTTTTTCAATTAATAATAACAAATAAATCACAGACAATAATAAGTTTAGTTTCATTTAACAAATAAGGTAAATAATTACTTTTTCCAGTGTATTTTTAAGTCGTTCTCGGTGAAGTGATATTCAAAAATGCAATAAAAGATAGTGGAAATAACATTCTCAAAATTCAATCAATGTGAATGATTCTGCTGTTCATGGGCAAAGAACATTGTTTTGGAAGAGAACTCCATTTCATAGGAAGCCTCTCGTAGACAAATAGGCCAACCGATTTTGTAAAAAATATTAAAATAAATATTTCCATATTTGTCTTGCAATTCACCGTCTATTGCGGGAAATTCTCCTCGCAAAATACCTACCAGTCAAAGCACTATAACCCTTGATATTTTGTTGATGGAATTATTAAGTTCGATTTTGTTCCTTTAAGTTATTTGGTTTTATTAAGTTTATTAAGTTATTAGTGAAATTTCAACACTTGTTAGTTGATTTTTTAACAACTTCCTCATAATTTTCAAATCGAATATTTTGTTGACTTTTTACTTCAAAATTGCTGACCATAAATGTCAATCTCTTTGACGCTGATTACACGAGTCTTTTTTTCGGTCGTTCCGTCTTTCGTCTTTTTGACAGCTTGTAGAAATGTATAGATTTGTTGCTTCATTCCCCCTACATTTCTACACCCCTCACCCGAGCTGTCAAAAAGACGAAAGGAAAAACAACTGAAAAAACGAGTCGTGTAATCAGCGTCTTTGTTACCTTTATATCAAACATTAGGACGTCATTTAGGCCTGTATTCACCGAGCGCTCATATGAGCCTCATAAGTTTATGAGACTTTGGTGTATTCACCAACCACTCATAAATATGTTTCGAATTTCGAAAAAGAGATCCACACTTTAAAATCGAACTTTTTTAGGTAGATGGGGTGGTAGCGATGGAGATGTTTGTGTTTGTAGGGGTGGTGGTTGTGGAAGTAGTTTCGAAAATGTCGGAATATTTTACGGAGAGCGCTCATAAGTTATGAGTGGTCGGGACTCGGGAACACTCATCTATATATAAATAGGCTTAAATAAATTTTGTGGTACCATTTACTCAAAAAGTATTTGACCAATTTTGATAAATTTTATATGGTTGGAAACCACAATTGCGGAGATGTGCAGAAAATACTTGAGACATGCCTTTGCACACTGTGGGTAATTTTTGTTTTTGCACTGTCGAGCACTGTGCATATTGAAAAAAAAAAAATTAAATTAAAAAAGAAAAATGTCGAATTTCGACACAGGGCGATACTAGTAACTTTTATGAGCGCTCATAAATATCCACTTATTATTGCTTGGTGAATAGGTTTATGAGGCTCATAAGTTATGAGTGCTCGGTGAATACTGGCCTTAGTTATTTTGATGTTATGTTGGTAATTTTTTTCAGTTGTCGGCTTTAATTCCAATTTGGCTATTTTCAATTTGGTAACTTTGGTTGAGTATCAGTCTGTCTCTGTTGTTTTAGAATAGCTGAAATATCAAGATCGTCATTGGGTTATATGAGTGGATTTAATAATGGTTAACTTTTTATTGGGACAACAAAGTGTCTTCACCAAATTCCCATGTTTCATGTTTCAGTTGTTAATAGGACAAAAGCATAAAGCGACCAATGGATCAAGCAAGACTGTCCCTTAGGGAATCTTTAACTATTGGCAAACATAGCGTCTTAAGCTCACCTCTAGTTTCGAGAGAGAAAATAATTTTGCCTCAAAAAAAAAAATGTAACCTTAGAGAACCCACTCATTATTCCACCCTTTGATTCTTAAAAGATTTATAATTTGGAAGTTCTTTAAACCAATGAATGTATTGAGGGCTAGGTTTTAACTTGGTTTATGTTGCTTGATGTTATTATTATCACAACAAAAAACATAAATGTTAAAAAAATAGCCAAGTTCTTCTATATACAAATCTGTATATTTAACAACTCAGCCGTGAAAAGTAGTGATATCTAAAAGTATGCAAAGTTCTAACTTTATGAAGGTTTAATATCAAATATTTTAAGAAGAGTAATATTGAAACAACACCAAGTTATGAGAGAAATTTATTATTTAATGATTACTGACTAAAATTTGGGGGTTCACATTGTCAAGTTTTCAAAACGTTTTGAATTGTGAGTAATTAAAAGAAAACTTGTCAAGTAACCCCCAAATTTTAGTCAGTAATCATTAAATAATAAATTTCTCTCATAACTTGGTGTTGTTTCAATATTACTCTTCTTAAAATATTGGTACTGAAGTTAGAGGGGGGTCGAAAATCGCCTGAGTTTGTTCCTGTAAAAAGGGTGTAGTGCCAGAACTTGGCTGGGCACTACCGTGCCCTTTGATTTTTGTCGGTTTTAATTTATTTTTTAATTATTAATCATTAATTTATTAAAAAAAATTCAAACTCACAAAATACTGCATAATCATACTTTATTGGCTTATTAACACAATGATGCAGCTGTAGCAGAATGTTGAAGTTTGCTCAACTTTATACTACCTACGCCATATGTACACCATGTATACACAATACACATCTTGCTACAGCTTCGCCTTGTACAGCGATAGAGTAGGTATACTATTTAGTAGTAGTAGCAGTAGTAAACTTTATTGAGATTTTTCTTTTAATTTCATTACATATACTTAGATTAGCTTATATTTTATATAAGTTACAAAATTATAATTTAAATAAATAAATTGCCATAACTTTGAATTGGCCAGGCTATACGGAAAATACACTTCTGTTTTTTTTAATGACAAACGAACTGAATTGGAAGAAATTTTAGTCTACAAGAAGGTATACTATTTTCGTAACTCAACTTTGACAGTGGAACGACAAAAGCTACAGCTACATCCATTGTGCTCACATAGCTCAGCCAGTTAAACCTCAGTCCAATGGCTTGATTTTTATTATTTTTGACAATTTTTATCAAAAAAAAAAAAACCTCTGCGAGAGAAAAACAGAAAAAAACACAAAGGACTATTTTAATTGTTTGTGGTTATTTGTCAACCTTTGTAAATATCAAAGTGATATATCAAAAGAGTGTAGGTATATATATGAGTATCCTGTATCCTTTATCGAAAGACGAAGGATTATATCTGTCCTGCTGCTGTATATTATTTTCGTAATTATTATTTTCCTTTGCTTATGCGTTGTTGTTTTTGGGATCAGAGCTCAGAGGACACATTTATGCACATTTACCTACTATGTACTTTTTTTTCTCAAACAGAAAAAATAATCAAGTTCTGGAAATTATGTAGCTACAACAGCACAACACAAAGAACGAATGCATTTACAAAAGAATTTGTATATGCAATGCATATCTAGTTCAGATACATATTAGTTTTTTTTTTTTTTTTTCAAAGGACGACAAACAACAGTGATGGAAATTAACTATTTTTTTTCGAATGTACTGAAAGCTGAACAAAAATACTGTTCTGAAGCAGACATAATAGGTTTTTGTTTGGTAACGTAAAATTTCTTTCGAATTTGTAGAAATTTCAGCAAAAAAAAAAAACAGTCTTGGAAAACTTCATGAAAATTTTTGCTAGCAAACAGGATTTAAAATGTATAATACAAAATAAAATATTAGGGTCGGTTGTAGGTACAAATACTTATGGAATTTTTACCCACCGATTTCAGCGGATTAATTGAGATTCAACAGTGGTTTACGGTTCAAACATGCGTGATAATAACCAATTACACACTTTAACCAGCCTTGAACGTTAGTTAATCCGCCGAAATCGATGAGTTAAAATCTTGAACCGAAGCTATACAGATGTAGCATCCATATGAAAAAAAAATGTCTTGCCTGTTGATCGTCTGCCTGATGTAAAAATAAATTGGGACATTTTGTTCTATGGGGATGCTACATCTTTATAGTTTATTATCTGTGCTCTTAGCATAGACTAAAGCCCTAAACGGGACGAGACGCTCTGACTAGAGTTTAGTCAGATCTCTTCAATTAAATTATGAAAAACAATATGGAACTGTCATTATTATGATAAAAACTGTCAAATTTTATTAAAAATTAAAACGCTCAGTTTTTACACCATTTGCTCTGATAAAACAAAGAAACAAATTGAGCACACTCTTGTCAATAATAGCATATTAGGGTTATTCATGCAACGTGTAAATGTGGTAAACGATATGGTGAACAAATCAGCTGTTCGTTAAACGTCGAAGAGCTTAAAACATTTAATTTAATTTTAACATTCGTTGGCCCAAAATAAATGTTTAACATCTTCGTTTAACAGACAAATTTGTTTCGGAAAGTTTAAGATTTGTTGGAAAAGATTTCACATACATTTTTGACAGTTCGTTTACGACGTAGTAAACTTTAAGACGTTTACCACGTTTACGATGTTTTTCCGACTTTGCATGAGTACCCTTATTGTTTTGGTTCGGTGGGAAAACCGTATTAGTTTAAAAAGGAATGAGATTTTTTTGACAGTTCTAAGCTAAAAAACGACATAAAGGTAGAACTGGCTGGTACAAGGAAACCATTTGTTGCACTCCAAAAAGATAATACAAAAAAGATTGTGTACAAAAAAACGAAAAAAATATCCGTTGTCGACACAAAATTAAATTACAAAACTAGAGAGTTGGGCATGTTTATATTAAGTATATTTGATTCCTACATCGACTTGCAGCCAGCTGTCAGTTCATTTAGGCTCCCGTTTTAGTATTCATTAAAAACGTTCTATCTATAGCCCGGTTCTTAGATAACTTATTGACGTTTTCACATATCAATCCAACCCACTGAAGTGCCAAGAATTAAGCTAAATGGATGATATTTAACGCAATTGATATAGGTACCACCTTTACTTTTGATCAGAATGAGACGGATTTTTCCGTGGAAACAATATTTTCAATCTAAACAAAAATTTAACCGAAATTTTATCGCAATCGATAAACGACAACAAACATTATGAATTGGTATAGTAGACAATTCGTGGAATGTACTTTTGTATTCGTTAAATTGAATTGTACTGAATTTACTACAATAGTACCATACATTTTTCCAGTCGTCTTTCGTGAAGAAAAACAATGCATAACAGCGTTATGTAGCAACATCAGCAGTAGTTTCACTAGAGAGACAAAAAAACAATATTTAATAATATAGCCAACGAAAATGAGAACTCAGTTGTGGTAACGTTCTTCATCCCTTTCGTTGCATAAACAAGAGAGCTCACAGCATTTTTTCAGCAAGCTACCAACATTCATTCCATCTATACATATTTTCTCTATCAAAGAGGAAGAACATTTCGTAACTCTTTTTCTTGTCATTCAGAGTCAGAGTCAGTTAGGTCGGTGAAATATTTAGAATTCGGCTTTTTTGTTGTCGTTTTTTTTGCTTGCAGTTTCTTTCGATGATGATAAAAATACCACCGACAATAAATTTATATTACTTGAAGAATTTTTAATCATTAACTATCTCAATCGGAAAATAAAAAAAAAGCAAAAGATACATGCTGTCTCATCCTAAAGTTCAATAACGTTCACATATGGTTTTGTTGAATCTAAATGGAAAATTAAACAACAAAAAAAAATAAAAAAAAAAAATAATAATTCGAAGTAGGGCATGGTACGTTGTAGGTCGTCTCTATTTTTTTTTGTATATACTTAAAATTTGTATATCTTTCTCGAAAGCAAGTCTCTTCCACACTCTTGATAAAAGTATTTCGATTGTCATCGGAACAACGGTTGCAATAAATATTTTTATATAACAAAAATAGATAAATAGATAAAATTCATATAATTAAGTGTGAAAATATTGTGCATACTTTTAGTTGTAATAAAAAAAAAGCGGGCGTATCATGTCAACACTGTCCAAAAGTATGCTACATATTTTTTTTTTAATTTATTTGATAAAAAAAAGGATAGAGAGAAGCATGTAATATATTTTTTTTTAGTATCTTCTGGATTTGAAAATCTTGTTTGTATCTCTGTGACAGTAGTGAATTATTGAACACACACAATATGCTCTGAGGAAAATAGTTTTTTTTTTCATGTGCGATATTTTCCAAAGAAAATGTATTGTTATTTGTTTGTTAATTTATTCTGTTTATATTCAAATTACAGGAAAACAACTTATAAAAAATTATACACAAAAACTATATGAAATGAAATTTATATAAAAATAACCTATACAAAAATACCTAACACAAAAAATGTCACGGATGCAAAGAACAAACATTAATAGGTACACTAAAAATTATATTTTTAGAACCTACAACTAAACGGCATATCCTGAAGGTGAATAATAATGTGATCTCTAATGTTTTATTAAAAAAAAACGTAGTTCTTTCGTTAAACAACACTCGCAATTAAATTAAAATTTAATAAAAAAAACAAAAATTAAACACAAATTTATAAGTAAAACAAT